>OZ007597.1:170938899-171279899 GCA_963931845.1 Maratus michaelseni
GAAAAAGTTACTTACTTAGGAATGACGAAGAGAAAAATAGAAGAAAGATTGAAAGAACATATTCGAGATATAAAACTAAATAAACAGTCAACAGCTCTTGCAAGGTTAAACACTAAAACCCCAATAAAACTTGAAACCCTAGAAATACAGAAAATAGCAAATTACGAAAATTTACATAACGCTTTAATAAGAGAATCAATAGAAATCAATAGATCCAAAGATGCATGCAATGACATGGTACATACATTACTTGATTGCCGCTGGAAAAAAATGTTGGAAGAGGGGGAAAGAGAGAGAGAGAGAATATTGAAGGCCGATAGGGGGGAGCTCTTCAACCAGCAGTCATATATATAATGGAGAGGAGGCGAGTTAAGATCACAACTGATGATGCCCTAGCGGGGGGTGAAAGCGCTTTTGTGAAGTGGTAGAGATTTTTATTGAAGACTGTTTTTACATTTTTTCAATGGAGGACGTTTTTAGTAAAGTTTTTAACCATACTTTTTTTAATAATGTCTGAAGGAAAAATTGGTAAAATACACAAATAGTAAAACCGGTTAGCTTACCGTAGTAGTGGACGGCGAGTGACAGTGACAAGCAAGGTAGTACTGGGCCAGAGGAAAGGGCGCAAACATTTTAACGAACTTAAATGAATTTTACTTACTTGTGTTGTGTCCGACTTGACAAAGTTTAACACATTTGCATAGCACCAAGTAAGAAAAGGGCTTAAAAGTTTGGACCTGAGTTTAGATAGACGACTTCGCTATATTCTTCGTGCATGTTTGAAGTTCCATTAAATCTACACAATGCTACACAGTTTTTTCAAACTATGTCATGTAATTTTCAAAAACTCTAGAAAGTTGAATACAGATTACCTTCTATCCTACTTTATTCTTTTGTGAATAGATACCTTAGAACAGTCATGGTATAAAAGTGATCACTCCTTACTAATTATCGGCAAATAAGGTATAAAAAAAAGTACATAGGTACCAATTTATGGGAATAATTTGTACTATTAAATTATATTCGAAAATTTTGTTTCGGGGATTGTCTACATATTAAAAAATGCACAAACGTTGATTTTTCAAATTGTAACACCTATGTTTGAGTTCCCTGGATCAAGATAGCCTGGGAATATACTTATCTTAATTCTTCATAGAGTTATAAAAGAAAATGTGTTAAAGATTTAACTAAAAAATTCACAAAATAAAATTTAAATCTTTCAAGAAAAAGTACTGAACACTCATTTAGTCAGTAGTAAAATTATACAGGAATTTTAAATTTTTAATAAACTTTCTTTATACAGCGTGTCCACGTATAACCTGACCGACCTTTATTTTCGCAACCGTTGGTGTTAGATGCATACTTCCAATTACAAAAATGCTGTAAATAAGGTAAAGAATTATTTTTAAAGCGATTTGGGTCAAGAAAAACATTTATTGAAAAATTACGAAATTTAAATTTTTATACGGTCTCTCGGTCCTATAAGTGATATTTAGTAAAAATTTACTGTGACACTAACAAGTAAGACAAAAAAAGTCCCATTCATCTGACATTAAAATTGACCGAGTTATGAAACTTTGAAATGCATGACTTATACCACTTTTTTGCATATCAAAACAGATGATTTCGGTCATGCTTTCAGGGGTCGTATATAAAGTACTTAAACTTATTTCAAGATATCTGCGCTTTGAAAGAAATCGCACAACTATTACGATTGAGTTAACGTTTATTAGTTAAGTTTCAGATAAGTTAAAATAATTGTATTTTAACATATGTTTTATTTTGTAAGGGTTTGAGGCTATGATTTCTTTTAACAAAAATTACGTTATTTTCAAAAGATTTTATTTAACTTGCAACGATTGTCTTTCCAGTTTAAAATTTCTACTCGAACTTATCGGATATTTGAACTCACTTTCAAATATCCGATCGAAGTTAAATTTTACATACTGACTTAAATCCGATGACAATGTAATATTATTATGATTTTCGACGCTTACCATCTTATACATACTTATATTAGAGGATAACACAAAAAAATTCGGATTGATTACCGTCAACAAGTTTAACCCTTAATTGCATAGTGATGTAAATTTCCTTTACTGTTTATTTAACTTTTAATAAATAAATCATCTTCTTCGCCACCACTATATTTATACAGCAATATTAATGCAGTAAATTTCTGGGAACTACTTACACTGACGAGGATAAAGCCGAATTCCTGGCCAGAGCTTACTCTAACCAATTCTCTCCAAATTCCACCCTCGCTAACCAAAATCATATCACCCACGTCAGCGATACTGTTCACAGATTCCTGGCACAACCCCCTGATGAACCCCCCACTGAAATTCAACCAATTATTATCCACAAAATTATTTCTAAACTCAAAAAACGTAAAGCCCCTGGGTACGACAAAATTCCTAATACGGCTCTTAAAAACCTACCTCCTAACTATATCATCTACATTACGAAACTTACTAACTCCATTTTCAAATTTAACTATTTTCCGAAACCTTGGAAAATTTCTATAATCTCTCCTATCCCCAAACCTGGTGCTAACCTTTCTGACCCAGTAAACTATAGACCTATCTCCCTTCTTCCTTCACTCAGCAAAGTTGTCGAACGCGTCATTTGGTCGCAACTCCAGAACCACATTCAACTTAACAACACTCTTATGCCTGAACAATTTGGCTTTCGCCCAAAACATTCAACAACACATCAACTACTTCGAGTAGTCGAATTTCTCAGCGAAAAGCTAAACTCGAAGATTCCTGCTGCTGCCATTTTTCTTGACATCGCTAAGGCATTTGACAAAGTCTGGCATGTGGGCCTTATATACAAACTAATTAGGCTTAAATTCCCTGCTAGACTTATACACCTTATTTTCTCTTACCTTAGCGATCGCATTTTTCGCGTCTGCATTAACAACATTCTTTCTAGCTTTTTCCGTATCTTAGCAGGCATCCTCCAAGGGAGCGTCATCGGACCCTTGTTATTCAGCATATACTTTAACGACATTCCTCGTTCACTTAACACCCACGTTGCACTGTATGCGGACGACACTACAATCTACGCTTACGCTCATCACCCATACACACTTTACAGGTACCTACAGACTCACACTGATGCCTTCTTAGACTGGTGCGACCTATGGCGCATTAAAATCAATGAAAACAAAACTGCTGCTGTTTATTTCTCGAGAAAACTAACATATCCCAATAGAATAACCATTAATAATAACACTATACCTTGGACTAATGAAGCAAAGTACCTGGGGGTCACCCTTGACCAAAGACTTTCTTTCTAAAAACATATCCTCACCATCAGGGGGAAAGTCGCTGGAGCTATGATTGCACTAAAACCTCTTCTTAATAGTAAAACACTGGCTATCCATAACAAACTTCTCCTTTATAATTCCTGCATTTTACCAATTATCACCTACGCCTGTCCGGTCTGGGGCTATATCTGCAAATCCTCCATGAAAAACCTCAGCCAACTTCATAACAAAAATCTGCGTACTGTCAGAAATGCCTCTCGCTATCTCCGTAATAGCACTGTTCGCAGAGACCTCAAAACTACCACATTAAATAAAAGAATCAACCCCCTTGCCAAAAAATTTTATGAAAAATTATATGACCTCCCTAATGATATAATCGCAGAATTGCCGGATTATGACGCATTCGAACCACATCACCGCAAGCGTCCAAAATATTCTTGCATTATTGATTATGATCATTAGTGCTCACCATTCTGCAAATTTCTCTCTCTTACTTTTATATATCTTATTCCTATGCTATGCAAAATAATAATAAAATATAAATATAAATTTAAAAAAAATTGTAAATAATAAATATGTTTGTTCTTTTTAAGTGCTATTTTTGTTAAAGCTTAGCTTTGCCTGCCTTTTCCACCTGGCATTTATGTACTGTTTTTGAATATGTTCCGAACCCTATTTTACACTTTTTCAACTTTTTTCAGTAGTTAATTTTGACTACAGCTATACCATTTTACTTTTTTCCATTTATTAGACTATTTCCGTAATCTCTATAGCTTTACTTTTTTATTCCCATTGTTTAATTTTTCTTCTATTTTTAATTGTTCTTTCTTGTGTAGTTAATACTACATTTAACTTTTCCCAACGGCTCAATATTTACAAGACAGGTTACTCACATATAGACTGGGCGTAAAGTTGATCGCAACTCGGAAGCCCCTTCACCGACATCAACTGTTCGGCAACTGTTCGGCAACTGTTGCTGAACAAAGTTAAAAATCTATCTTAAAATTTCTGGTGTCTAATATTTAATATATGTATAAAAAAACACAATTGTAAAAGAAAAACTCATGCAAAGAAGGATTAAGAAAGAGTTTTACATTAAGATAACGTAAACCTGCGATGGATGTGTTTTTTAACTTTTATAATTACGTTTTATGTATTTTTTAATGCTGAATAAAAGAATTAGCTTCACTTTTAACCATCATGTCAGGATTTTTCGCAAATCGTAAATTTCAATGTTAAAAAATAGCGAAAAATCTGATACTATAAAATAGATGTAAGACTTTTTTATTCAGTTTAATTTTATTTAATTCAATAATTTATTCGATTTTTTGGCTTATACTGGGTTTCTTACAGCTAAACAGCACAGGGGTCCGATGAGGTTGGGAGGGGAGGGGGGATCAATTTTAACTTTGAAATTTGCGATTTCAGAAAAATCCTGACGTGATGGTTTAAACTGAAGATCATTTTCGGATTCAGCACTAAAAAATACATAATAATCAATTTCTGAAAGCTAAAAAACATGGCACAACCCAAAATTTGAAAGCCAGTGTAATCTAACAGCATTTTAAAATCTGTATCATTTTGTAAAAAAAATTGAGACTGTTGTTTTTCATCCTATTTAACAAAAATTCTGTTATTTTTATCCTCTTATATGTTTAGTACAAATTGTATATTTTGCATTAATATGTCAGAATGATTTCACATTTATAATAGATTGCAATGTTCTTTTTTCTCTCAACTATTTTTTGATATATCTGACGATTATTTATATTTCTACTACATTTGTGAATGACCCCTATTTCGCAGCAAAAAATATACTCCAACTTTAAACAGCTATTACTCGGTCAATTTTAATGTTAGATGAATGAGACTTTTTTTGTCTTACATGTTAGTGTCACAGTAAATTTTTACTAAATATCACTTATAGGGCCGGGGGACCGTATAAAAATTTAAATTTCGTAATTTTTCAAGAAATGTTTTTCTTGACCCAAATCGCTTTAAAAATAATTCTTTACCTTATTTAAAGCATTTTTGTAGTTAGAAGTATGCATCTAGGACCAACGGTTGCGAAAATAAAGGTCGGTCAGGTTATACGTGGACACGCTGTATAAAAGTAAATACACCACAAAATGTTTCTGGTCTACGTGTCTACGTCTTCTGTAGATTCTTTGAAAACAGAAAGCGATCCGCATAGACTGTAGAAAGGTTCTTTGCATCTCGAAAACTAATTAATGAATAAAAAAATTAATGAAGGTGATAATTCATAATTTTTAATATGCATTTATTAATAATTTTCATAATTAAAAATATGTCTTTGGATACAAAAAAAAAAAAAAAAAAAAAAAAAAAAAACCTGGAATATGTTTGGTCAATTAAGTGCATTTCATTAAAATTAATAAAAATTCAATCGGATGATTTTTATAAGTCTGTCACTTAATCCATATCTTCAATCAGTAGACATTATTTCCAATCGATTAGTATCTATATATTTTTTACAATTAGTTTTAGAAGAATTGGTAGCGGCTGATCACGTTTTTTTTTTTTTTTTTTTTTTTTTTTTCCCAGAACTGTAAATTAATAGTTGTGTCCATTAGCGCAAAAAAAATCTTGTTTTACTTTTTTAGCAATTTCAGACATTATTACAAGTTTGGCGATATTTATGATTTTTGTAAACCGTCATCGTGCTGTGAGATATGACTTGACTAACTCTTCCTTTTTATACAATTCTTTTTTCTGTCAAGCAACACAGAATTGTTGGATATCATTAGTCCATTATTTTCTAACTTCCTTTACCAACGATTAAGTTTGGCTGCTTCCAATAGCTGAGCCAAAGGTTAGCTGATCGTCGTTCTAAAGATATGAGTTCCCATTTGACAAACAGTTATCTTATGTTTGCTGGCAAAACTGCGCTAATAATAATTTTAAAAGAGGCAAATAATTGATCCTATTTTAATTAGAAACTTCAACTAATTTGTTGATTTAGGCAAAAATTAATTATGCTTCTAGAATTACCTATTAATATTGCTCCTAATTTGGTTTCAGAAATGTTTCCTCCTTTTGCATTTGTATTTAAACAAATATCTCTAAAACTATTATGCAAATAAATTTTACTTTTATGACTACTGAAATTCAAGAATATCAGTACTAAGAGCTCCAACCGTTATTTAAATATGTATATTTATTTGATATAATATGAATTAGTTATCAAGTCAGTTATAAACATGGTATAGATTCAATTTCTGATGTAATCTGACAGCAAATGCTGTTTATTTACTACGTCTTTTTTTTAGTAAAGTAGCATTTTTAAATGTGGTCTCTGACGGTGTCTGCCTCATCACACATGCAAAATAAAGATTCACTATGCAAAGTTCGTTCAAAAAATATTTATATCGAGACCAAAAATGTACTTTCAATATAGAAATAGAAATTTTTTTTAATTAAAATTCATGCTTAATTTTTTCTTTTGAAAAACGACCACATATTATAGCAGTATTTGTATGTCCAAATATAGGGGTATTTGAATGGGGAAATAACACTTGCTTGTGAAAATATTACACTTGCAGCATTTGGGATAAGGAAAGGCAGGAGGAGGAAGAGGCATTTTGTATGCTTACAAATGACTTTATGCATCCTTAAAATGCTGAATTAATATCGCACTATAAAAGGTTTCTATTGAAAAATGACTTAAAAAATAGCGATTAGTAGCCTTAAATCGCTAAAATAATTGAGTAAATTTACTTTTCTCAGCACACTCTTCCCATGATTTGCCAATTTCTTATCATACTTAGAGATCAAGGGAAATTGTTTCCATAATTGAAAGAAATCCTCCGGGGATTGTAATCCTGCAAGCGACAGGATTTTGCTACCAACGTTTTATAATTAAAAAAATATATATACAAAAGTTTCTGAATAGCAATCATCGCTTTATTTAATGATCGATTTTTCCGTGATTAAATAAAACAATTTTTTATTTAAAATACATACGAGAATTTCCGAATAGTTATTTAATTATGGAAAGGCTGTCATTAAATAAAGCTAACCGAAAATTTTGGTAGGTATTTTGAGTGGAAAAAAGCTGGCCGCACGATCCCAGCTTGCAGAATTGCAATTCAGAAGTGTCACTGAGGTTGTATTTATTCCTCAAAAAGTTATGTTTTCCAGTCAACAACAAAATTCACACAAAATGATTTCACCTTCTAATATTTATCTCTTTCTTTTATAAAGTTGTTTTTCGAAAAGCATGGTTTCAATTATAGGTCCATTCAGGGACGGCTTTAAAAGAGCGCAAGGACACCTGGATATGGGACAATGGAGCGTACGCAAAATATTTGATCTGAGATTTAGACCTAAAAAATACCATCCTAAGAACCGATGAAAAAAATCTCTCTCAGGGCGCGGGAGTAGCACATGGGTATGAGCTTTAGTAGCCACGGCGCGCCAGGGCTATTAAAACTTTCCCTAGGTGCCCGCTTTCTATCCTTAATCGTATGTAAATACGTCCGCTTTGGTTTCCGATTCTGAAAATTCTTTCGATGTTCAATTTCTTTATGATAATAAAAATCCCTCTCTTTTGCTATCTGTCTATTAGTTGATGATTATCCCTAAGTAAATTCTCGAAATTTATTACACTAATCAGAATATATGTGTGTGAAAAAATTTTGGGGCAGTTTAGGGGCGCGAAATTTTCCCTTGCTGAGGGCGCACCGGCCCTCGGGCCAGTCCGAGCATGGTGACAAGGACAGCAAACACCTGCTTGGTTGGGCGGTTTCCTAATGCTGAGCTGGGTTACAATATGGCGGTTATTTTGGGAACAAGATGGATATGCGTCAGCTCCCCCTTATACTAGGAGTCTTAGCTCAGCGGTTCCCGAACTGGGGTATGTGGTAGAATAGTTAGGGGTACCTGAAAATTACATCGTTAATGGCGGATAACGCAAAAGTAAAACTTAAAATGAAAACAGAAAAATAAAACTCTAAACCTTTCGTTTAAAAAGAAACACTTGTTTAAAAATAAAATAGGATAGTCATAAAATGAAGGAAAATACCAAAGCTTAGTAATTGGTTGATCATTTGTTGCCATTATTCCCTCCCATTTCAAATAACATCTTGTAGTTTCGCATATGTCCCTCCTTTTCTTTCTAGTAATTCTAGAAATATCTAGATGTAACATGAATCGTATCGGCGCTTCAGGTTTCGATGATTTTATTTAAAATCCATTTGAAAGCAGGTCATCAATTTCGTGCCGACTGGTCAATATTAACTTAACCCTTACAGGACCATAAGATGTCCAAGACTAAATATGCCAATACAACACAATATTTTAGCTATTGTGGGTGTAAAGTAAGAGAATATCACCATGTGTCTGTGATACGCTTTAACCCTTTAACGGACATTGGTTTCCCTATGACACCAAAAAATTTTAATTACGAAATTCAACAATGACAGCAGAATTTTAATAGAAATGTTTTCCATTTATTATGAATGTGAAATATCGCTTTTTTCTTATATAAAAATAAATTTGTTCATAATTCCCGGTGTCAATCATTTATTTCAACATTTTTGTAGAAGGGAAAAAATATTTCCCTTGAGCGTGAAAGGGTTAAACTCCTAAACGTTGATTGCTTTGTGACTTGTGAGTGCTTAATTTGAAATATTTAGCTAATATTTAGTATTTTAAGTGACTTTATGTTGATATTGTGTTGTGGTTCAAAATGGATAATTGGTTGCAATTTGGAATTCTAACATTGATAACTATCATAAGAACATTACTAATGAACGAAGACAAAATTATTTGGAGCGTGTTTAGGTGAGAAGGGGTACGCATAAATGAAAAGTCTAAGTAAGGGGTACGTGATAGAAAAAGAGGTTGGGAACCCCGGCTATAGCTGAATATTCAAATCAAAATATTTGTCTTGTTTATTGGCTATCAGCTACTGCTATAAGGCCAACCAAATAAGGAGAGTAGCGTAGCAATAACAAATGGACGACCATTCCAAAGATTCATTTATTATTTTATTCAGAGCTGCCAAGTCTCCGGCTTTTTGGATACCAGTATTTTATTATAGAAAATGTTGCTTTATGTAATCGGCACTTTCTTCGATTTAAAAGAACAACATTTTCTGTAAAATAATACTGGTATGCAAAAAGCCGGAGACTTGGCAACTCTGTTTATTATTATTACAGCTTTGATGTATTTGCTACAGCTACAGCTACATGCCGGCCTGACCTCAATTGATCACAATTTATATTTTATTCACAGAAGCATATATAATACATACTACATACAGGACATGACAAATTTTCTTCCATTACATACATCTTGAACTTTTCTGGAGTTTATTCCTTTGTTCTGCAGACACGGGGGCAACCGAGTTACAGAAGATAACACACAGAATTACATCCATGCCTCACCCGAGATTCGAACCCAGGCCCTCAGCGAGGCGGTCGCCTCCGCTACCAACCACGTTGCTGGGTCGGGCAAACTTTAATTTTAAGTTCAGACTTAATTTTAACACATTGTCGACTTGGGGAGTTGTATCAGGAATAGAAGAGTTGGATTTCGGCACTTTGATACATGTAACTCCTCGATTCAGCAACAACGTATTGAGCTTTCAACGCCAACGCATTTTATCTTCGGAGCACTGTGTTGTTCATAAAAAGAACGAAGGTTTTCTATTTGTGAATAGGAAAGGAGAAAGTACGCAAAATTAGTCGGATTATTGTATGAAATAAAAGGGAGTGGATTGTTTTGTGAATGATTAAAGGAGTGTTTATATCATATAGCATGTTAATTAAATCTTTAGTCATAAATCTTACGACTGCCTATTCTTCTCTAAAGGTTCTGTAGTCATCAACAAAAGAAAGAGGTGATAACCGACCTGTCAGAGACGTCTCTTGCTGACCTCTGAACTTTAAACATGCTAAGGAAGTCATAAAACATGAAAGGGAGCCCCTTACCGCAATAATGAAGCCGCGTTCGGAAAACGTAGTCTGGGTGCTGTTTAATTGAATTTGTGGTATACTGGATATCATCGGATAGTAAGGTGCCTAAATATGAGAGTGGTGACATTCACACACGGGATATAAAATTTGATTAGTTGAGAGGACTTTGGACAAAACCGAATCGCCAAGGTGTCTTGGCAAGCCTGCCATTGAAACCAAGCTACTGTTTGCTTGAGTCCGAAAAGTCATTGCTTAATTGAATTGCTGAGTCCAAAAAGTAATTGTTTTTCGGACAGGTGTTCGATCAGTTTTTTTTTCTATTTTTCTTAAAAAGCATTAAGTAGTCTTGTGGTAGTGGAATGTTTTCAACTGCTCTCGTTTCGTTTCATGAAATATAGAGAAAACGTAGACGAAAGCTAAAAAAATGTTACTTCAGTAACAAGATATTAAAAATATGCTCTGTTAGTGATGTTGAAGTTATAACCGATGTGTTTTAGTTAAAAGTGTTCATTATTTGACTTCTGTACATATAGTTATATTAATTCATTTTTATAAATAAAAATATTCGTCGCAGCTTTAAAATTAGTGTTTTTGAATATTTTTTCTTAAAACCTTAACGAATTGATTTTTTTTTTAAAGTTCCTTTTTCAAAACCAAATACACAGGATATTTTCGAATTTCTAAACCCCCTATCCCTTCTTTCTTCAAACAGAAAAGAGTTGGTGC
Organism: Maratus michaelseni; assembly: GCA_963931845.1. Lineage (NCBI taxonomy): Eukaryota > Metazoa > Arthropoda > Arachnida > Araneae > Salticidae > Maratus > Maratus michaelseni. The sequence goes on from OZ007597.1 coordinate 170,949,841, forward strand.
AAGAGGGGGGGGGGGGGGGTAGGCTTGAAAACGTATCTGGTATATATTATGTTTTTAGAAATGAAATTTTGAAGGGGATGAACTGCAGAATTTATAAACATCGCATAAGATTTTTTTTTTTTTTTTTAAGTTAGTTCTCCTTGTCGTCTCAGTCGACTGACGGGGCAAGGTGACAAATGATTGATTTTCTTGGAAGGAAATTTAAAAATAAAACAAAGAAAATCCTCTTTATATTTTAAAAAGAAAAAATCAATTATTTTCTTCATCATAAGATGATATCGTAATTAAAATTAAATACATCAGAATGTTTTAAAATGGCTTCTTAAATTCCATATAAAATTTTGCATTTTAGAAAACTAATTATATTCTATTTTTACTTCATTTTACGTCATACTATATATAAAAAATAATAATAATAACTCTATATCTGATTTTATATCTTTACAATAATTGTTTTGAGTATCATCTTAAGTATAACTTTTAAAATATCAGCTTGACCTCCATTAATTTTTAAATTTGCTTACTTTGATCCATTTCCCTTTGTAATTAATTGTTATTGTAATTTAAAGATAATTTTTGGATGAAAATTAATTTCCTAAATTCTTTACTATTCAGATGACTAATTCCAGATCTGAGAGGAGGGGGGATAGGGGACATATCTTTCGCGGCTTTCGTGATGAAATTTTTCAAGATGTTATGTGTCTGAATATAAAAACAAAATACGGCTGAATATTTTGAAACACTGTTCCCTTCCGCTTTCCAATTTCTTATACATGTGATTCAATTTTTATTATAAAATTACAAGCTAATTTTAATCTTTTTGTGACTGTCCAGCCCTGAAAATAGGCTTAAAATGCCTGCTTTGACAACATTTTATAAGTAAATGGGAAACTCTGTTCAATTTCTTATACATGTGATTCAATTTTTATTATAAAATTACAAGCTAATTTTAATCTTTTTGTGACTGTCCAGCCCTGAAAATAGGCTTAAAATGCCTGCTTTGACAACATTTTATAAGTAAATGGGAAACACTGTTCAATTTCTTATACATGTGATTCAATTTTTATTATAAAATTACAAGCTAATTTTAATCTTTTTGTGACTGTCCAGCCCTGAAAATAGGCTTAAAATGCCTGCTTTGACAACATTTTATAAGTAAATGGGAAACACTGTTCAATTTCTTATACATGTGATTCAATTTCTATTATAAAATTACAAGCTAATTTTAATCTTTTTGTGACTGTCCAGCCCTGAAAATAGGCTTAAAATGCCTGCTTTGACAACATTTTATAAGTAAGTGGGAAACTCTGTTCAATTTCTTAGTATATATAACTTGCACATTTTATACATTTACGAATATGCCTGCAAATTTTATGCATTTACGAATGAAAATAACTTCAAATGTGTCATAAAGCAGCCAATTTGGAGCTGTGGACAAACTTAAGAAATAAAAACTGCTTATATACAGGTGTGATTCCTTCCAATAATATAGACCTGGCACCTCCTCCAGTCGAATACTGAATGGAGGGATGGATCCGCCCTTGTTTGGCACAGATTGTAGAGTATTTATTTAAACATACGTTTCCTTCTAATCTGTAGGATAGCGGTATGAAGGTAAAGTCATTTTTGTGTGAATTCCTTGAAATCATTTGTAGATATTAAGTATAGTGAATGATAATAGCAATAAAAATTTTATTTCATTTTAAAAGAGACAATCCACGCCTTTTTGGGAGTTTTTGTCAGTCAGACGGGCGGAGCATGAAAGAGTCATTTCAAGGTGCTTGTATTTTTTGCCTTTACGACACAAAAAGTTCAATAACTTAAAATAAAAATTTTGTAATTTCATTCGAAAATATACATTGTAAATAAACAGTCGATAAATATTAACAGAGGATAATTAATTAAAGGACAACTCGACCCTATGAGCGAATTATATTTAGCATGGAATAAACGAATTTAGCATGAATATCTATGTAATTTGTGTATTAAAAGATATACTAATTAGCTATTTTATATATATATATATATATATATTTTAATAAATATTGTTTGGATGTTTCTGTTTTACTTACCTCAATCCAAAATGTGTATGACAGTCTGATAGTTATATTTTTGTGAAATAAATATTGCACGTAATTTTTAATTTTATATGCAGGTTAAAATATATATATATACATTATTTAATAACAGTAAGAAGCCTTTTTAATTTTTCTCAAAAAGGAATAAATTTAAAAAATAACTACCGAAATATTCAGAAAATGGTAGAAAAAAAAATTAATGTCTCCTGTCTACCTTCTAAAATAATTATAGTTACATTATTAATTTTTATGACTAACAAAACAAAACAGAAAAAACTAACACGAGTTTCTTCTAACAGAAAATAAAAGAAATAGATTAGTTATACGAATGTGAAAACTTTCTGTTTTATAAAAAAGTGTACTTAAAGTTGTAAAATATGCATTTTGATAAGTCTAAAAAATAATTTTTTTTGTTTGTTTTTTCTGGATGGCTACCAGTTTTTACACAATCGGAGCTCCTTTTCCTCTTGAAAAAGTGGCATACACAATGCATTTTATTATTACTTTTATTTTTATTAAAAATTCAATTTTGTGAATATTATGATGCAACGTATCTTTTAATCAATGTAACGTAATTTGATATTAATTTTACGTTCATAAACTGAAAATATATTTTTTTTCGGTTGACAAACCGACAGATTTTTTTTCGGTAACCGCTCATCTTCAAGGTGCGGAAGAGGTATCTAGATACTAGGGAAAATCCCTAGATCTAGGGATTTTCCCCTGGATCTGAGATCGATGCATAGCAGCTTGGTAACCTGAATAAAAGCTACAATTAATTTTTTCGTTACATATTTCTGAAATAAAAAAATATTTTGAAGGTAATTGATTGCTCAGAGGAAACTGTAAACAAAAACTAAAAAATATCCAATTGATGCTAGGATGGGACGTTAAAAAATATATTTATATTATTTAATAACAATAAGAAGCCTTTTTAATTTTTCTCAGAAAGAAATAAATTAAAAAAATAATTACCGAAATATTCAGAAAATCGTAGAAAAGAAATAGTCTTATTATTGTCCTTTAAATAGTCAATTACTTTCAAAATATTTCTTTCATATCAGAAATACATAACGAAAAAATTAATTATAGTTTTTATTTAGGTTAAGCAACCAAGGTTTCCACCGAGGAATTTTCAGTCATGTATGTTGGCCCTCAGCTACTGCTAGAAGGCCAACAAAAGAAGAAGAGTAGTGTAACAAATCCAAACCTAGTACTAGCATCAATCAGATTTTTTTTTTTTTTTTTTTTTTTTTTTTTCTTTTTTTGTTTAAAGTTTCATCTGAGTATTTTAGCGTCTGGGGAGAGAACGACTTCTAACAGTCGAACTTAGTAAAAATTCGACTTCCCTTTCGTAAGTGGAGAATGTAAGTGGAGAACGGCTCTGCGTTCTTCCCTCAAACTTATGTAGCTTTCTTTAGCTCGTATTTAATATTCAGTTATAAAAATTAATAACATTATAAATAAACAGCAAATAATGTTGAATTTCACAATTTGAACAAAGAAAATGTTGAATTAGAAAAAAAAAAAGTCATTTTGAAAAGGGAATTCATAAAACAAATGAAAAATTATATTAACGGCTGTTATTATATAAAAATCTTTTGTTACATAAATCTGTAAAAAAATATCTTTATAGCTTCAAATTTTAACATTAAATATTTTGATGTATACCTTAACAGACTTAATAAAAAATTAAAATAATAACTTAACTTAACAACTAAACTTAATAACTAACTAAACTTAAATAAAAAATAAGTAGATTTGTGAATTCTACAATATATTATAATATATTTATGCGACAATAAATATTATATATAAATATATTCGAAAATTATCTGTGTCTGTTCACAAAATACTGTTTTTTTTCTCCGAGGGCTCATTTTTGCAGTATTCATTTTTATTAAGGATTTATAACTGAATTATTTACCCTTTAGTCTGTTTACCTATCCTTTCCTACCGTAACCTTTCTCAAAATAGGCCTGTTGTAGTAAATGTTTGCGACTTTGTTAAGATTAGCACCGGCATTTTAAAATAATCATCGTATTCCACTTTTTTTTTTCTTTTTTGGAGGGGGGAGGGGGGGGGGGTGAGCTCATGTCTAAATTTCCAGTTAAGAGAATTCGATAACGTTTGAATTTTTCATTTTTAAATATTGTTAACCTTTTTAACATAGTAGTAAATGGTCACGCCTTTTTAGGAGTTTTTGTCAGTCAAACGGGCGAAGCATAAAAAAGTCTTTTCAGGGTGCATGTATTTTTTGCCTTTACGACACAAAAAGTTCAATAACTTAAAATAAAAATTTTGTAATTTCATTCGAAAATATACATTGTAAATAAACAGTCGATAAATATTAACAGAGGATAATTAATTAAAGGACAACTCGACCCTATGAACGAATTATATTTAGCATGGTGTAAACGAATTAAGCATGGATATCCATGTAATTTGTTTATTAAAAGGTATACTAATTAGCTTTTTTATATCTATATATTTTTTAAATAAATATTGTCTGAATGTTTCTGTTTTTCTTACCTCTATCCAAAATGTTTATGACGGTCAGTTAAGTATATTTTTTGTAAAAAAAGATTGCACATAATTTTTTATTTTATATGCATGTTAAAAACAAATTATTTAATAACAAGAAGAAGCATTTTTAATTTTTTTCAAGAAGAAATAAATTAACAATATAATTACCGAAATATTCCTAAAAGCATAGAAAAAAAAAAAATATATATATATTATTTCTATCTTCTGAAATATTATAGTTACATTCTTAATTTTACATGATTAACAAAACAAAATAGAAGAAACTAAGACGAGTTTCTTCTAATAGGAAATAAAATAAACAGATTAGTCATACGAATGTGAAAATTTTCTGTTTTATAAAAAGAGTACTTAAAGTTGTAAAATATGCCGTTTGATAAGTCTAAAAAATATTTTTTGTTTGTTTGTTTGTTTGTTGTCTCGGAATGGCTGTCAGTTTTTACACAATTGGAGTTCCCTGTCCTCTTGAAAAGTTGTATACACAATACATCTTTTATTATTATTATTATTAAAAATACAATTTTAAGCATATTCTGATGCAACGTATCTTTTAATCAATTTAACGTAACTTGATATTATTTTTATGTTCTACATAAAATGAAAATATCTCTTTTCGGTTGACAAATTTCAGCTTAGCTTGAAAATGCGGTACCTTATGTTTAATCTGATCTTATTATTAATCGGAGTTTTTTTCTTTTTCTTTACAGTTTCCTCTGAGGAATCAATTACCTTCAAAATATTCTTCTGCATTCAGAAATGGATAAAGAAAAAATTAATTACACTTTTAACTCTGGCTAAGCAAACAACCATACTCGGCTTTCCTGTTATCCATGTTGGCTATCAGCTGCTGTTAGAAGGCCAACAAAAGAAAATAATTATCAGACAGTTACACTTCCTCCAAAATTAGCGATTCCCAACCTGCGGGCTGTCCTACATGTTCACCTCAACATAACAACAAGAAAGACTAGTTCTTGATTCCCGAAAAGAGTGAATTGCCTTTGGTGGAATCTGAATTCTTTGTTTATTTTATGTCTGAAATCTAATCTCTAAATTAATACATACATTTTTTTAACGAAATGTAAAAAAAAAGTTAAGAGTATCGTTGTTTTAATAGCAATATTAAAATAAATATAAATGAAACAATTGAGCACAGTAAAATATTTTATATATATAAACTGATATATAAAAAACTGATATAAAAAAAATAGCATTAAGGATGTTCTCAAAGACATTACTATCAGAAATTTTTTTTTTAAATTCATTTTTGTTGTCAAAAGCATGAAATGAGCAGGTGTGTTTATTCAGAAACTATGTAATCGAAACACGTTTTCCATCTTTTAGTCGGATTTTCTTTTTTTTTCTGAAAGTTATTATATGAATTACCTTCAAAATATTTTTTTTTCCTTCAGAAATATATACAGAAAAATTTATTATAATTTTAACTCCGGTTAAGGAGCATTCTACATTCGGTCTTCCTGTCATGTATGTTAGCTGTCAGCTACTGCTAGAAGTCCAACGAAAGACGAAGAGTAGCGCAAAGTGCATATATAGGGATATCATATAAGCACTTTGGAAACTAGCGTCTACACCGCGCTTTATCACAACGGCTCTTATCACAAATGTTCCCGAGAAATTCCCTAGCGCAGGCTCATATGATCATTACTGTTATCTTAAGAACGGACTGTTGCATATTTTTTCTTCATAATTTTTAGAAAAAAAAATACTTAGAAAACGGCTTACAAATATCATACCTGTACTAGTTAAATGAGCTTGATTTAAATTGGTTAATATCATCATTTATATTTATTTAAAATCTTTGAATAAAATAAGTTTATTTTTTCTTTTGGATTTATTTGTACTGTCGTCGGGATTTTTTATTTTAAACTATATTAAAACTTTATGAAATCATAATAAAATAAAATTTATGAAAGTAAATACTAGACTACATTAGAAAATATAATCACATAATTAAAATACTAAGAAACAAAAACAACAAACTATCGTTCGACCTTCGACCACGTGTAGGGTAGCGTACGCAAAATATCGGATAGGGGTAAACAACTGAACAAGCTATATTTTCCTTTCATATAGGGAATTTTTCAGGAGCATTTGTGATAAGAGCCGCTGTGATGGGGCGCGGTGTAGAAGCTAGTACTTTGGAGTAGCGTAACAAAAGAAATAATTATCAGCAAATTACCCTTCCTCCTAAATGTTCACCTCCTCAAAATAACAACAAGCCGGACTGGTTTTTGATTCCCGAAAAGAGTGAATTGCCTTTGGTGGAATCTGGAAACTTTGTTTATTTTATGTCTGAAATCTAATCTCTAAATTAATAAATTTTGTTAATGAAATAGTTAAGAGAATCGATGTTTTAATAGCAATATTAAAATAAATATAAATAAAACAAGACCATAGTAAAATATTTTATATTATATACTGATATAGAATCCCCGTGAAAAATGACGGAATGCTGATCTGCTTTTCATTTTCATAAAATTTCATACAAAAAAAATAGCATTAAGGATGGTCTCAAAGAAAAAGGGGCTACTCTCAGACACATTTTTAAATTCATTTTTGTTCTCAAAGACAGGAAATGAGCAGGTGTGTTTATTCAGAAACTATGTAATCGAAACACATTTTCCATTTTTTGGTAAAGACAGAAGATCTTTCAGGAAACACTGTCAAAGTCGGCGTTTTGAACCGAACTCCCGATGCTTCAGTGCGATAAAGGGGAAAAACGTGTTGTCACGTGACACGGACCGCTTATAACGATAAGTAATTTAATAAGCAAAAAATGGAAAACTCATTTGGATTCCAAGTCTCTTCAATAGTCAAGCCTGCTCGCGTTTAAAAACAAGTCAGAAAATGTGTCAGAAAGTTTCGCGTTATTGAGCAGGTCATTTGAGAACCACCTTAAGGTTTTATTATTGAAAGGTTTGTATTGTAGAAAAGTGCATTTTTAAAATGCCAAATAATTTCTACAAATACGACTGATAAGGATATATATATGTATGTTTTTTTTTTGTTGTTGTTGTTGTTTTTTACGCAATATTTAATTTTTCAAATAGTTCAATGATTTGACTAAACATTCAAATTAAATATTAAAATAAATAATCTATGTGAGAAATTTTTTTGTAAAAAAGTATTACCAATGAGTTTTTAAAGATCTTAACCCGCCACATAGCTCATCGTTTGGTTACATAAGCAAAATTAAACGCAAATTCTCAAATGGTTTAACGATTCCATAAAACATTAACATTTTGTTAGTTTTAAACTGTCTAAGTTAATCGTATTATAGAGTTAAATTTTAACATTTCTTGACGAACAAAGTTTTCCGCTAATGAAGAAACAAATATATAACAGAAAGATAGGCAGAAAAAGAAACAGAAAATTGCATGTTTATAAATATTAGTTTCTTAAATTCACAGTAGGAAAACAGCCTATTGAAAATGACAGAAAGAACAAAGTTTTCCAGTAATGAAAGAAGATTTAAAACCTTCTGAGGGCTTTCCTGCATTTTCGTAAAAATGTTCATAAAATTTCTTTCCCCGTTTGTTTTTAAAATACACTTCACATCTCTTTATTTTAAGCATATCTTAAAATACAATTCTTTTAAAAAAAAAAATTCTTTACAGCCGATTTAAGTTGTTTTGTGGAAACAGAAAAATACGGGCAAACTTCTTAGAGGGTTAAAACATCTACAACGATGAAAGTAGATTACATAACTTAAACTTTTAAAAGTGTATCTCAAATTAAAGTCTGATTTTTTCTTATTTTAAAAATATGCCTAAAGAGAACTATAATAAATTTTGTTCGTTAAAAGTCATCTTACTTTATTTCATAAGTAAATTGCAATTATTAATTGCATTAGTATGTCTGAAAAATATCTTTTCACAACCTCTTATTAAATTACATTTTTTTTTCATTACAAAGTTAAGTTCAAATGTTACTATGCTAAAAATCAAAATTTGATGTGCATTGATATAATTAATATATGTGATACGCGGTATTAATATATATCCCTCATATTTTAGTTACATTGCATAAAAAATATTCATTTTATTTACAATGCAAACAAAATTTCGAAATTTAATTAGATACAAGCTAAGCTCTTAAAAATTGAAAATTTTAAGAAAATAATATTATTTTACATTTTATTTATATTGAATGAAATTTTAAAGTTACATAGCTGAAACTTTTAAAAGTTTATCTTAAAATAACGTCCTGATTTTTTTTTTTTTTTTTTTTTTTTTTTTTTTTTTAAATATGCTTAAAATAAAAAAAAAATCAACAGAAAATTCCGTCGTTTATATTAATTGTCGGGGTAGATGACGCCAAAACAATATTTGGAAATGAAGCGCAATATTGTTTCTGAAAAAAGTGTATACAGAAATGCTGATATACATGTTTTATATGAAAATATACTGAACAGACATGATTTGAAATAGGATGAATTATCATTTAGTTGTCATATGTTAACATTTGTTTTTCATTAAGCCTAACATGGCGTTTAGCTACGGTCGGTTCGCAGCTCCTACTCGGTTCACCTGCGAACTTTCCTACATTTGGATTTTACATAAGTAGATTTCGCGCTTATAACAAATTTGATTGTTCCTGTTATAGTAATTGTTATTAAATATAAAATATCATCCGTCATCATTAGCTTAGTTTTAAGAAATCTTTTGTTTATTCATTTATCCGCATAATTGCATCCATGTACACTGGTGAAAACAATTAAAGGACCAAATAGTTTTTTTGCAATAAAAAAACCTAACAAAGCAAATAAAACCAAACTTGACCAAAATATCATCCGATATAAGACCAATATGTGGGAAAACAAAAATGGGCACAACCTGCACCCTAAATAAGGAAACTGGTCATGTGTCCAGCGCAGCAACTGACCGACACCTGTCAATCAGAGAAAAACATGTCTAATAGGGTGTATAATCATCGCCTGTAACAGCTACACAACTCTCGCATCGGCGTTTCATACTGTTTAAAAGGGTTTTTATCAATCCCTGTGGCAACCGCACCCACTCTTGCACCAAGGTACCCTTGAACTCATCGATGGTCGTCGGAGCTGGTCTTTGAGCTGCAATTGATCGTCCAAAGGCGTCCCATACGTGTTCGATGGGATTAAGGTCAGGGGACATCACAGGCCACTTCATTTGTTGAACATCCTCCTATTCGAGGTATTCGTCCACCAAGTGGACCCTATGTGGACGGGCGTTATCGTCCATAAAGATGAAATTTCGTCCATACGCTCCACGAAAAAGTCTTACATAGGGTGCAAGGATCTCGGCCCTGTACCGCTGATCTGTCAGAGTACCTCTATCAAACACATGAAGCTCGGTACGCCTGTCCACCATGATGCCTGCCTGGACCACCTCCACCATAGTGGCCCTTTTCGACAATGTTAGAGGGCCGATATCGACTCCCGGGTTTTCTCCAGATGAGAACACATCTCGAGTCGCTGACCAGACTGAATCGCGACTCATCACTAAAGAGAACCAGCTCCCAACTATTGTTTGTCCAAGACAGGTGTTCTTGGCACCATGCTAGACGGGCCTTTTTTCAGTTTACAGTCAAAGGGTTGCAGACTGCAGGGCGCCTGGTATACAGGCCACCTTCATTAAGTATTTGAGTGACTGTTATCCGTAAAATGGGTGTTCCTGCTGTATTATACAGGTGACGAGACGTGTCGCTGTCGCAGACCTATCCCTTTTGGCTGGAAGTCTCAAATAACGATCTTCAGCCGGCGTTGTTGCCTTTTTGCGGCCTTGACCAGGTTGGCGGACCACTGTTCCTGTCTCTGTGAACTGTTTCCACTGAGTGGATACCTCATTTCTCGGAACCCCGAGGTCCTTACAACAGGTAGCCTGAGATTGGCGTGCCTCGAGTCTTCCAACTATCCGCCATCTTGTGGCATCATCTAGATGATGACGACTAGCCATACTAACAAAGGGTAAACAAAGAAATTAAAAAAACAAGTATTGGGTTATGCTACGATATTTCAAAATGTCCTTATGCTACAAGCTTCGGCGATCAAATGAGGTACTTCTACATAAACGCGATAACAGCGCTACTGTGTGGCATTTCGCCATTATCTAATGAATTTCCTCGGGTTCCACGCAGTGTTCTGTGTGAAATTGTGAGCGAACGGTGGTAGACTTCTATAAAGAGGGGGATTCAAATACTGGTTGTACGATATGATAAGGACCTTAATATTGATGGAAAATATGTAGAAAAATAGATTGAGGTACAGGCCTTCATATAAAAATAAATTTGGTAAGAAAATTATACTTATTACTTTTTTATTTCAAAACGGCACTTAATTTTAAAATATCCCTCGTACATATATATAAACTTTTATGAATGAAATACTATAAAAAATTGAAAACTCAGTACGCAATTAACGAAAAGTTTCTCTGTCATAGAAAATGTTTTATCTCTAGAAAGTTTAACTTCACAAATAGCATCAAGATTTTTAACATCAACAATTGTAGAATAAGAATTTTGTAAAATAAATAAATATTTTTTAAAATGTGAAATATTTCATTAGGTCTGAAGAACATGAATGTCATTTTCATAATTTACGAGAGGCAGTCGGAAAATAAGTTTTTTTTTTTAAATGCTACTGTCTGCGCATCTGCGCCATCTGCACAGGCACTGCAACAGCGTCCTCTGCTTGATCACGGTCGACCTCTACCCAATGGTGTATCGGTGTCTTGCACGTTCGCTTTCAACTGCTGTGTCGTCTTTCGCCCATAGCCTTTCTACGCTTCGTCCGTATGCAAAGCCCTGATTTTTTCCTGGAGGGCTTTTTGAAGCTTATAAAGCGGTATGACAAATGTCTCAATGTACTTGGTACTTATGTGGAAAAATAAAATTATGTTTTATCTTTAATGTCTCATTACATTTTTTTCCTTTCATTCACACCTCTGTCCACAGTCGTCAGGGGAAACTTATTTTCCGACTGCCCCTCGTAAAACTGCTAAAGTTAAACAATGTATCTTTGACCTCTAATCATTTTTTAATAGAAATTTCATGGAGGAGAGATACAAAAACATGTTAAGAATTAAATAAATTTAGTATAAAAATGGTGTGAGTGATTTTAATCAAATGATTTAAATCGCTGTTTTAATATATTTTCCTATATGCTTTTAAATGATTGATTAAAGTCATAAATTCTCCTAATTTCTAAGATGTTCGGAAACTATTGAAATAAAAAGTAAACATAATTTGTACAGATATTTTATCAGCAGAATAAATAAAAGAGACATTTAAAAATATTTATAAACTTAATTCCTTTAGGTAGTTCTCAAATGACCTTGCTCAACAACGCAAAACTTTCTGACACATTATCTGACTCATTTTTAAACACAAAGGCATAAAATTGGCAGGCCTGACTATTGAAGTGATTTGGAATCGAAATGAGTTTTATTTATTTTTTGATAAATAATTTATTTATCGAGTTATAAGCCATTCGTGTAACTTGACGACATGTTTTCCCCCATTCTGCTGCTGAAGCATCGGGAATTCAGTTCAAAACGCCGACTTTGACAGTGTTTCCTGAAAGATCTGCTTTTACCAAAAAATGTAAAACGTGTTTCGATTACATAGTTTCTGAATTACCACACTTGCTCATTCCATGCCTTTGAGAACAAAAATCAATTTAAAAATGTGTCTGAAAATGGCCCCTTTGGATTTGAGAACAGACTTAAAGGTAAGCCAGGATTTTATCGAATATAAAAATAATTAGGACCAGATCCACCCCTCCATAAGGAATCACTTTTGTTACTTTTTTTTCTGTGGTGGTGGTGGTGTGTGTGTGGAGGGGGGGGGGGTAGATTTTTTCATGAATATTTTTAACACTTTCCAACCTTAGTTGAAAAGTGTTTATGGCTTCTGTTTGTCTGCAGTCTGCAGTCTGTCCGTACTCTAACACCCGTAAATATGCTCCGATTGTCCTGAAATTTTTGTATGTTATTGTCGTTTACTATAGCATGTTCCCTATTTCAACAGAAGTCTGTAGCACTTATAGTTTTTTTACAGGGACAATCAAAAATATTCCATTGCATTACAGTCAATATGAAATAATCTTTTCAAGTGCATTTTGATGACGCTACGTCATTTAAAACATAATGAAATTGATATATAATTATGAAGCGCATTAAAACATGCTTTTTGTAGAATATGGGTTGCAAAGCATTTATTATATATTTACAGGGCCAAACAAAAGAATTCTGTTACACATCGTTCTATGGGAAAAAATCGTTTGTAGTGTAATTTAGTGATATTTTCAAACACAGTCAAAATTATATGCATTACTGAGGTGCACTATAAATTGCTCTACTGTCCGCATTGCGCTTATTTACAGGGACACACAAAAATATTAGTTGCAGAACATGTGCGATATTTACCGTCTATGTGTGATAAGTGTGTTTTCAACTTTGGTTTAAGTTTTTAAGTTTAACTAATTTTTTTCATAGGACGTGTGTGTTTATAACCTCGGTTGATCATATACAGTGCTACACAAGTCTCGCACAAACCCTGTGTATTCAAGTACCAACAAATCGAACACAGCTTCGTATTACCTTATAAATCAAAGAATCTTCCAGAAAACACGATATTACAATTTAAAGGAGAAAAACCGTTTCAAAAATATTTTTAAGGGAAAATTTAAAGAAATTTTAACTTCTGAAACCCTTGTTAATATTTCAACAAACATGCTAATTGGGTAAAATTAAACTTAAACTCAAAGCTAATCTGGAGACTTAAAAAATGACACCAATAATAAAAAAAAAATCCCTGACGGCTTTGCTTACAGGCACAGATAGATTTCGAAGATGCAGACCGTGGGGCGCCGGTTTATTGGGAATTGCAGAAGAAATGAACTTTTTGTCATAATGCGGCAGTTGGGACTGCCCACTTCGAAATCTACCAGTGTTTGTAGAAAGAGCCGGCAAGATATATATATATATATATACAGTGAAACTCGTTTAAGATACGCCCGCTTAAGATACGATAACGTTTAAGATACGAATTATCTTCGGTCCCTTGAAAAATCCCTATTAAACCTTTGTAAAATTACCCGCTTAATATACGTACGCATAAGATACGATCCCGCTTAATATACGAAGAAAATCTGTCACTTGATGTAAAAAAAACCGCTTAATATACGAAATGGTGCTTATATAATCCGTTTATCACGTGTCTTTAGGACAAAATAGCATAAAAAGAGCAACTGAATTGTGCTCGAGTCTTTCTCTTGGCGGTTTTTACGCCCCCCTACCCGTTTCTTCTTCCCCTCGAAGAAGTTCGAAGTCCCTATGGAAGGTTCGGGAAAGTTCTCCTTTACGTCATAATCACGTGATGTGACGCAACTGCATACCGTGCCTTCGCAGCGTTTTCCGATCTATGGGAAAATCCCTAGATCTAGGGAAACTCAAGCCTATTTAGGGAATTCCTTCTTATTTCTAGGGAATGTTTAGAAGACTAGCAATATTTTCTCGAAATCTAATGGAAAAAAAGGATCTTTTTTAGACTTCTGTGTTTTTCTGGCAATGAACGTGATAGATGGAAGAAAAAGTAAAGAGATGGGCAGTGGGGAGAAATTGTCTTCAAGCAATTCTTTCGCTAACAGAGGGTGGGGGGGGGAGGTTGTTTTTCTATAACACAAACTGGTGCTCAGGAATCTCGTATGTGATTCAGCCAAGTCGTTACAGCCAATCAAAATGCAGAATTTCTTTCATGTCACGTGACTTTAGAATCTAGGGAATTTTTATTCCGTAGTCTAGGGAAAAAGGTAAAATCTATCTGAGAACACTGTGCCTTCGAAACCTCTGTACCGGTAAGCTGTCGAAAGATCATTGCGTAAATCTAGTCTTTTGTTTATCCGCTGAATAGTAATAGGAGTAAATAGTGGATGAGCAACTTAAAGTAAAAAGAAAAGCACTCTCTTTGACTGAAAAATTGGATGTCTTAAGGAAATACGACGCTGAGAATGTGATAAACAAGACAGTCTTTGCCAAATCTGGGGGAATCCATGAGTCAACTCTTCGAGCTCTGTTAAAAAATAGACAGAAACTGGAAAGCAGTGCATCAGCTGGTGGCTCTGGCAGAAAGAAAATTAAGGTGGCAAAATTTGAAGAATTGGAGAAGATTCTATTTGAGTGGTTCACCCAAACCCGATCGATGAACATCCCAACTAATGGATCATTGATTAAGGAAAAGGCCTGCGAAATTGCTACACGTCTTGAAGTGGATTTCACGCCTAGAAACGGTTGGCTAGACCGCTTCAGACAAAGATACGGCATAGTTTATAGGAAGGTATGCGGAGAGTCGACAGCTGTGAATGTAGATGATGTCAATTGTTGGAAAAATAACGTGCTTGCGCCGCTATTGTCAAAGTACTCAAGATCCAATATTTAAAATGTCGACGAGATGGGCCTTTTTTTTAATTAATGCCTGATAAAACTATGGCGTTTAAGGGTGAGAAATGTTCTGGAGGCAAACTTAGCAAAGAACGTAAAACGGTTCTTGTTGGTTCAAATATGAGCGGAACGGATAAATTAAAACCCTTCGTCATCGGCAAGTCGCGGAATCCTCGCTGCTTTAAAAATGCTAGAAATCTGCCCTGCGATTATGAAAGTCAAGCCAAAGCATAGATGACAGGCGATATATTCGTTAAGTGGATCCGCAAGTTCGATGAACGAATGAAAAAAGAGTCCAGGAAAGTATTGTGTCTCGCCGACAACTGTCCCGCCCATCCCAAGGATATCCCCGGTTTACAAAACGTCAGAACTAGTCTTTTTACCCCCTAATGCAACTAGCGTTGTTCAACCCATGGATCAGGGCATAATTCATGTTCTCAAAATGAAATACATAAGTCGTGTAGTTGTACGTCATCTACACCAAATAGATCATCGTGAAAAGGATCCGTCCTGCCCAACCTGTAAGTCTATTAACCTCTTGGGCGCCATGCATTTCCTGAGAGCGTCCTGGGAAGACGTAACACCAACCACCATTGAGAACTGTTTCTGTAAAGCCTTTGACGTCGACAGCACTTTTCAAAACGTTGACATCGCAGAAGAGGAGCAGAATCAAGAAGAATGCGAAGATTGGGACTCATTTGTCAATATTGACGATCAGCTTGTAACAAGTGAAGTTCGTTCTATCCCGGATATAATCGCGGATGTCAAAAGTTCCGATGAACCAAGGCCTTCAGAAGAAGCAGAAGACGACGCGGATGAAGAAACAGATGTGCCAGCCATACCATCATTAGCATCTGTAATAAGCTCGCTCAGCTTAATTCGACAGTACGCCTCTTCGATAGATGCTGGTCCCTCCGTTGAAGATTTTTTCTACCACATCAACAAGGCAGAAAGCTTCGTGATAAAATCTCGCCCTAAGTTGCACCAAACCAAGGTAAACGACTTTTTTTCAACAAATTAAAACTACTTCACGTACTTTAATTTAGATAATGTAACAATTATTGTTCCTGGCATACATTTAGTTTGTCTTTCTAAAAGTAATTATGGAAATTTATTATTTTTCCTGCTTAAGTATGTAGTGTATTTCAGTTGTTTTCTAAAGATTAACAAAAATTTCGTTTTATTGTCTTTTTTTAATTTGGCATTTTAATTTTGTTATTGTACAAACGTGACTCAATAAAATTTTGGAGAAAAATAAAGTAAATCTTTATTTCAAAATCCTAAGCTCAAATTTTCTATAATATCTAAAAATTGTTAGAAATGGGTAAAATGAGAGTTATAAATGGTTAAAATACGTTAATAACAATGTGCACTGTCTTTGTATGCATTATTACTCGAGAATCTATGAAATACGGATAAGATACGATCCTGCTTAAGATACGAAATGCTCTCGGTCCCTTGATTCGTATCTTAAACGAGTTTCATTGTATATATATATATTATGTTGTAAGAGTTGGTTCTATATAAAACTTGTCAGTATAAAATTTGTAGATAATATTAAGGCGACTTATAATAAATTTAAGCGGATTTGATATATTGTGAATTGACGAAGTTATGAATTTCTTTCTTCTTAAACCCCTATCCCCCCCTTGAGGCCATTTTTAATTGTATCAAAAATCTGTCATACACAAATTTTCGGCCCTTTTCCAAGAAGTAATAATCACTTTAAACGGATTCGATATGTATCATAATTAAGAAGTTACGTTTTTTTTTATGTTTTCACAAAAAACCCCGCCCCCTCCTCCCCCCTTTGGCCCGATTTTGCCCATTAACGAACTTGGCCGAGATTTTATTCCCCTTGATTTTATGTATCAGTTTGGAAGAGATTTGTGCAGAATTATGGAAGCTATCTTGTCCATAAAAAAGTGATATAGATAGATAGATAGACAGATATATAAAGTTTTGAACTGGGGGTGGTTTGGGGTTCTAGGAGTCATGATCGGCGTAGATCTGCAAAAAAATTTCAGAAATTCCAACATAGGGTAGAATGTAACAGGTAGTATTTCTTACGAAATCTGCCTAAAAATAAATATTTTTTCTCCGATTACAGACGTTTATGGCAGCTTGCTCTTTTATCTCAAGTGTCTTAAGAAGTTTTTATTATTTTACAATCTGTAATAGAGTTTTTTTATGTTGTTTTTATGGAGAAATGTTTCACGTATTTGATTTTTGATTCACTTTTCTGTTAACAACGAAAGACAAGGAAAAAAAAAAGAAGAAGAAGAAAAAAAGAAAGAATGAAAGAAAAGAAAGATAGTGGTCTGCTGCTGGGGTGCTGTGCCCCGCATGTACATGCCTTAATCTTTTCTTTCAGTCACTAGGATTAAATACGCAAGTTACTACTAACTAAGGTACACAGTAACGCGCTGTTTCTAATTAATTTTTAATAGAATTTCATTGTTGAAAGTCTTTTTGAATATTTGAAAAACCACGTTAACTCTTCGTTAAGTGGAGCACTTACAACTTATTTAAACACCATATTCCTTCACCTGGTGGAGTTAAAACAGTAAATAATAATAATAAAAAAATTTCTGAATTTGAAGAAATTTGTGCAGAATAATGGCTTTTAATATACTGTAATTTTTTTATTAAAATTTGTTATACTGTTTTCGTACAAAAATTGTATCTTGATCAATAATTCATGAATTATCTTGAATTAAAAAAGGAGAAAGGGACAGCATTGTGTTATAAACAAGAAATATTTATTCTCAATCCCATACGTTCAAGTTCGTAAATTCGAATAAAAAATTTAATATATATATATATATATTTAATGTTGTGATATTGTTACAGAACTGTGAATTCATTTTTATTTCCTTACTGACAAAAACTATCACAATTCTTTAATAATAGATAAGAAAATACAGAAAAATTCAAAAATTGCAGTTCAGCTGATAAGAACCCGCGTGAAATGCTGTGAAATCATACAGATGATTATGATAATAACATGATGAGAGAATTTTTCAATTACGAAGAAAAATTCATCTGAAAAAATTAACATTTTCTGATTATGTTGCAATAGATAGAGATTCAAAATTTGTGGGACATATGAAGAAATCATTAAAACTGCACAGGTTAACTGTATTAAACATTAAGGCAAAGAGCCAGAGAAACCATCTGATTTTGGAGAAGATCCTGAATTCTGTTACGAAACCTCCATCGTCTTTAAATATCCTAATTAAAAAAACTGTACTTGATTCAATTAATATTTAGGAAGCGTTATTCAGATTGTATCTGAAGCGAAAAAAGAATTGGAAAGATTATTCGAATTAGAAAGATTAGCTGAGAAACGTAAAAACAACTAATTATAAGAAAGATCACTTGATATTTTCTTTTTATTGAAAGTTTTCGTTCATTATATATTTTAATTTTTCTTACTTTATTTATGTTATATAAGGGGCAGTCAAATGAAAACAGAACACCCGCCATAAAACACATTCCTCGCCAAAGGTGGCAACATTGTTGTAACACATGGGCTGATAAGTTCCCGGTCTAATAAAGAAAACACAACTTTTTAACAAAGCTTTATAACTTTATGACTTTATAACTTTATAACTTTAATAAATAACATAACTTTAATAATAAATAATAATAATTTAATAATAATAATAATAATTTAAAAATAATAATTTTATAATAATAATTTAATAATAATAATTTTAAAAATAATTTAATAATAATAATTTTATAATAATAATTTAATAAATGATTAATAATAATAATTTAATAATAAATAATATAATTTTATAACGAAAAAGCTCCAAACAGTGCTCAGAACTCGTTGTTGTTTTTGGTCAAAAGTCAACACGCGCGGCAGCCACTTTGACAATAGCTTTTTCATAGACAAATGTTCATTCAAAATAAAACCTACACGTTCCTTGGATATCTTCAGAGTTTGAGCTATCTCCTGCAACTTCACTTTACGGTTCCCCTAAATGATTTTGTGGACTTTTTTATGTTTTCCGGAGTAACCACCTCTTTTGCGTGGTGCATCACTGGTGTCCGTACGACCACGTTTAAATTCAGCAAACAAGTCAATAATGGTTGATTTACCTGGTGCAGTGTCCGGATAACGCTTATCTAGCCAAGCTTTTGTTTGAACGGTATTTTTTCCCCATCAAATAACAATTCTTGAAATTCTTGTTATCCATTTTTTTGTTTATCAACAAAGCCGTTCAACTAAAACCACTCTAACGTGTTATCCACACGGCGAATCGTTATGGCATTTTTTCTACTACCTTTTAAAGGTTAGTATTTACTAAAACAAACATCGGTTCGGCGATTGCAACGCAATCTGTGTGCCAGACCGGTAACTTATCAACCCATGTGTTAACATATCGTACGTCTTTCTCGAGGGTTGATAGAAATACATAATGACAGCTCACAGGTACTCACAGTTATAGTTTTATTTCCTTGTAGCATCGGGCTCACTCTAGGATAGTTAACCCTCTCACTGACAAGCCCGTGTTAATACGTGCACTAAGCTCCAGGTTTCACTGCAATATAGCAATTTTAAAATTAATATAATTCGACAAATATAATGTAGTTTTAATACATTGAGTAATAATTGATATCCTCAAGGTTTACATTCATATATCTAATTAAGTTTTTATGTAATTTTGGAATAAACAACTTCTTTTTAACATTTAAAATAAAATACAGAGGAAACAACACTACAATTTAGCCCTTTTGCTGGACTGTCAGAGGGTACTTAACTTACGTTTCTGAAACGGACTCGGAATTAGGCTTAACTTCTCCATGAATTACAACTGTATTTGAGAATGTTTGCTTAAGCGCCTACATCAGACATGCGAAAAAACGCGCAAGCTAATGTTAAGTCTATGGGAAGATTCTTGAGCGATTTCTCGCTCCCATTTTAATATTTTTAAATGATGTTTTATGCATAGGATAGCTCTAACGTTGTTAGTTTTTACTTTTTCGATTTTGGTTAAAGTTTTTTTTTTTTTTTTTTTTTTTTTATATATATATATAAGGGTACTTTCACTTTCAGAACCGGTTCCAACCAGTTCAAAAATTGAAAACGTCCGCTTATAAAAAAAACTGTAACCAAAATCGGAAAACTAAAAACTAAAATCGTTAGAGATCGACCTCAGCTATCCTATGCAAAAAACATCATTTAAAAATATTAAAATGCGAGCGAGAAATCTGCCAAGAACCTTACCATAGACTAAACATTAGCTTGAGCGTTTCTTCGCGTGAGTAGTGTAGGCTCTTAAGTGACTTAAAGTCACACTTAAATCCTCCAATTTGAACCGAATGTCTATGGCTAACGTTGCATGTCACTGAACTGACAAGTGTGCACGAGTGGCATAAGAGATTCTGAGAAGGACGCACATCACTGCAAGACGCTCTCCAGCAAGGGCAGGCCCATCAAGTCAGCATTCGCCACAGACAGCAGATATGCGACGATGGATTTCTCGTGTTCCAGCACCCTCAGCCACCAAAAACCGAACTACACCTCACTGCTCTTCCTTACTTGCCTCCAATTCTAATGCTGGACGAACACACTTTTCACTACGCTCACCTACAAAAAATAACAAGAACAAATTAAATTTAAAAAATGAAAATACCGGACTGCGCAAAAAGCGAACTAATTAATTAGGGATTTATAAATTAATTATTTCTCATCAATGTGAAACTATTTTTTATATTACTTACCTAGTTTATTTTTATTTACTTGTATTGATGAATTTTAAGTTGTGTTTAATTGTTAGTTCTATTTGTAAACCAGTTAGGTACTGCTTGCAACCTTAAATGAAACCTATACCTAAAGCTCCTTCATCGGTGCCAATTCAAAAGATTAAAACGATTTAAAATCCTGACTACGCTGTTGTTTTTGAAGAGGTCACCGCCATTTCATCTCGGCGCGTGCGAAAGACGCAGGCAAATTGACATGACTTAGGATTTTAAATCGTTTTAATCTTTTGAATTGGCACTGATGATGGAGCTTCAGGGGCTCCGAAACAGCTGTTTGCCAATATATATATTTTAGTTTGTGCTATTTAACGTTGTACATTTATTTTTAATATAACTGCACAAAGTTTAATCCACCTTTTTAGAACCTAGCCTATAACCATCGGACGGTTAAGACGAATCGATAGCGACCTCATTCATTAAATTCCATCCAGCCGTTGGAATGTTTCTAGGGTATAAAGAAATCCACATACCCACATACATACTCAGATACGCGAAAACACATAACCCTTTTTGGCAGTCGGGTAAAAATACAACTATGAGTACCTGTGAGCTGTCATTATGCATTTCTACCAACCCTCGAGATGGAAGTACAGTAGAACTCCAATTATCCGAACTCCGACTATCCGGATCGCTGATTATCCGAATCGCTTTCAGAATTTCAGAAAAAAAAATTAGACTGAAACGTACTGCAATTCGCAAAATAATGATTCTGTCTACGTGCGCTATATTGTCCTTCCCTCCGCGAATCTAGTGTAGGCGCAGAGCGAACATTATTGGGATGATGAGTCACCGTATCATAGTGCAGTTCGATTACTGGCTGTCGTCCGTCGCCAGGTGGCCGGCCTGGCCCACCTGGATTTCAGACCTTGGGTTTCAAATTCTAAATGACGATGAACTTATTGAAAGTGTGAGAAAAGAAAGTGTCGAGGAAGAAGATGACCTTAATGTCGAAGTTGAAGCAGACACGGGACCATTAGCTAGTGAAGCATTTGCCGGCCTTGAAACTGTGTTGAAGTGGATAGAGCGTCAGCCTGAGTGTGACCACATGCAACTTCTCACTGTCAAGCGGATGCGCAGCTTGGCTGCCCGAAAACGGATGAACACTGTCAAACAGCTTACTTTGATCGAGATGTTCAGCAAGCAATATGACTTTCATTTACAGTACGATACGTACATACTGTACAGCACTTGTAAGTACGCTTAACATGTCAAAGTGTTGCCTTTTCATTTAATTAATTAAAAGATCTTTTTCTTTAAAAATAGTTTTTTTCTCCCATTTTCAACATACATACAGTAATTAATTAAAATAGACCCTTTTTTCGAAAAAAAATCCAATTATCCGAATTTTTGATTATCCGAATGGGGTCCGGTCCCAATTGATTCGGATAATTGGAGTTCTACTGTATCGATATGTTACAACAACGTTGCCAACTTTGGCGAGGAATGTGATTTATGGCGGGTGTTAGTTTTTTATTTGACTGCATCTCATATATTTATATTTATGATGCAAGTAACATATTTTTTGGCTTTTTTGGTTAATATGTTTTAACAATTGTAATTTTAGAGCGTAATATGTTTTTACACAAGTGTCATGTGTTTAAAACAATTCGAATTACAGCCAAAGTAATTTTTTTTTAATATTACATCAATATTTGAAATGACAGCATTAAAAATAATTTTCATTTTTTAAATCGAATAATTTAAACTTGTTCTCGGTCAGTATGAGTTCGAATTGCGTCGACTGTACTTTAATCCTCATTGTGTGCTTCGGTAAAATATTCTTAAAATATCGGGCTTTAGGTCGGAATCAGCTTAAGACTTGATGCTTTATATTTGTAATTAGGTATCTTTAATTTTTTTCATTAAAGAAAATTTAATTAAAAATCAAGTAGAATTTACAATTTTCCATTAAACAAAAATATAATACATATTAATCCATATTATATATATCGAATATAATTTCAAGCAGGTTCTTGAGAAAGAAAAAAATACTTTCAAAACTTTTAAGCGCGGAAATTTTAGTTATTTTCATTTTATTTATTTTTCGTTATTTTAATTTATGTTCATTTTTTTTTTAAATTTCAATTTATAAAGTTCAAGTAAACATTGAGTTGGATTAGTTTTTCCGGGACCAAAGGAAGTTTCTCACACATCATTAACCTTCTAAAACCCATAGTACCTCATAATGCTACCATTAGTATTGTTAATTTCGCGTATTTTTATTATTATTATTATTTATTTATATATTCCGAATTCAGACCAGAAATTCAGAATAGTATTTTTTTTTTTCATGTTTAATAACAGAAATTTCGCGATTATATAAAGCCAAAATTACCATTCGGAATTTCTACCTTACATGCTACCATGGACATTATCATGGACTATGTTAAATACTTTTATGTTTACTCAACAAATAAAAATTGCCAAATATTATTTACGATTAAAACTGAATACGAGTTACTTTAACAATGGAGTTAATTATGCGCCAAACCACACTTTATAAATTATACCAACTGCTTGTAAAATAACTGACAACAATGAAATATTTTAACCCTAAAAAGTAAAAAAAAAAAAAAAAAGAAAAAGAAAAAAGAAAAAAGAAAAGAAAAAAAAAAAAGAAAAATGCGTGCATTATTATTTAAAAAAAAAAAGAAAAAAAAATTAAATATAAAAACGATGTTTTAGAAAATCGATGGTGTCATGAGATTGAGTTTTGGGTAAACATAAAAATATCTAATTTAAAAGTTTGTACCTTAAACCCTTCAAATACAAACCTAATTTACACGTAAAAGTGACAGACACGCCCACATCTGTCCTCATGATACAAACTGTCTAAACGAAGTCTATATTTATATTGCAGAATCTGGACTTAAAATGAAAAATTCATTGTCCTGGTGAAGAGAATGCGATTACGATAGAATGTGTACCTGTTAACTCAAAAACATGTCTAAATGAGCAAATATTCAGATTCGTTGCGATTCTTCTTATCAGGTATTACTGTCATTCAGGTTTACTTGTCATTAATAATTTTTACCCTTTACTTGCGAATATTATGGAATCTAGACTTAAAATGAAAAATGCATTGTCGCGGTGAAGAGAATACGATTACAATAGACTGTTGTCCTGTTTACTCAGAAACGTAAACGTGTCTAAATGAACAGATATTCCGATTCGTCTTATCTTCTCAAGTAATTTACTTGTCATTATTAAATTTTACCCTTCACTAGCGAGAGCAGTAAAGGGTGTCTAAATACTAACAAATTGCTGTAAAATTGTAAGGAAATAGTACAGATATTTTATTAAACATTTACTTTATATTTTGTTTGCTTTGAGTATTATTAAATGACTGTGATAAAGTTCTTATTGGAAACGTATCAAAATATTTGAACAAATAGAAAATTTTATTTGGATTTTTGTAAAATTTGCATCTCACACTATTTTAAATGTTGCTTTTAACCCTTTATCTACTGACGGTACTTATAAGTACCAGTGAAATAACTTGTTATAAAATTAATTTAATACATCGATAAGTAGTAATACAATTTAGAATGAGTTATAGATGCATTAATTTATCTTGTTCCAAAAGCGTTATTGGTTACACAAAACAAAAATATTTTTAAATGGATGATTTCTTTTGCGTTTGCATCTTTTCAGCTTTCTTGCCGTTGGGAGGGGGGGGGGGAGAATTTTCAATTCGGAAATAGTTCTATATTTCTATTGTAAGAACATTATATTTGTACATTTCTTAATTCTACAAAATACTAAAAAAAATATTTAAAATAAAATATTTGAGTCGGGTTGTAAATATTGCAAAAATCCCTATAAATTCATATTTAATTAATCCTTCTAGAATCAATCTAAAATTTATTAAATGATTATGGAAATCTTCTAATGTAGTTTCAAATATTCACGAAAAATGCTTTAGAAGATAAAATTTTCATGCATTCATAATTCAGTACATAAAGTGTTAATACGGATCATGGTTAAAGAAAGGCTATCTATAAAATCTATTATGCAGAAGTCTGCACAGCAATGTCCTAGCAAATTGAACAAGCATTGCTATTGAGAGAAATCAAAAAGAAAAGTGTGAGGGGTTTAAAAACAATTTTCTCCCATTTCTTTTCTTTCTTATGTAATTTATTTAACACTTTGTTGACCGGCGATTTTGTATGAAATCTTGATTTTAAAACAGTGGAAGCTCCGCCCTCTTCTAGATAGGTTTCTCAAGTTTATGCATCAGTAAATATCGTACAATATACGAATTTAATATAAAATTTCTTACAATATAAAAAATATACATATATGGACAAAATTATACAGATGCATTTTTCCATTCTAAATAAGATAAAGCTTAATATGCCCTTATAAATATTGCCCTTATCTAATTTTGCCCTTAGTCAATGATGCTTGTTGAAACAAACACGAGTTACTCGTGACTGGTCAACCAGATGTTAAAAACAGTGATTTTATTCGGTTAAAACTTTCTATTTAAGTATGTATCATCTCATTTTCAGATAAATCTATACTAATATTATAAAGGAGTAAAGATTGTTTGTTTGTTTGGTTGTTTGTTTGTAGGGGGTAATCTCTGGAACTACCGAACCGATTTCAAAAGTGATGGTGGCAAATTGATGGTGACAACCCCTGCTCCAACATAGGCTATATTTTATGTTGGTGCCACTAACCCCAGGGGGTGCAAGAGCAAAAAACGTTCTAAAATTGCGATTTTTTAGCTATCAAACTGGCTATAAAGTCCTGAGAGCTTGCCAGCCGGTTCTGTATGTATGTATGTACGGGTAATGCAAGTACGGGCAACTTCGTAATGCGATAACTCTTCATAGAAATATCCGTTTTCCTTCAAATTTTGTTTATAGGTTCACTGTGTTAAGGCGCTTCCCTGATTAGTTTTCGGGATTGATTGGTTAAGTATAAAGGGAGGGAACAAGGGACTAATTTCCCCCCCCCCCCCTTGATTTATATAAATGGGTTTTTCATGCAGAATTATTCCGTTTTCCTTCAAATTTTGTTTATAGGTTCATTGGGTTAAGACGCTTCCCTGATTACTTTTCGGGATTGATTGGCTAAGTATAAAGGGGGAAACGGGGGGCTAATCCCTCTTTAATTTATATAAATGGGTTTTTCAAGCAGAATTATTCCGTTTTCCTTCAAATTTTGTTTATAGGTTCACTGTGTTAAGGCGCTTCCCTGATTAGTTTTCGGGATTGATTGGTTAAGTATAAAGGGGGGGAACGGGGGGATAATCCCCCCTTAATTTATATAAATGGGTTTTTCATGCAGAATTATTCCGTTTTCCTTCAAATTTTATTTATAGGTTCACTGTGTTAAGGCGCATCCCTGATTAGTTTTCGGGATTGATTGGTTAAGTATAAAGGGGGGAACGGGGGGCTAATCCCTCCTTAATTTATATAAATGGGTTTTTCAAGCAGAATTTTTCCGTTTTCCTTCAAATTTTGTTTATAGGTTCACTGTGTTAAGGCGCTTCCCTGATTAGTTTTTCGGGATTGATTGGTTAAGTATAAAGGGGGGAACGGATGGGGGCTAATCCCCCCTTAATTTATATAAATGGGTTTTTCATGCAGAATTATCCCATTTCCTTCAAATTTTGGTTAAAGGTTCACTGTGTTAAGACGCTTCCCTAATTAGTTTTCGGGTTTGATTGGTTAAGTATAAAGGGGGGAACGGGGGGGGGGGCTAATCCCCCCTTATTTTATATAAATGGGTTTTTCATGCAGAATTATTCCGTTTTCCTTCAAATTTTATTTAGAGGTTCACTGTGTTAAGGCGCATCCCTGATTAGTTTTCGGGATTGATTGGTTAAGTATAAAGGGGGGAACGGAGGGCTAATACCCCCTTATTTTATATAAATGGGTTTTTCATGCAGAATTATTCCGTTTTCCTTCAAATTTGTTTATAGGTTCACTGTGTTAAGGCGCTTCCCTGATTAGTTTTTCGGGATTGATTGGTTAAGTATAAAGGGAGGGAACGGGGGGATAATCCCCCCTTAATTTATATAAATGGGTTTTTCATGCAGAATTATTCTATTTGCTTCAAAATTTGTTTATAAGTTCATTGGGTTAAGACGCTTCGCTGATTAGTTTTCGGGATTGATTGATTAAGTATAAAAGGGGGGAACGGGGGGCTAATACCCCCCTTAATTTATATAAATGGGTTTTTCATGCAGAATTATCCCATTTCCTTCACATTTTATTTATAGGTTCACTGTGTTAAGGCGCATCCCTGATTAGTTTTCGGGATTGATTGGTTAAGTATAAAGTGGGGAACGGAGGGCTAATCCCCCCTTATTTTATATAAATGGGTTTTTCATGTAGAATTATTCCGTTTTCCTTCAAATTTTGTTTATAGGTTCACTGAGTTAAGGCACTTCCCTGATTAGTTTTCGGGATTGATTGGTTAAGTATAAAGGAGGGGGGGAACGGGGGGGCTAATCCCCCCTTAATTTATATAAATGGGTTTTTCATGCAGAATTATCCCATTTGCTTCAAAATTTGTTTATAGGTTCATTGGGTTAAGACGCTTCCCTGATTAGTTTTTGGGATTGATTGGTTAAGTATAAAGGAGGGGGAACGGAGGGGGCTAATCCCGCCTTAATTTATATAAATGGGTTTTTCATGCAGAATTATCCGATTTTCTTCAAATTTTGTATATATATTCATTGTAATTAGAGATTTACCTGATTAGTTTAAGGGGTTCATTAGTTAACTATGGGGGGGGGTAACGGGGGATGACCTCTCCCCCCTTAATATATTGTTTATTTCTTTATTTTTCGATGGGCTTATTTCAAATTCTTTGAAATAAGAGTATAATATACAATTAGTGTGAATAGCCTGTGAACTCAATGCCCTCAGTTTAACTGGGCAGTTTTATTTTTATTTTTTATACTGAAGGAGCTAGAAATTTGAAATTTGTCATTGTAGGTTCTTATAAGATGTAAATGCTCTCTAAGAACAAAATAAAAAAGAAATTGAAATTTAAAAGGGTGAAATGAGCGAAAAGCGTTCTAAAAACAGTCTAAATTACAATTTCTATTAAATCTCTGGAACTACAGAACCGATTTCAAAAGTAATGGTGGCAAATTGATGGGACAATCCCTACTCCAACATAGGCTGTATTTTATGTCGGTGCCACTAACATCAATGAGGTGCAGGATCGAAAAATGTTCGAAAATTGCGACTTTTTTATACTGAAGGGGCAAGAAATTTGAAATTTTGCATTGTAGTTACTTATAAGATGTAAATGCTCTCTAAGAATAAATTTAAAAAAAAATCGAAATTTAAATGGGTGAAATGGGCGAAAAGCGTTCTGAAGTCATTCTAAATTACAATTTCTATGGAATCTCTGGAACCACGGAACCGATTTCAAAAGTGATGGTGGCAAATTGGCGGTGACAATCCCTGCTCCAACAGCCTCTTTAATAAAAAACTATGCGTTGCTGATGACTGGCTTTTTCGCTAATTGTTGCACCAGATTAATCTCGGAAAATGAAACATTTGAAGTTACTGAAAAAAATGATAGCTCAAAAAGTATTTGTCAGAAAATTGTTAGACAAACTGCGTTTGAAAGGTAAAAAATTGTATTTTTCTTGATATAAATTTCGAATCTAATGATTATGCCGTTTTTCAAATATTGAATTAAAAAAATTACCACATTTTCCAATGGAGTACCATAGCGAAACCTTCATGCGTAAAAAGATAATGATAAGGGCGACGTGTCCTGACGTGTATATTGGCTATAGCACGAGTCACAAATTATAGTAGCCTTATTATTCTGTTAAAATATAAAAGTTATTTATGAAATGTCAATATTTTGTTTGATTAAAGGTTCGTTAAAAGAAATTGACCAGCGTAGCGGGCGTAGCTTGCTAGTATTTCATAAAATATCTCTTCAAAATGACTTTCTTCTTCCTTTTAAACATTTTTCAAAACTCAAAGTCTAATTATCGAACAGAGTCTCTCTCTCTCTCTCTCTCTCTCTCTTTTACATGCTATTTCACCAGGAGTGGCTTTAACCCATTACCCGCTGGTGTTGCGTTAACGCAACATTCAAAATAAAAGTTTATAAAAAAAAAAAACACTGACAAGCCACCACTAACTTAATATGTTAAAATATACTTTATTTAATGAGAAAAACTTTGCTATTAAAGATACCGAATATTCTCATTCAGAATTTTTGGTGGGAAACGAATTTCAGTAAAAATATTGAAGGCTCCGCCCACATAGTTTTGGCGGTTAATGGGTTAATAGCCCTGGTGTTTCTCCCAGCACAGCTTCCACAAACAGGGTTCCCTTACGCTCGTATTCACGAATAACTTCGACCGAGAGTTGAACCGAGGGTCCAGTAACCCCAGGTTGAGGTTTTCAACCGAGAGTTGAAAACTCGTATTCACCGTCTACTTCGGACGAAAAGTTACCCAACTCAGAGTTACTCGACCCCGGTTCAATAAAGCGTGCTAATTGGTTAAAAAAATCAGATGACGTTTTCGGTTTCGCGTTGAAGCTTTGTTTGTTTATATTATGGAAGAAAAGTGCCGGAAAAAAAAGGAAATTAAATGTAGTACTTATTTTATTTTTTACAAAATATATGCACAAAATAAAAACTTGTAATTACTAAATATGGAGATTAACTTATTTTAATTTCTTACAAAGTTTAATATTTTTTTTTAACAATTTATTCAAATTTTATGTATTATTATTATTACTTTTAAACATATATGTGAGTTAAGAAAGGGATATGAAATGTGTTAATTGCTAAAGTAAATTTTATAAGTTTATTTTTCAAATAAAATTTGTCTTAGTAGCTAAACGAAAACTTGATTTGATCAAAACGAAAATTTTATTTCAACAGCAATTATGTTGATTTCTATTATTAATAGCTATAATTAGTAATTAATTAAATAATTTCTAATTAAGAAAATATTAAAATGGAGAAAAAGGAAAAAAATCCAGAAAGTAGCCTCTAGTACTATTTTTATTTTGTCGAATCAATTTATATATTAAATGATATCCAGATGTATTGATTTGATTTTTTTTATTTTCAGCAATCTAATTAAAATGATTAATTCTAATACAATTAGATAGTAATTAATATGCACATTGACAAAAGCAACAACAACAAAAGAGTGGAAATAATATCAACAGAGCTTCAAAGGAACAGAGCTTCAAAGAGTGCTTAAAAGGTGGTGTTTGTGGTTCTAACAGGGCCCTGGCACCAGGCACCCAAGTTTTTCAGGAGCTCCAACGGCGCATTCAATTATTGCTTCCGATCGGTTAACAAATATTTTATTTTAACTAGTCGCTAAATAATAAACTCCAAACTTGTTTTTAGTTTAAACTGTCAACCATGGATATATTGCTATTTTATTAGATGTTATTTTAATGAACACTAATATTTAAAACCTTTTAAGGCTACTATATAAATTTTCATTCAACACAGAATCGAGTAAAGTCTTTTCTAAATAATGATAAATGAATTCTGTATACTATCTGGACATAAAACTGTGAAATATTACAAAAAGTTGATTTTTTTTTTTTTTTAAATTGTAGCTTTTAGAAGCCCCTTTACCCCTTTTGTATAAGAATTTTTCCATTATCAGATTTACAAGTTCAAAGGTATTCACTTGACTGCCTTTGAATATTTTTTAATAAATCAGCCTAAGTAATTACAAAATATTTTTACATGCATAGACATCTATTTTTAGATCCAGTGCATCATTGAAAAAGATGTATTTATATAGAAAATTATACTTCATTTTCTATATTCTTTCTAGTTCTTAAATTTTATTTTTTTCACTCATTTAGATGTCACTTCATAGATTCAGTTACAATTTTATTTATGAGAGAGAGAGAGAGAAAAAAATAGATTTTTAAATATTTTTTTATGAATGAATGGCGATAGATTTCTAGACTAGATAGGGAAAATAATGATAGTCCGTAATCTGATAAAACAATCTGAATTTATTAACGATAATTTCAGATAATTTTATAGTACTGAATTTTAAGGAATATAATTTTTTTTAATGTGATTTAGTGGAGAAGAATAAGTGCCCCATTTGCCCCACCCTACCCATGCATCACTCTATCTTTCTTTCTTTCTTTCTTTCTTTTCTTTTCTTTTTTTTTTTTTGGGGGGGGGGGTCAGTGTTATAAGTTAATTAAAGTAAATTAAAACGTGACTCAAGATTCTATGTAAGATATAGAAATAAAAAGAAAGTTTAAAGTATTAAAAATATAATGTATGTAATCTCATATATATATATATATATATATATATATATATTATCTGCAAACTTTTTAGCTGGTTTGTTTATATTTATACATACAACTCATATATTATATGTTTAATTATTTGCTTACATAAATATTCAAGATCATGAAGAGTAGAGTTATTTGCCTTAAAAAATTGTCAACATTACCTAAAGGGCTAATAAAACATTACTAAAATAACATATTTTGCATTTAAGGTTATTTATTTTTTTCAAATTTTCATAATTGGAAGTGACAAAACGTTTATTTGAAGAGAAGCATTATTTTAAAACAAAGGTGTTTCTGGATTTTCTGCCTGGTGTTATTTTAAAAATGAACAATTTTTTATCAATGTATTTCAGCCCTTTACTTCTATTGTAATATTTTAAATTATATATAATTTTGAAATTAAAACACAGTTGAAACTTAAATGTAATTAAATAAATATTTCAGATTTCTCAAAAATTGGGAAATATAACGTAAAGCTCAAAAACAGAAATAACAATAGTATAGTGTTAATCAATGATAGAGTTGTTTAATTAATATAAACATATTCGTGATTTAAACTAAGAATAAACCTATTAAAAATCTTCAATAGATAAATACAACTCGTATGATATATTGTTTAGTTTAAAACCACAATATCTAATTTATAGAGCTAATCTTATATTTATATAACAGATCGTACATAAATAATAATAAATAATAATCTTTCACACAAGACACAAAATTTAACTTTTACCCATATTCTACGAGTACCAAAATCGAAAACCTACATTGAGTCAATGGATACTTGAACATAATCTAAGTATTTTTTACTTAAAGAAAAATGCAAATTAGTCTGATGTCTCAAATTTTAATTAGAGCTTACGTACGACATTTATTTCGCTACTATTAAAATACATTCATAAATATCTTTTTAAGATCAAAATTGCAAAAACAAATAACCTTAAATGCAACAATTTTTATTTTAATAGCAATTTATCTACCATTAATGTAATGTTGACTATTTTTTATGGCAAATAAAATTCTTCGCGACCATGCTTATTTATATAAACAAACAATTGAACATAAAATATAGAGGATTTATATATAAATATAAACAAACCAGATAAAAAAAATTGAAGCTAATACATATATATGAGATCACATACCTTTGCATATTGTTCTTTTGTTTTATAATAGTAATAAATTTCTATTATATCTTATACACAGACACTTGATTCAGTACGTAAGCTCGTAAGCCGCCATTATTGTAAAATGTGACTAGACTTTGACTTGCTCTCTCGTCTTGTTTTTTGTTAACTACGCATGCTCGGTTGAAAAACTTGAACTTCAACCCTCTGTAAAGCCACAGCCAGGTCGAGTAACTGACAGTAACTGAACCCAGCATTAGATTTCGCCTTCAAACCGGTCCAGTCAGGTAGACGATGAATACCATTTTAGCTTTCGACCCGGGTTTTCGGCTTAACTCGGGGTCGAAGTTATTCGTGAATACGAGCGTTAGAAATAGCACAGTTGAATTTTGAATAACATTATTTTCATATAGTAATATTCGCCTTATTTAATCACAGAATTTCTGTTATTAAATCATGTGATTTTTAGTTTTACGAAATAGTGGTATTTAAAATCTAATTGGGAATAAATCCTACTGATGACTACCAATTTCTAAAAAAAAACTACTTAGATTTAACCATGTTTTGCATGTTTTTTTCTTTTTTTCTGCTTTTGTGTGTGTGTGTGTGTGACTGTGTTTCTCCCAACTATGCTAGATCATGAAATGCCAGGGCAATATTTTTTGAGTCTCGGAACATTCCAAAAGATCAGTTGATATACAAAAAGAAAATAAACTACGGAAGCTTCTGGCATAAATTATGCAAGTTTTTAGCATAAATTTGACCGTTATTTAATGAAGGTTTTCTTTTTAATATATTTTAATTTAAAAATATTTTTTAGTTCATGCACAGTTAATTGTAGTTTTTCTTTTTATAAAAGAACTAAACATTTAATGATAATTTATTAGTTTGTGTTTATAAAAAGCGCCCATTAATTGTGTCACAATTCAAGAAGGTGGGAAGAGTAAACAATTTTCAAAGCGAAATCCAGCTTTAAAAAAGAAATATCCGTGATCTTGATAATAAAGATAATACAACATACTTACAAAACACAGTGTACCAACTGAAATGAAAACCTGTGTAAATGAACAGTTTTTTTCATCCCTTGGTATTCTATCTTCGCCTTCAAAACGATGAATTGATACAGAATAAAAAATAAAAAATGCGCAAGTTTCTGCCATTAATTATGCTAGATAAGTTATTTAGATTTTCTCGTTCATTTACAAAATATAAGACTTTTAGAGTCTGATATTTTGCTTTTCTTAAAAGGTAAAACAATATCATGGCTTCAATGAAAAAACACAACACAATTACGATATTCCTGCTAAGCTAAAATGGAGTTCTATATCACTGCCAAACTGGATCTTTTCCTTCTACTTATACAGCCGTAATAAAAAATCAAGATCCCTTTGTTAGAGAGGAATCAGATTTTCTCCCCGGAGGAATATAGGTGGCGCTTTTACCCACCGTGACTAATGCAGAAGTTCCATTTCTTTGCATTTCACTCTTGTGTTTTCTTATTATTAGATGTATAACGAAAATGAAATTGCGAGTTTTTATTTTTTTAGTAGAAAATGGTTCGTTGCTGTGTTCCATATTGCACTTCAAGTTCAGAGAAATTTAACTGAGAAAAAATTCACAGAAAAAATATCTGGAATTTATTTTCATGAATTTCCTTCAAAATTGGATTTAAGGAATAAATGGTTGAAACTTATATTCAGCGAAAATTTCTGTGTTATGATCTGTTATTACCGATACACCGGCAATCAGTAGAAGTACAGATCAAAATTTTCGAAACAGGTGCCTTATAAAATTGCTGAGGCTCTTAATTTATTTGCAGATTTAAACGGAAATTTAATGATCGAAATTATAAGCCATTTAATTAATTTTTTTTTAATTGCTAGCACCACCAAGAGTTAATTAGAAGTTTGCAAATATTGCCATTGTTAGCGGATATCTTGTAAGAGTAATTAAAGTAAATTTTGAATGTGAATTCTGCATTTCAAGCATAGAAACCGATCAATGTAATGCGACCATACTTTAGTTAATTGACAATCATGATAGAGGTGGATTGTCTTATCCCAAACCACAATTCATCAGTCTAATTTCCACAATTTTAGACTTTATGGAGCAAATTGTACCAATCCTAAATTCAAACGGAATCGTCAAAACTATTTATGAATTGATATATCCGAGACTAATAAAAAATCCTTTCTGGGAATGTGACTTAAACGATCATAAAATACATATATGCTTATTAGTATGTACAAAATTCTTGTCCATCATTTTAAAAGATATGACAAAGAATTATACAAATGAAGCTAATTCATCTGCATATAAGAACTCTTTAGCGAGAAATTTTTTAAATGTTACTTAATTTTAATTTTATAATAGTTACTGTATAAATACTGTATAATACTGTAATAATACTGTATAATATTTACTGTATCACGGTAAAAATTATCAATGTTTGAAGTATAATCAAGAAATGGAATCTGCATATACCTATAAATACATTTATGTATATAAGTATGGTGAATAGATTTATAACTTAATATTTTAAAATTTGTGAAAATATATTCTGTAATTTCTGTAACCACAATATTCTAAAATTTCCACGAAAACTATTCTCTCATAAATAGAACACATGATGTTACAGAAAAAAAAAACTTGGTTATGCTCTAAAATAATGAAACCTTTTAAAAATTATTATTATTTTGTTTCCATATATTTTATGATCAGCACCTACAATGTTTAAATTTACTGAAAATATCCGCAATCTACATATATATATATATATATATATATATATATATATATATATATTCTAAATAAGTAAGAATCATGTAAAAATAATCCATGTTTTGAGGGGGAGAAAAATCTATATGAGTTGATTGCCAGATATTGACGACGAAATAGGTTTTCTTATTCTGTTGACATTATGAAACATGTAAATATCTTTTTATTTTTATCATATACGCACTTTTATTCCATGACTGTTCAGAATTATAATAGAATATTTACGTTTACATGCAATTCTATTATATTTCTATATGTGCTTTTATATTTCAGATCAGCACCTATTTATTAAATTTATTTCAAATTGTTTTCATGCACTCATATATATACATATTTTAAATAATTAAGAATCGTGTAAAAAATAATACATGTTTTACTTTTGTGAAACATGTAAATATATATATATTTTCTTTTATTACATTTTTTTTTATACTATGGCTCTGTCCAAAATTCGAATATTGGATTTTATATTTTTCCCTGTTTTTTATATTGCCTAAACATAATAGAAATCTGTAATTATTATTATTTTTTCTACTTCCCTGTACACTTCATCTTCAGTACCTGTAATATTTAAAAATATCGAAAGTTGACCGCAATAAATTTTATGTACCCATTTTTTCTATCCAAAGTATGGCGCAAAATTAATTAATGTTCTGAAAAGCTCTCCTGATTTGAATAGACTATGATATTTTTGAAAACGTTTTGCTTTATTTTCTTGCTATTGTGAAACTAGTAAATATTTTTTTAATTTTTTACTGTGTATTTTACGCTCAGAATTATCAATGTTTCAAGTAATCAAGAATTTAAATGTATAGAATAGAAATTTACTTACAATGTTTGTTTTACATTTTATAGTAGCGTGTTAATTAAATTATTTTTAATTGCTTAAAGCATTATACAGTGAAACCCCGGTTTTATGTTTCTCACCAGACCGACGGAAAATAACGTACTAAGCGGGAAAACGTAAAATCGGGGTTTAAGGAAAACTAAAATATTGAAAAGAAAAGAAATGAAAATATCATCATATTACTCTAAATATAATCTGATTTTTTACCTTGTTTGTTTGTTTTTAGACACAATGTTATTTACAGCATTTTCAATACTTGCACAAGTTTTTCTAAATTCAGTTCTTGGTTTACAATAGCAGATAAAAAGTTTTTTACAATTTTCAAACTTTCAAGAACTTCTTTTGATGATAGCACTCTCTCTGTTGGTTCGTCGTCTTCATCATCTCCACTGTCATAACATGTAATGAAATCAGATATGGTCTGAATTATTGAAGTATCAACATCTTTATCACATTCAATATATTCATGACCATTGTTTTCTGGATGATCAAATTCAATATTTACAATAAATTCTTCCTATTTTGTCTCGTCTCAATGTGATTCACTGGATCCTGCATCGGTTAACTTCGGAAATCCCGCTTTTACAAAAGCATTGGAAATGTACTTTTTCCCAATATTATCCCACGCAGAACAGATAAAATGAAGGCTTTCTAACACATTAATATTTTGCTTCCAGGCATCTTGGAGATCCCCAGAGTCTAGTGCAAGAAGTGCGTTTTTAATTAGTGTCTTTCTGTAAGGCACTTTGAATGCTCTGATTATTCCTAAATCATACGTCTGAAGTTTGCTTGTACAATTTGGAGGGAAAAAATTCCTCACGCGCATTCTTTAGTTTGAGATCAACATGAGTGGTACATTGGTCAAGAAATAAAGTAATTTTTCGATTTTGCATGCACATCTTTTTATCCAATTTCCGAAGAAAATCTTCAAAAAGTGATTGGTTAATCCATGATTTTGGGTTGGCGTCGTAATCAGTTGGCAAACTTTTTACATTTTTGAAACAGCGAGGTTTCTTGGTTTTCCCGATTACAAATGGCGCTACTTTTTGCTTCCGTCTGAATTTGCACACAGCAAATGGATCAAACGCATTTTTGACGGTTTTCCACCATGGCAATTTTACTCTTTAACCTTGTATGTCTGGAAACATTAAAAAATAGCCCAGTTTTGGTCGAAGGTTTTTTAAATGGCAGTGTTGATTCGTCCTGTATTGAGCTCTAGAGTAAACGTGGCGTGCTTGTTTCTAACAAGCAAAATTCAAGAAAAAAATATTTTCTGCCTCTCGGTAGAAAAATGTTCGACGCGGGAAATCTTCAAAATGGATGACGCAAAATCCGGGAATTTTTATTATTATCAGTATAGGTTATTTGTTGGGACCAGTGAAAAATGACGTACGAAGCGGAAAAACGTACGAAGCGGGTAACGTAGAATCGAGGTTCCACTGTATTTATTTATTTTATCTCTAAATCTTTTAGTTTTACCAGTGTTTGTAGTAAAGAAAACGCGAAGCAAAAGATACATATGTTATATATACCTTTTATAACACATATATTGCAAAAAAAAATTTATTGTATGTTATAGAAATAACCTTTACTAAGCATTATTTATGGTGGGTATTCACACCATCTACCGGCTAAAGTAGCCCTTTAACGATTCTGAAACTGAGGGGTGATTGTGAAGGCTGTATAAGGGGAAAGATCGAGTTTGGCCGTGCCTGTAAAAACGGAAAATTTCCGGATTCCGTCTTGTGAAGTTTCATTTTGTGTATCTCAGTTAACATCATTAAAGCCTTCCCATTTGCTTACGCAGTAAGGAATTGCCTTATGTACCAATCATGAAGATCTACAACGTCTGATTCTTTTGATGTTGAAATAACAAATAACTTTTATTATACAATTTTTGTGACTTATAAGTTATTAAATGACTGTGATTATGTTTGCATCAGAAAATTACTGCTATATTTAAAATTTCTGCTCAAGTGTAATATTCTGTATCGATTTTCCTATATCTTATATCCCACACCATTTAGAAAATTGTTTTTATTACGGGATAAAAGAAGAGTTATCCATAAATTCCAATTTAAAGCAGTCTGCTAAATAATTTCTTGTTAAATTGCTAATTAAATGACATATTAATACTTTGCAGCGTTGCGTCATTTGTAATAGTCTCTACGCCTCATTCCACTCGGTCTCAATAGGGTTTGAGTAAACAGAGACCAGAAATAGTAGCACAACAAATCAGAAATTACGGCAGGGGCAAGTGGAGTAGCTACATATTCACCGCCCTAGACAAGAAAAATTAGAGAGCCCCCTGGTCTCTGGGAAAAGCCTGGCAAATTTTGTTTTAATGTTTAAAAAGAATAAAAAATCATTTTACGCCTCACTCCACTCGCTCTTAAAAAGCGTTTGCGTAAACAGAGACCAGAAATAGTAGTATAACAATTCAGAAATTATGGGAGGGCCAGTGGCGTAACAACATATTCAGCGCCCTGGAGCAAGAGAAATTAGAGCGCCCCCTGGTCTCTGGGAAAAACCTGGCAACTTTTGTCTTAAGGTTTAAAAATAATGAGAAATCATGCGTGAAACTTGTATTAGGAAACACATTCCAGTACTTCCAGAATACTCTAACGGAACTTCACCATTTACAAATGTGAAGGAAGATATCTTAAGCAAACAACTTATAAAATGTAGAACACATTTGAAATCCAGATTCGAGCAATTATCGTCCATATCCAGAAAAGTACTCAAATTATTTTGTGCATCACTGTTCATTATCTATAGATCTGTTTGTACTGGGTGTTTTGCGAAGGACCCCTAACTTTGAAAATAAATAACTCGGAAAGGGTGGTAAACAGAAGCCTGAAACCAGTGGTATGTTTATTAAAAAAACCTATAAGAATCTGATACAGAAACCAAAAAATTTTAGTTAAAAATAGCGCCGATAGATAGCGCTGTAGACAGTATTACGGATACCTATAAAGAGAGCTTTGTCGATAAGAACGTTCAGTCGTTGAAGACTTCGCTGATGAAACGTGATCGCTATTAGCGCATGGTGAAAGAAATTCTAGAAGTGACATTGAAAGACATTGTTTATCGCAACAATCCTTTAACACTCGACGAGCTGGAGGAGGCTATTTGTCAATCTTGGGTGTTGATTTCCGTTGGATCACTACATAGAGTCGATGACAATGTCATTCTTCGTATATTGTGTGAAAGGTGCACATTTTGAATCGCTTTTCACGGATACAGCCAACTCATGGTTATTTCACCATCTATCGGTGCAATTTGTTACTAAAATTTTGAGGTTTCTGTATCAGATTTTTACCGTTTTAATAAACATATCACTGGTTGCATGCTTCTGTCTACCATTTCCGAGTTATTTATTTTCAAATTTACGGGTTCTTCATGAAAACCCAGTACATTACATATTGTCATTGTGCTAAAACTTAGCTTTGTTTAAAAAATGCATGGGACAGACAAATATTACTCACCTTCAACAATTTCTACCAATAGACGGAAATGCTATCGAATAATTTTGTGCAGTCGACCTGCATATTATGTACAGATTTTTATAAACGCCTTACATTTACCTAAAATTTAATTCCGGAAAAAACGCAGAACACAACTGAGAACGTACTTTCAGAAATTATCATCAATAGACGGCAAAGTAACTCTTTGCGTAGCCTTGTATATGCGTATCTTTATATTCTACAAACAACTCTTAGAATACTAAATGTAGTTCAATTAGGAAATGCATAACTCAATTCAAAAACACCCTTAAAGCTGCTTGTCAGTAAACTTCTCGCTGATGTTAATCTTATGTGCGTAGGATGCATTCGTATATTGAAAATATCTCCTCAGGAAATTAATATTTTTAACATCTGTTTTCTTTGTACTGTTGTTAAAGGATGTCTCTTTTTTTCTTAGTCGTCAAAATGTTTCTAAAATATATACTTAATTTTATGTAAAGTGTTAAAATCTTATTCAGCTTCGCTAAGATTTTAACACATACAATTATTAATTAAGCACATAATTTAGAAATATTTTGATAACTAAGGGGGAAAAAGAGACATCCTTTAAGAACAGTATAAAGAAAACAGAAGTTAAAAATATTAATTTCCCGAGGAGATATTTTAAGTATACGAATCATCCTGCGCCCATAGGATTAACATTAGCGAGAGGAATTGGAAAGTTTACTGACGAGCAGCCTTAAGGGGCTACTTCACTCAGGCGAAAACACCCGTTCGCTAATGTTAATCATATGGGGGAAATAATTTAAGATATCTCAGATATCTCATTGGCATTTCAATCTTTTTAAATGTTTTTTTTTTTTTTTTTTTTTTTTTCATTGGATAGCTGAGATCAATCTCTATGCACGCTCCTTCGTAGTTTTTCGATTATGATTAGTTTTTTTTTTTTTTTTTTATTAAGGTACTTTCACTTTTGGAACCGGTTTCGAAAGTGAAAGTAGGAATCTTACATTTCATTCTACATTCTATTGTGTTTGTATTGTATTTTTATAGAATCGTGTATTTTGATTAAAACATGTATTAGGTAGCTTTCAATACAAAAAAGCATAAAGCTACCTATTGCAGCCGTTCGGAGGACAGCAATTCCGGAAAATTTTGGTATATTTTCACCGATCATGACCCCCAGACCCCAAAACCACCCTCCGTTCAAATGTTGATTTATATATATATATGATTATTATATATATGATCTATGTCATACGATAACACCAGTATTTATAGATCAATTTTGATGAAACTAATTGTGTGTATTAAGCTCACCAATGTCTCGACCGAGTTCGTTGGCCAGCTTGGTTCGCCATCTTGTTTCAAAATGGCGGCCACTGAAAGATTTTAAACTAAAATAAATATAGAAAAAGTTAAAAATTAAAATTTATTTTTTGCTTAAGTTTTAGGCAAGGATTCCAGAGCATTTTTTGTTTTACCCGTATCTTAAAAATCTGGCTGAAATAGAGCAGTTTGAAATTCTAGGGTGGCTGGCATTTTGAACAGCACATTACAAACAATGAAGACAGCACATTACAAAAAAACAACGATTAATTTGAGTTTTAGAGAACGCGATTTCTCGAAAATTATTATCTTTCATTGTTGTAATCATTTTGCCAATCATATGCGTAAAACTATATATTCATATCCGTTAGCGCCAAATTCTCGCCAAATTGGCGACAGTTGGAGAAATAACCCCAAATTTGGCGACCAAAAATAAGTTTTCATAAATGAAGCCAACGTGGCTGTAGTTGACTAATTTAGCAAATTTCTAATTCAAATTCAGTATAAACGAATTTTCTGTAATCGGGTTATTTTTATTTTAGTTTGCTGTTTCGAGTAACATTAGCTAAAATTTTAAAACGAAGATATAGGAAAGCTACTTTTCTTCCCGGTACAGGCCGGAAGGACTTTTTTTATTACTTTATTATGGTGCTTTTTTTCTGTGATTGTGTCAAAGTAACTTCATTTTTTCCTCAACGTCGGCTTTTAACGATTTATGTGTTTTTCTATGATTGTGATGTGGATTTTTCGTGATTGAAAATTGGTATTATTTTAAAAATAGGATAAAATATCTCGTACAACGAAATGGTTAAACTACAAAAATTAGCGTAGTAAATCGCATCCATACATCCTGAAATAGCACAATTACTCGAAACTGAGATCATAAAAAGCTATTAAAAAAAATTCTTTTTAGCGCCAAATCACGTATGCTATTTAATGAATTCGAAGTGGACAAGATTATGAATGATTACCCAATAGGTTAAAAAATTTCCAAATATGACTGTTTTTTTGGGGGGGGAGGGGGCTGAGGATTTTTGTATTCTATTGCCATCGAGTAGATCAGGATGTACATAGATAAGATCTTACATCTAAATATTACGTTTCTGTTTTAATCAAATATGATGTTATGCGTTGTGCAAGTGTTTGT
This sequence comes from Maratus michaelseni, assembly GCA_963931845.1. Taxonomy (NCBI): domain Eukaryota; kingdom Metazoa; phylum Arthropoda; class Arachnida; order Araneae; family Salticidae; genus Maratus; species Maratus michaelseni. Next base: position 170,991,661 of record OZ007597.1, read on the forward strand.
GCAATTCTGAAAAAAAAAAAAATAGTCTGACCCGTTATGATCATTAACATTTTGAAATATCAAATTCTTGAAGAGGACAACTCCCCCCCCCCCCCCCTGTTTTTTTTGTTTTTTGCTGAAAATACCTTTCTCCAAAGAAATAACAATATGAGTTGTTTTGCTATACAATAACTCACCATCATTATAATTTAACGCAAAATTTTGGATTTCACAAAGGTTCGTCAAAACTTCGGTTACAGTGTCTAGAATAATATACTTCTAGACATTGTACGCTAGGTAGAACAGCGGGCCTAGGGTTGCTGGTTGAGAGACCGCAATCTGTGAGGCGACCTTCGTTATACATGGCCGGCAGGGCTTAATTTGTAACAAAAAAGTACCGGAGCCCTAATATTCTGCAGTACTAATAACCGTAGCGTGCCCCCCCCCCCGCCCTCTACCGTCACTCCAATCTGCATATTTATATTTCATACATTATCTGTATTTGCAAAATTTAAAGCAATTTTTTTTTTAAGCAAAATAAAAAAGTTAAGTATATCTAACTGCATTCACTTAGCTGTCAATTATTGCATTTTTTAGTTATCACTCCGGCCGAATAAAAATCTTTGCCTAATATTTATGTTAATTAATCGCAGAATTCTGCGATTAATTAACATTAAAATTAGGCAAAGACTTCTATTTCGCGATTAAATAAAGTAAGGATTGGGATTCGGAAATAGTGTTAATATAAAAAAAAAGAATAGTTCGCAGCTATGCATTTTTATGAAAAAATGAATGAAATTAAAAAAAAAAAATTAATATTTATATGCTGAAGAATCGAACAAAGATTTTCAATTTCCTATAAAAGGTGCATATCTTAAACTATAATCGATTCCTTCCATATTACAGTCTTCCGTGATGAGTCCTTGAAAATCAGATAAAATTAAACATCTGACACCGTGATCGGAAAGATTCGATGCTCCATCAAAATAGTTTTTCCGAAATAAAAGTTATAATTACACCAGATTTCTAAAATAGATATAAGTGAAATGTAGTAGATTTGGTTTACATTTCCATAAGTTGCTTTTGTACAAGAGATATTATTCCGCTTATCCATCAGATGCAAGTCTTTCGTGGTTGGAAGGTAAGTAAATATTGCTATTTGAGTATTAGGATAACATAAATTATTTTCCAAATTGTTGCTTATCAAAATAAAACCACCCTATAAAAGAAAATCCAATATATATTATAATCATTCACACAATCTATAGGAAATCACGAATATAAATTTAACAAGATTACGAGAGGTTCACGGGGGCAGAGACCCTCCCCCCCTCCCCCCTGAAGAAATGTACTTTTTATCTAAAAAATTACATGAATAAGAAGTTCATAAGAATTTCAGAATTTCATTGCATAAACCGTATTTAATTTAATGCTTCTAATTTTTTAAAACCTTCGAAGTGTTTTATATGCCTATAAATATCATGTATGTAATATAAAAAATTAAATTGTGGATTGTAAGATGCTAAATATGAAAAGTGATATTAAAAACTATGATTTTCAGAGCTGACGTGGAGGCTCCTGATCTGTAGATTTACTAGTATTGTCAGTAGAGTTGCAAAAATCCTGTTTATTCCCGGGTTTATTTCCAATAGACCCGGTTTATTCCCAGGTTTATTCCCAAAAGACCTGTTTTATTCCCAAAAAACCCAGTTTATTCCCAAAAAACCCGGTTTATTCCCAGGTTTAAACCGGGTTTTTTCTAGCCTTTGCAACTCTAATTGTCAGTTATGGGCGAAATGAGCATGCCTTGCCTTTTCTCTTATTACGTATGCCATGTTTACAGATGCATTTTTTTTTCGACGCCAGGCAACGTTGCAAAATTTACCCGATGAACGAATTACATTTTCACGATGAACGAATCTCGTGTGTTTATTTACTTTAATGGATATTGGGATAAATATTGAGCAGTTAACCTAATTTCAACGGAAGTTATCTCAGAATCTGTACATTTTTTAATGTAACTCATCTCTCAAAGAGACAATCTTTTTTAACGATCTTTCTAAAAATGTAACTTTTATGCAATTTTATTGGAAAAAATATTTTTTAATAAAAATGGCCGCCTGACATATGAAAAAGGAAGTGATTAGCCCGTATTTGTTTTCCTCAGTCACACGACGTGCGCTTTTATTATATAGATTACGTATGATAAGATTTAATAGAATGAATAAAACTATAATTAAACAATTTTAGTATACAACTTCGATTTTTTAATTTAGTAACAGGGAAATAATATGACTCAACTTAAATATGACATAATCACCATGCCAACCTATAATCATTACCTATCATGGGATATCATTGAATTAATTACGTATGATAGGATTTAATAAAATGAAGAAAACTTTTATTAATATCTTTTTAAGTTTCGATTTGATTTTCATAAAATTTGAAATGACTCGACAAAATTCTGCAACGATTATATATATATGTATTAGATTTCAAACCATTCGGTTGGGGAGTTTTTGCAAGACGACGACTATAGGAGTTATGTATTTATATAATTAGGAACGCCCCTAACAATGCACATTAATTTCAAAGAAATCATCTCAATGAATAAAAAGACGGTTTATTCTAGAATTTTTTATTAGATCACGATCATGGCTGCTATTGGCGAATCATTTTTTTATTATTTTCTCTAGAAAAACCTTTTAATAGTGCGTCACTCTCTTTATGTTTTGTGTATTTCAGTTTTATTTTTCTAAGAGAAGTGACAAAAATATCGACGATTGAGTCATTGATGAGATAGCATGCTAGGAACTAATTCACTGTAACAAAAAATTTCCCTTTTGAAGATTTGCAATTATGTACCATAATGTTTTTGTTTTGAAATATTGGTAGGCAAAATAATAAAATTTTAGTCTGCAGCAGCAGCCCTACTACATCAATAAAAATCAAACAAAAAATTAAAATCTTAACTTTATAACAAAGGAGATAAATCCAATTGCAATATTTTTTCCTTTAAAAAGTTTTATTTTTTATTTATTTATTTATTTAAGTTTACATACAAATACAGAAAACTGATTACTGGATTTAAAAAATTCATTTTCATAATCTTTTGAAACACAGTTTAGAAGAAAACAAGAACCCAAAATCATGCACCACGGCATAGATTATGAAACACTTTCCAACACTATCGGAATATTGTTAAGAAATGTCATTTTTGTTCACACAATGAAATGAGATACCTAAATAAACATGAAAAAATAACCACAACACCGTAAAAATTCATTTTCAGGAATCGCTGTTCATAGCTGGCAATGTGTAGGAATTCTATCTATATCGTGCTACCCTGTATATAAAATACACACCTCATAATACTCTAAAAATAAACATTGTAAATGCATATTACAGATTAAAACTTAAATCCAACAGTTATGACTCATAGTCAGTTCTGAAACCGAAAGCTTTTGAGTGTCTCTGTAAATAAATAAAATACTCTACGCTATTAGTGCTTAAGACTTAGAAGTAGGGGAATCCCGACATCACACATGGAGCTTTTATTCTGCGAATTATGCTTCAACAATTTGAAATTTGACCATCAAAATTTCGAGTAAACAAAACTTTTAATATTAAACTAAAACTAACTACCTATGTACATATAAAAAAAAATTATTATATACATAATTATACATAACAAATTAATTTTGTAAATGAATTTAAAAATATGGAACAAGTGCGAATATTTAAACTTCAAAATATATTTTATGCTTTTCAAATTGCAGGATTTGCCAGTGCTAAAAACAATGCAGGGACAACAAATATTTGACGTAAATTTATGCTTGCCTGCAACACGATTTTGCTTCTATTTTATAAGCAGAAATTTGGTATCACTGAATGCTAATTACTTTCCCCTTTATTTAAGTAACCTATTCTCCATATTTTATATTATTTCTCCACTCTTTATGAATGTAAACCAAATATAATTATACAGATTAAATTTTATGTTATTTTTAGTACGTTTGAAATTTAAATGTAAAACGTAAAAAAAAAAATGAAAATAAGTTGCATTTAATGACTGCTTTTATACCATTTACTATATCAACAGAAAAAAAAAATCTAGAGTATAAATGTGTAAATAATAGTCCGAGGGAAAATGTAATAGCTATAATTCAGAAAATAAAATACATTTTTTACCCTGGCTGAATTTTTACCCTAAAAATTTGTTTTGAAAAGTAAATTTGGGGCCCCTTTGTATTTCAGTGGGTAAGCTCGGACTTCATGGGTCTATTCGTTAAACAGGCCTTGACTTTACGCACTCAATAAATCTACAGAAAACATGCTCTAGTGCACCTCAGTAATGTATATCAATTTCATTAAAATACACTGTAAACGATTTTTCCCCATAGATATTAATGCAATGGAATACTTTTGAGCGTTCTTGTAAGCGAGCTATAAATGCTACTCACTCTATACTCTATATAAATTATGTTGCCAGTCACCTCAGTGACGCATATAAATTTCCTTTTGTTTGAAGCAGTATAACATCATTAAAATGTAACGCAAATGATTTTTCCCCATTGACCGTAATGAAACAGAATACTTTTGAGTGACCCTGTAAACAAGTTATAATTGCTACTTATTCTATGCTCTATAAAAAAACATGTTGTCATCTACCTCAGTGAAACATTTCTATTTTGTTATTACTGAAATAGTGTAACATTATTAAAATGCACTGAAAACGATTTTTCCCCATTGACCGTAATGTATCGCAATATTTTTGGTTGCCCCTGTAATCTAACAATGAAACACTTCATTTTCAATACCGAACATGTTATACTGAACCTACATTAACATATATTAATTACATGGCAATCGGACAGTATTTATGCGAGTTAGAGCGCGTGCATGCAGGCAGACAGACAAACAGACAAACCGAATCCATAAACACTTTTCAACTATGTTAGAAATTTAAAAGAAAAAAAAAACTTAATAGATCTTTAAGAAAAGCAAATGAGAAATTTAAACCATGACTATCCACTCTATAAGATAAACACTATTTTTTGTTATCTATTTCTATATAAATCAAGTAGTAATTCAGTATACAAATATTTCTTCAAATTTCACAAAATACAGTCTGACCTCTATATAACGAACCTCTATTTTATGAATTCCTCTATTTTAACTTACTTTTCTTTAGAATGAAGAACATTTTTACGAATTTCCTTGTAAAATAAGATCTAAATAGCGACATGCATTCTCCATTTAGTGAACTTTTTCTTTCTATCTAACATTGTTTTCTAACTATTTCTCAAAACATTTCCAGACATTTCAGATTTGATCTTTCTTTTTACATATTTTACTCATACAATAATATAATAAAAAAATTAATTCATTAATTTTAAATGGAAACTTATTTTCTTAAACTAAAAATACAGTGAATTACTGGACAGTAATGCTGTCTTCTTCTTATTATTTTTTTAGAATAAAATAACAAAAAACAAATGGATATAATTTATAAAAAAAAATACAAGTAATTAGTTTCTCATATGACATTTAATTTTTATTAATTACTAGGGCATCCAACCCGGGCTTCTAGGGATAGAGAATATATAGGTGAAAACCTTTTTTTTTAATGAAAACTCTAATACATTTTTTTACATTTAATATATATATATATATATATGTAGATAGATAGATAGATAGATAGATAGATTGCGTCCTAATAACACCAAAGAACATGTCAATTATATATTAAATAAAATTTTGAAATTTATTAAAAGCGGTCATTTCGTAATTGCCTCGTGTCAGAAGTTAATAGCCGAAAAAATCGATAGAAATTCCTTTATCTACAGCAGTGTTTTTTATTCTGATAATTACAGCGGCTTTAAGCGCTTATTTCGATTACATGTCTGTTAAATTTGTGTTTTTATTTATACTATTAGTCGGGCTCCACCCGTCTGTTCGCTGCACTCTCCAACGCCCCACGTAATCTTATCTATTCGCGATTCCATTTGATATCTCGCAGCAATCCATATTTTCTAGAAGAAAAGAAAAAAAAAAATACCAGGAAGATCTACGCAGATTTTCATTGGTCCATTTCCAAATCGTTTGGCAAATTTCGAAATCGTTACTTTTTTTATTAATATAGAGAGATTATATTTTGTTTTAAAGAGTATACACCGAATTTGTTACTTACATATGATCCCCCCCCCCCCTCTAAACTAGATTTTGCCTCATAAGAATTCATATATTTCATGTTTTATAAGCTGAACACATTTGCCACGGCTGACGGGAATTGTTGTCTTCTGGATAAATACGTATAACTTCACTCAGCGCGATTGTTTTGAATTATTTATGTTATTAGACTTTTGTAATTCTGAACATCTGATATTCACTGAAACAGCATGTTACTGTATTAGCCTTAACCAAGAATTTCGCATATTTGCTGCATTTTATATTTTAGGACTTTAAGCGGACGCCTGACATATAAAGCCGGGTCTTATGACACTTTTCATCTAAATTAGCTTCAAGTTAAATACTTTTATGTTTACTCAATAAATAACAAGCTGGAAATTGTACGTCAAACGTGACAAATGAGGTGCGTTCGTACTGTAGCTAGCTAAATAAATATTCAGATCTTGATTTTTTATTCTGCGAAATGAATGATATCGTCTGCAGATTAATTTCTGTCATAAAATAAGTATCTCGGTCGCTTGACAATTCAATCTCGGAAGCTCCTGTAACAAGAAAGCACCGATTAAAAAAAAAAAAAAAAAAAAAAAAAAAAAATTCAAATTTCTTAATAAATATTTTTATTAATATCTCCTAAAGTTTTGATTCGATTTTAATAAAATTTGAAATGTCTCGACAAAATTCTGCAAAGATAATATATCAAAAATTTCGAACCATTCGGTTGGGTAGTTTTTGCTTTGTTATATGCGGACGGACGGACCAAGCGACGACAATAGGTGCTATGTATTTGTATAATTACGAAAGCACCTAAAAATTGCCAAATATTCTTTACGATTAAAACTGAATAAGAGTTCCTTCAACAACGGAGTTTATTATGTGCCAAATCACACTAGATAAATTATACCAACTGCTTGTAAAACAACTGGTAGTAATGAAATATTTTAAACCCTAAAAAATAAAAAAAAAATAAAAGAAAAAGAAAAATGTGTGCATAATGGAAAAAAATAGTTTTTATTTAAATATGAAAACGATGTTTTAGAAAATCGATGGTACCATAAGATTCAGTTTCGGGTAAACATGAAAATATCTAATTTAAAAGTTTGGACCTTAAACCCTTCAAATACAAACCTAATTTACATGTAAAAGTATCAGACAGGACCACATCTGCCCTCATAATACAAACTGTCTAAACGAAGTCTATATTTATATTGCAGAATCTGGACTTAAAATGAAAATTCATTGTCCTGGTGAAGAGAATGCGATTACAATAGTATGTGTACCTGTTAACTCAGAAACATGTCTAAATGAGCAAATATTCAGATTCGTTGCGATTCTTCTTATCAGGTATTACTGTCATTCAGGTTTACTTGCGAATATTATGGAATCTAGACTTAAAATGAAAAATTCCTTGTCGCACTGAAGAGAATACGATTACAATAGACTGTTGTCCAGTTCACTCAGAAACGTAAACGTGTCTAAATGAACCTATATTCCGATTCGTCTTGTCTTATCACGTAATTTTCTTGTCATTATTAAATTTCACCCTTTATTAGCGAAAGCAGTAAAGAGTATCTGAAGAGTAACAAATTACTGTAAAATTATAGGGAAATAGTGCAGATATTTTATTAAACATTTACTTTCTTTTTTTTTTTTTTGCTTTGAGTATTATTAAATGACTGCGATAAAGTTCTTATTGGAAACGTATTAAAATATTTCAGCAAATAGAAAATTTTATTTGGATTTTTGTATAATTTGCATCTCATACTATTTGAAATATTGCTTTTAATACGGATCATGGTTAAAGAGTGGCTGTCTATAAAATCTATGATGCAGAAGTCTGCACAACAATGTCCTAGCAAATTGAACAAGAAGAATTGCTATTGAGAGAAATCAATAAGAAAAGTCTGAGGGGTTTAAAAACATTTTTCTCCAATTTCCTTTCTTTCTAATGCAATTTATTTAACACTTTGTTGACCGGCGATTTTGTATGAAATCTTGATTTTACAACAGTCGAAACTCCGCCCTCTTCTGAAAGTCTTTCATTAAATGGTTTTTCATATAAGTTTCTCAAGTTTATGCATCAGTAAATATCGTACAATATACGAATTTAATAAAAGATTTCTTACAATATAAAAAATATACATATATGGACAAAATTATATAACTGCATTTTTCCATTTTAAATAAGATAAAGCTTAATATGCCCTTATAAATATTGCCCTTATCTAATTCTGCCCTTAGTCAATGATGCTTGTTGAAACAAACACGAGTTAACTCGTGACCGGTCAACAAGGTGTTAAAAGCAGTGATTCTTTTTCGGTTGAAACTTTCTATTTAAGTAAGAATCATCTCATTTTCAGATAATTTTTTCATAAAATATCTCTTCAAAATGACTTTTTTCTTCCTTTTAAACATTTTCCAAAGCTCAAAGTCTAATTGTGGAACAGAGTTTTTTTCTTTACATGCTATTCAACCAGGAAGGGCTTTTATAGCTCTGGCCTCGCTCCGGAGCCCATTGCAATAACACTTCCGAAAAACGAATCCTATCTCCTCCTATCTCCAATCTTTTGCCTTCTTTTGTACCAAAACACTTATAAGTGACGTAATGTATCGCACACGTAAAAAATGGAGATGAAACTAGAGCTCCTATATTATAGTGAATATTTAAATATTTGCCGAATCTCACCAGGGTCTACCACAAAATGAGGTTATTTCCCAGAAACTGCTGCTTGATTAAATAATCATAATAATAATTTCTTGGCGCATAAGATTGTCTGAAAATTTCCGTTATAAATGTTTTTGATATTTGTTCATACATTATTTATATTTATATACATATGCATAGCTGTGAACTATTCTTTTTTTGTGTTAACACTATTTCCGAATCACAATTCTGAGCTTATTTAATCTTAGAACTCTGCAATTAATTAACATTAAGATTAGGCGAAGGTTTCTATTTGGAAGTAGCAATAACTAAAAAAGTGGAATAGTTAATAGCTAAATATACGAAGATGTATTTAAAATTTTATTTTGCTAAATAAAAAACAACAAGTGGGTAAGTGTGATCGAAGATCGCACAAAGGGTTTCATTTAATATTCCTTTCAAAACACTTTATCCTTTCTTTAATAAATCCAAATAAATTTCATTTAACAACAAAAGAAAAGTCATGTTTTTTATGAAGTAAAAATTTACCGGTTTATTTTTTCGTGTTTTCGAATAGCTAAACCGATCTGGGTGGCTTAGTGGTAAAACGTTAGCACGGTACGCTGAAGGTCCCAGGTTCGAGTCCTGGCGCAGGTCAATTTTTCACTCATGTTGGTTTAGTGCATTTAATTGTCTGATAAAATGTGTGTTCTTATAATATTGTAAAATAAAGTAATCAGACGTAGTGTTCATGCTTTTAATATATATAAAATTTACATTTTTAGAAAATCTTTAAAAAAAAATTAATTTTGAGGGAAGAGGTACCTTCTGAAATGTATACATTAAGAGTTATCGGCATTTAAAATTTCTTTCCAAACGTAAACAAACTTTTCGAAATGGAATTGAATATGATTAATTTATTTCTATAAAATCACGGTAAAGGACAAGCATTTCGTTCGCAGGCTGAGATCCTTTGACGTCATTTTTCTATAAATTAATGGAATCCAGTTGTTAAATTGTTTTTGTTTTAGAAGTTAAGTTTCCATTTAAATTTAATGTAAGAGTACAGCGTTTAATTGAATAAAATAATGTAAATCTAAGAAATTGCTAAGATATTTTGCTACTTTTCACCATTAACTACGTTTTCTAAAGATTCGCCAATCAATGGGATTTAATGCTAATAATAAAAGAGCATGATATCACGTTTGATTTCAAAAGCAGCGCTGACGCGCTATGTACTGTTTGTCGATCACAAGAATAGCTCTCGCCGAGAAGTCTGCGCCTGTCTGTTGCCGTGGAAACAAGACTCGCTCCATTTTCGACAGGGGAAACCAGAAGATAGGCATTCACAATAGTTTACTAAACGCTTTTATTATTATTGTTTTTTTTTGTTTTTTTGTAATTATTTTAATCGATTTATCGAGTGAAAGAAAACTGTTTCATATATTATTTATATGATAATATTTAGATTTTACAAATGAAAATAAAATATGAATCAATATGAATTAATCATGAAATTTATTACTGTTAAAATGAAATGAAATTAGCTTAAATAATTGTTTAAAAATTGATATTTTCATAACCATTAATAATTATCAATGACTTTAAATTATTAATACAATGACCGAACTTCAGTGATTATTATAGATTTCAGTATGTATCATATATTCTAATACGAGCAAATCTTGTGTGTGGTTATATATATATATATATATATATATATATATATATATATGCAATAAGTTTATATATATATATATATATATATATATATATATATATATGCAAAAATTATCTTAAAAACGGCTCTAACGATTTTGACGAAATTTCGTATCCTACCGTTTTGGGGCACCAGAAAACCATTGGGCTAGGTCACATGCTCGAGAAAATTCGATTAGTCGGTCATTTTGGGTCATGGTCTAGCTAATTGTATCTAAAAAACGGTTCAAACGATTTTGACGAAATTTTGTATCCGACTATTTTCGGGCATGAGAAGTCAATTGGGCTGGGTCACATGTTCGAGAACTTTCGATTAGTGGGTCATTTTTGGGTCAACGCGGGTCAAATTAATTTTATCTAAAAAACGGCTCTAACGATTTTGATTAAATTTTGTATCTTACGAGTTTCGGGCACGCGAAAATCATTGGACTAGGTCACATGTTCAAGAAAATTCGATTAGTGGGTCATTTCTGGGTCATTCTGGGTCAAGATCTAAAAAGCGGCTCAATTTACACTAAATTTTGCATCCAATGGTTTTCGAGCACGAGAAGGCTGTTGGGCTAGGTCACATGTTCGAGAAAATTCAATTAGTGGGTCATTTTGGTCATGGGTCATTATGGGTCAAGCTATTTTATCTTAAAAACGGTTCATAGGATTTGAAATAAATTTAGCACCCTACAGGTTTAGTGAACAAGAAGACTATTAGGCTAGGTCACATGTTCGAGAAATTTCGATTAGTGGGTCATTTTGGTCATGGGTCATTATGGGTCAAGCTATTTTATCTTAAAAACGGCTCAGACTATTTACACTAAATTTTGCATCCTATGGTTTTCGGGCACGAGAAGACTGTTGGGCTAAGTCACATGTTCGAGAAAATTCAATTAGTGGGTCATTTTGGTCATGGATCATGATATTTGAACTCAAATTTATATTTGACCGAGCATAGCTCGGTCTTCCCTGCTCGTTTTCAAACAATTTGCAAGGACGGAAAAAAAATTTTTATCATTAAAAATATAAAAAATAATACCTTCTAAACTTTTAGAATTTATTCAAGCATGTGAAAATTCTCTGAATCACTCTCAGCAGTCTCGGTTTCTTCTGAATCACTCTCAGCAGTCTCGGTTTCTTCTGAATCAGAGTCGTCGGTATTAATGTTAAATGACAGTTCGTCTAATAGATCCTCTACCAGTCCATCTTTTTCCCAGTAATTATTTTCAACGTTTTCGACGTGTTTGCAATGCGCTGCCCATTCTGCCGAAGTAACCTCAGTGATAGCTGTTTGATGTAAAGATTTTAGATTGTCCAAACTTAAATCACCAGTAACATTTCGTTCTTTTACTTTTCTTTTTACAGAGGACCACACAAATTCTATTGCGTTTAGATCACAATGATAAGGGGGGAGTCGTAGAACTTCATGTCCATCTTTTTCTATTAAATTATCAATTTTATAGACGATTTTCTTTGGACGATTGCTGTCTATAAGAGAGAATAGTTCCGCTTTCCGCATTTGTTCGTCGCAGTATATTTTGTTGTTTTTCAGCCAGTCAATCATAACTTTCTTTGTAGAATACTTTGTAGGAGTGAGGTTTTCAACAGTTGTATGATACGGAGCATTATCCATACATACGACACTGTTTGGTTGCAAATTAGGAAGAAGTTTTTCCAACACCCATTTTTTGAAGTTTTCATAGTTTCATAGTCATCCCGTGATAGTCACCGCTTTTTGTCGATGCTTTATATACTAGTTGAGCATCCGTAAGAAAACCTGTTGATGATCCAGCATGAACAACTATAAGTCTATTTTTCGCATTAACATTTGCTGTAACTCCCAAAACTGTGTCGTCTTGCCAACATTTCTTAAATGTCAAGTTGCTATCGACCCAAGTTTCATCAATATAGACAATCGGTCGTCCAGTGTTCCTATGACGTCTCATTTCTCTCAAATATTTGTGTCTCCAAAAAACAATATCTGGCCTTTCCATGAGAACTTTTCTTTTATTCACGCACGTGTGTGTGTAAGTGTATTTCTCCCAACTATGCTAGATAATGAAATGCCAGGGCAATATTTTTTGAGTCTCAGAACCTTCCAAAAAATCAATGGATATACAAAAAGAAAATAGACTACGGAAGCTTCTGGCATGAATTATACAAGTTTTTAGCATAAATTTGCCCGTTGTTTAATGTAGTTTTTTTTTTAATATATATATCTTTTAATTTTAAAATATATTTTAGTTCATGCACAGTTATTTGTAGTTTTTCTTTTTATAAAAGAAATAAAAATTTAATTATAATTTATTAGTTTGTGTTTATAAAAAGCATCCTATGTCACAATTCAAGAATGTCGGGAGGGGGAGTAAACAATTTTCAAAGCTTCTCATCACTCCAGCGAAATTCAGCTTTAACCCTCTGAGTGTTTTGAAAACGGGTAAAATTGTAATGTTGTTTTCTCTGCATTTTGTTTTAAATGCTAAAATAATATGTTTCTTTCAGCATTATAAGTAAAACTTAATTGCAAATATGAATGTAACCCTTGAGAGTATTAATCATTCTTCAATGTTTTGAAAATTCATTAAATCTATACAATTATATTATCTTAAACATTGCATATACTGCACTGAAACCTGGAGCTTAGTGAACGGAATATTACGTTCCACACGCTTAGAGGGTTAAAAGTGAAAAATATCCGTGATTTCGATAATCAAAATGATACAACATACTTACAAAACACAATAAATAAAACACAGTGTACCAACTGAAATGAAAACCTGTGTAAACGAACAGTTTTTCCCACCCCATCCCTTGGTATTGTATCTTAGCCTTCGAAACGATCAATTGATACGAAAGAAGTGGAAGTTTCTGCCATTAATTATCCTAGATTAGTTATTTAGATTTTCTCGTTCATTTAAAAAATATAAGACTTTTAGAGTCTGATATTTTGTTTTTCTTAAAAGGTAAAAAAATATCATGGTTTCAATGAAAAAACACAACACAATTACGTTATTCCTGCTAAGCTAAGATGGAGTTCTGCATCACTCCCAAACTGGATCTTTTTCCTTCTCCTTATACGGCCGTAATAAAAAATCAAAATGCCTTTGTTCAGGGGGAATCAGATTTTCTCCCCGGAGGAATATAGGTGGCGCTTTTACCCACCGTGACTAATGCAGAATTTCCATATCTTTGTCTTTCACTCTCGTGTTTTCTTAGATGTATAACAAAAATGAAATTGCGATATTTTATTTTTTAGTAGAAAATGATTCATTGCTGTGTTCCATATATTGCACTTCAAATTCAGAGAAAAAAATATCTGGAATTTCTTTTTATGAATTTCCTTCAAAATTGGATTTAAAGAATAAATGGTTGAAATTATATTCAGCTAAAATTTCTTTGTTAATGATCTGTTATTACCAATACACCATCAATCAGTAGAAGTACAGAGCAAAATTTTCGAAACAGGTGCCGTAAAAAATTGCTAGGGCTCTCAATTTATTTGTAGATTTAAACGGAATTTTAATGATCGACATTATAAACCATTTAGTTAATTTCTTTTTAAATGCTAGCACCACCAAGAGTTAATTTGAAGTTTGCAAATATTGCCATTGTTAGCGGATATCTTGTAAGAGTAATAAAAGAAAATTTTGAATGTGAATCCTGCTTATCAAGCATAGAAACCGATCAATGTAATGCAACCATACTTTAGTTAATTGACAATCATGATAGAGGTGGATTGTCTTATCCCAAACCACAATTCATCTGTCTAATTTCCACAATTTCAGACTTTATGGAGCAGATTGTAGCAATCCTAAATTCAAACGGAATCGTCAAAAATATTTATGAATCGATATATCCGAGGCTAATAAGAAACCCTTTATGAAAATGTTACTTAAACGAGCATAAAATACATATATGCTTATTAATATGTACAAAAAATTCTTGCCTATCATTTTAAAAGATATGGCAAGGAATTTTACAAATGAAGCTAATTCATCTGCATATAAGAACTCTTTATCGAGAAATTTTTTAAATGTTACTTAATTTTAATTTTACAATAGTTACTGTATAAATGCTGTATAATATTTACTGTATCACTGTAAAAATTATCAATGTTTAAAGTATAATCAAGAAATGGAATCTGCATATACCTATAGATACATTTATATATATATAAGTATGGTGAATAGATTTATATATTAATATTTTAAAATTTGTGAAAAAATATTCTTTAATTTCTGTAACCAATATTCCAAAATTTCCATGAAAACTATTCTCTCATAAATGGAGCACATGATGTTACAGAAAAAAAAACTTGTTCATGCTCTAAAATAATGAAACCTGTAAAAAATATTATTATTTTGTTTCCATGTATTTTATGATTAGCACCTACAATGTTTAAATTTACTGAAAATGTCCGCAAACTACATTTATATATAATAGAATATTTAAGTTTACATGAAATTCTATTATATTTCTATATATGCTTATATATTTCAGCTCAGCACCTATTTATTAAATTTATTTCAAATTGTTTTCATGTACATATATATATACATATTTTAAATAATTAAGAATCGTGTAAAAATAATCCATGTTTTAAGGAAAAAAAAAAAAAAAGAACTCGATATGAGTTGATTGTTGGATATTGGCGAACTTGATTATTCTCTTAATATTGTGAAACATGTTCTCTTAATGTTGTGAAACATGTAAATATATATTTTTTCTTATATTACATTTTTTTATACTATGACTCTGTCCAGAATTCGAATATTGGATTGTATATTTTTTCCTGTTTTCCAGCACATGATGTTACAGAAAAAAAAAAAAAAACAAAAAAAAAAAAAAAAAAAAAAACTTGTTCATGCTCTAAAATAAGGAAACATGTAAAAATTATTATTATTATGTTTCCATGTATTTTATGATCAGCACCTACAATGTTTAAATTTACTGAAAATGTCCGCAATCTGCATATATATATATATTTCTATATAATTAAGAATCATGTAGAAAGAATCCATGTTTTGAGGGGGGGGGGGGGAATCGATATGAGTTGATTGCCGGATATTGACGACGAAATAGGTTTTCTTATTCTGTTGACATTATGAAATATGTAAATATCTTTTTATTTTTATAATATACACACTTTTATACCATGACTGTCCAGAATTATAATAGAATATTTAAGTTTACATGTAATTCTATTACCTTTGTATATATGCTTATATATTTCTGATCAGCACTTATTTATTAAATTTATTTCAAATTGTTTTCATGTACTCATATATATACATATTTTAAATAATTAAGAATCGTGTAGAAATAATACATGTTTTGAAGGGAAAAAAAAAGCGATATGAGTTGATTGCTGGATATTGGCAAACTTGCTTATTCTCTTAATATTGTGAAACATGTAAATATATATTTTTTTCTTTTATTACATTTTTTTTATACTATAACTGTCCAGAATTCGAGTATATTGGATTGCATGTTTTTCCCTGTTTTTTATATTGCCTAAACATAATAGAAATCTGTAATTATTATTTTTTCTATTTCCCTGTACACTTCATCTTCAGTACCTGTAATATTTTAAAATATCGAAAGTTGACCGCAATAAATTTTATGTACCTACATTTTTATCCAAAGTATGACGCAAAAATAATTAATGTTCTGAAAAGCTATCCTGATTTGAATGGACTATGATATTTTTGAAAACGTTTTGCTTATTTTTCTTATTATTGTGAAACTAGTAAATATTTTTAAAATTTTTTACTGTGTATTTTACGTTCAGAATTACCACTGTTTCAAGTAATCAAGAATTTAAATGTATAGAATAGAAATTTACTTGCAATGTTTGTTTTACTTTTTATAGTAGCGTGGTATTTAAATTATCTTTAATTGCTTAAAGCATTGTATTTATTTATTGTATCCCTAAATCTTTTAGTTTTACCTGTTTGTACTAAAGAAAACGGCGAGGCAAAATATACATATGTTATATATACCTTTTAAAACGCATATACTCCCCCCAAAAAAAATATTGTATGTTTTAGAAGTAACCTTTACTAAGCATTATTTATGGCGGGTGTTCAAACCATCTCCCGGCTAATGTAGCCCTTTCACGATTTTGAAACTGAGGTACAGAGCCTAGAAGTAGTTAGTGTTGTTATCGGCGTCAAAATTATACACTTCAAAAATAGAGGACGCCGATAGATGGCGCTAGTGTTCTCGCCGCGGCTATGGTGACTTTCGTTTTTACATACACATAATTTTAAATCTATTTTTTTCTGTAATAAATCAGTACTTTAAAATGCTCTAGATAAAAAATAAACAAGGAAAAAAATTCTAATAATGAAAATACAGTTGAAGAGAACTGTAATTGATTTCATAACAACTAATTGTAATAATTGTAATGAAATCAAACAGTTACAAACTTTATCATAAGATAATGTTTTTCTTCCTACAAAATTTAGTTATTTCTAAAATTGGATAAATACAATACAATATATTGGATAAATACATTATGCTATGATGAATTCTTGTACAAACCTGTCCCTATTTGCACAACTTTTTAATCGGTATTCATTATTACATAACTTGTTTACATCCAGTTAACAAACTAAGAGTAAATTGAGTTGTTAAAAATTTCTGATATTTCAGAGCTTTAGTTTTGGGTAAAATAATGTAACGTATACTACCAAACATCAAATGAAAAATTAATGATTCTCTCAAATCTAGAAAAAATTAATAATTACTCTCCTGAAAGTATGACAAGAATGCATTTTCTTTAAATTAAGGTAGATGTGCCAATCATCCTTAAAAAATTATTTAAAAATTATTTTTGATTAATAGTTATTATTATTATATTTTAATTTTTTTTCATTAAAATTTGATTTTAAAATTATTTTTTGATTAATAGTTATTATTATTATTATATATATATGTCGTGTTTCCAAGTTCAAATCCGGGAAGAAGGCAGTCGTGCTCGTGATAAATAGGGTTAGCTATGTTATTGGTTTCCCTTTTAGCTCGCATCAGGCGGCAGTGTGGTATCATCAACAACAAGAAATGTCAGTCCATATTTTTGTCGAAGAACCTTTTATTTCCAGTTTTAAGACATCTCTTCAGGGAAAATGCTCATTAGCCAACGCTAAACGAAAAAAAATACAACGTTCCATTATTTACTAGAATCCGTCCCGATTCTTTTAGCAAACACCAGCGTCGAAAAAATCCTCTCCGAATCAGGATGATCGTGTTTTTAAACTAGCTTGCGTAATAATACAGAATACGTCACGTGACCCACTTCTATCGAATCAAAAGGTCTCTTTTGGAACTTTATCAATATTTCCGGCGGATTTATTTTGTTGTAAAATGCAAAAATTTTCTACGCCCTTCCCGAATATTCCATAATCTCGTACCAGATGCCTGTCATATCAACAAACGAGCTTATCTGTTTTTGAGGCTGTAGCTAAACTTCGAATTTAATACGTAATAAAAATAATAAGAAGAAAAGAAAATGAATCTTTATAAAAGGGAAAAAAAAAAAGAAAGAATTAGTTTTTCGGAAATATTTTAATAGACATTTGATATTTAATAATAGGATAACTTTATGAAATAAGGTTTTTTGAGCGGAATATTTTAAGAGATACGATATTTTAGCATTTAAATAAAGAAGTTATAGCAATTTGACCACACGGGAATAATACTAATGAATTTTAATAATGGATTAAAATAAAGATGTTCTATTGAAAGAATAAATTAAAAAAGCTATCGCCATTTTTAGAATAACTACATTCGAATAAATATTATTAAGTGGATTAGGAATAATTGGCTTTACATATGGATAGTAAAAGGCTATTTTAAGAATGAGAATTATTTTAATAAGCTGGGTTATATACCGAATATTATTGAATGGACAAATTTTATAGAATAATTGCGGAAAAAATTTAAATTTTGTAATATTATCCCCCCTCCCTAAAGATTTTGGATGAAGTTAATAGTTAAGTAACTATAAATTCAGACAATATAAATTTAATACTTTAGAAATTTGAATTTTGACTAGTATAAATTTAGAGACTGCCAGCAAGGAGATGGGGAATTTCTGAAGAACTGGAAGACAAAAACAAAAACAAAAATAAAATAATAGTAATCAATTAAAATTAATAGATAAATAAAAATAAAGCTACGAGCATTTCCCCTGTAAAATAATACAAGAAATGGTTACAATCTCACTTACCATTTGTAAGTGCACAAGAAAAATACAATAACAATAAATAATAAATATTAATAAACAAGAAAAACAGGATAATAATAGTAACAGAATTTTGCTTTTACCAAGTTCACAAGCTTTAGAATAAGTAGTCACTAGCAAATTGTTAAAACAAAGTTTAAAAAAAAAAAAAATCGACTTAATTCAAATTTGAGTTCATTAGATCCAACTGTTTTATTTCAGTCTCTTTCTTGGATCGTGATAAGTCCTCATTTTGTTTTTTAAAAAAAATGGTTACTGCAGTCCCTTTCTTAAAAATACAGTTTTT
This sequence comes from Maratus michaelseni, assembly GCA_963931845.1. NCBI lineage: Eukaryota > Metazoa > Arthropoda > Arachnida > Araneae > Salticidae > Maratus > Maratus michaelseni. The sequence continues at coordinate 171,010,717 of OZ007597.1, forward strand.
ATGTAAAGGCTGAAAATAAAGACATTACTCCATCAAAATTTTAAAACTGTAGTCATTCTTACCAATACTTTATAATGACCTTATAATGTTAGCACTTGTCACAACATCTTCTCTTAAGTATCACATTAATTTTCTCACATAATAAACAAGTCAAATTATCTCTTGGTCGTTTATTGTAATATTATTGCTCTAACGCCTAATGTTGCCTTTAAAATACATACTGACAATATTATTAAATCAATTTTCAACGTGTAGATGACAGCACTACAGCTGTTAAGAATAAATAAAGAATTATTTTTTCAATTGTTGCTACACGTCAATTTTGTTTTGTTTGGAAACTTGCGAAATACTTTATTTTGTTCTGCAGTGATCAAGTAAAAATTATCACATGAAAAAGTAAGGTATGTAGTCCATATTTATTATTTTATTTGGGTATTTAACAGTAAAATATTTGTTGTAAGTAGATTTTTGTGTGTGTTGCTTATTGTCAACAATAGGCATTAAGCTAAGCCTAGAGAACAATGAGCAGATATAGTTTTAGTTTCACTTTCTTCTATATTCAATAGAAGTAGTTTATTTTTGTAGTAGTATATAATTGTAGTTTATTATTTTTAACCCTTTCAGGTCCGATTTTTTTTTTAGTTTTGGGAAAATTTAATTTTACGTAATAATTTTAAAAGTAGTTGTTCAAATCGTAAATGTTAACGTTTTCTGAAATTTAAAGAACATGTTATTTCTATAAATTTAACAAAAGCAATTATTTTGTGTACTATTCGTGTGACAATAGACTAAGGTAGAATTTTTTAAGACGTTTCGGAAATGTAGTATTACAAGAGTGTTAAATATATACGTAACATTTTTTTGATATTTTTTATTTTTTGTTACAATTTATTTGTTCAGAAATGTAGCACTAATTTTAAATTTAAAGAGTGAAAAATATGCTTAAAATAAAAGAATCAACAATCGTGCAAAGAAAATTAATCAAAGTATTATTACTGAATGCAGAAACTTAAAAGAAGTCATAATAATAAGTTTATAGACATATACTATTTTTATTACAGACAGATAAATAACGAAAATAATTGTTAAGACGAAATATTACTCAATGAAAACTCAATGATTACTCGCGTAGAAGGCCTTCATCGATGATTGAAGAAGAAATTCTGGCAAAAAAGCATAGAGGCTCATTACAGTATGTACCACCTAAAGATGTTCGACTGGACCAAATAGGACATATGCCTCTATTTGCAGACAAAAAGATGAAGTGTAAATTCCGAAATTGCAAAGGATACACTCACAAAATGTGAAAAAACGTGGTGTTGGACTGTGTTTTAATAGAAATAATAATTGTTTAAAAAATTTCCATACAATTCATTAACCATTTAATTTGTACTCATATTGTCAAGTATCATAAATTAAACAATTTATTTGGTATTCCACATTGATTTTTATTATCTTTTGCAATAAATTTTTGTATTTGTAATAATAATTAATTATTTTTTTAAATACTTTGTGAAAATTCCTTATCATAGTTCTTAATATTCAGTTGTTTTTAATGTTATAGAATTTTATCAAGGGAAATTATTTTTCCAACTAAAGCCTAGTGTTGCCGTTAGGCAACAAACTGTTTTTTAGCCGTAAACCATACTTAAAACAAAATATGATTTTTAAAAGTATTTTTCCCATAATTTATTTAAGAAATTAAAGCTGAAAATTTTTTTAAAATGAGTTTTAAAAAATCAGGCATTTAAGGGTTAAATTATTTATTGTCATTATCACAAGATAAATATTTTAATTAATTTAGATAGAAAAATTAAAATACTAAATTAAAAATAATTGAGCAAATCTTCTTTCCCTTCAATAGTGTATTTGTAATTTCTCTCAATAAATCGCTCATCAAAATGGGATTCACATTAAAGTCCTGCATCGGTGAAGTTCGGGTCGGGTTAACTTCTACTTTTTGCTGCGGGTCGGGTTGACATTCACTTTTTCGGGTTCGGGTTGGATTTTTACTCTTGCGGGTCGGGTTCGGGTGGACCCGCTTTTTCAAAAGAATGTCCAATATTTTTTCGGATTAAATATGTATTGCGCCACTGAGACATGGAAGGGTAAAAACCATCTTATTGGTTATTTAGCTGATAGACAGATAGAAATAGAAACAACTCGACCCAATGCAGGAATCTATTCAACGATCTCGAGGTATCAGCTATTCAGAGGTTTCATTATATTTGAATATTAAAGAACGTAGATTTGTTCATTTTTCTACATAAAATACTAAATTGGTATTAGAGATATAATTAATTCTACATTACATTTCATAATAGCATTAAAACATGATAACATGATTTATTGTCCTTTCATTGCGGGTTGAAGTATTTCAGGTTCGGGTCGGGTGCGGATTGAAATACGTCGGGTTCGGTTCGAGTTTCGGGTTGACTTCAAATGAAATTTGCGGGTTCAGGTCGGGTACAACCCGACCCGTGCAGGATTCTAATTCACATACAACTGAATATTTGTACAGATTTTTATCGGCACGAAGAATGACTTTTAACCATTTTTCAAATTAGTTTTTTTTTCTTTGCGGAGGGGGGGGGGGGGGGGGGGATAGAGTTATTTTAGTTTTGTTGCTTTTATATCCACTAGTACATCCAGGAATGAAGCATGTTCGATAAGCTTTTCTTTTCTTAGTATTTGCAGATTTATCCATACTGATTTATCATTAAACACGCATAATATATGCTTACTTTAAAATATTATAGAAATAGAAACATTCGTATAGTTTGTTTGAAAATATAGCGTTAATTACATTGAAACCAACATTAGGATCAAACCTGTTAAATGAAACTTCAAACGTAAATAACAGCGGTGGGAACTCGACGCCCTCTCGCGGAGAATCTGGTTTTCCTCCTGCCAGACACATTTCTTTTATTGCGGTTGTATTAGCGAAAAGCACACTACTTACTTCTAGGCACTGTAACTGAGGTGTGATTGTGAAGGCTGTATAAGGGGAAAGATCGAGTTTGGCCGAGCCTGTATAAACGGAAAACTTTCCCACTTCCTTGTAAAGTATCAATATTGCATATCTCAGTTAACATCATTAAAGCCTTCCTATTTGCTTACGCAGTAAGGAATTGCTTGATTTGCCAATAGTATGTATTTATTGCGTCTGTTCTAAATATGTTGAAATTACAATTCATTTTTATTATACAATTTTTGTGACTTGAAAGTTATTAAATGACTGTGATTATGTTTGCATCAGAAAATTACTGCTATATTTAAAATTTCTGCTCAAGTGTAATATTCTGCATCGATTTTCCTATATCTTATATTCCACACCATTTAGAGAATTGTTTTTAGGACGGGATGAAATAAGAGTTATCCTTAAATTCCAATTTAAAGCAGTCTTCTAAATAATTTCTTATTAAATTGCTAATGAAATGACATATTAATACTCTGCAGCGTCGCGTCGCGTCGTTTGTAAAAATCTCTACGCCTCATTCCACTAGCTCTCAGAAAGGGTTTGTGTAAACAGAGATCAGAAATAGTAGCACAACAATTCAGAAATTATGGGAGGGGCCAGTGGCATAGATACATATTCAGCGCCCTGGAACAAGAGAAATTAGAGACAAAAAACAACAAAATAAAAATTGAAAATGCAAAAGAAATACGCAATCTGGTAGATAATTTATTGAGTCATTTGAGGGCTCTGAAACAATTATCGGAATCAATTTTAATGTATTTTGTGTTACAAAGAATCGATGATGAGTCAAGAAAGGCATTTGAAATGACCCAGATAGCAAGCAAGGTTCCGAAAACGGTCTTTTTTCCCTTTCTTTCGATTTTTTTGCAAAGGTATATTATCTTTACCGTATACCACGGTCACAGTAATATTTTCAATATTAGATTTTTGGAATAACCGTCAGAAAACCTACGGTCTAAAATCATCCTTTGCACATTCATTTTCCGCGCATGCGCAACTTATTTCGCGCTGCAAATTGTCCTTGTGCTTGCGTTTCATGACTCATTGAAGGTGATATGATGTGCGAGCAGGTCACGTCGTAGCACCGGTCTGAAAGTGCCGGCTTTGCATTTGCAATCATGCTGCATCTAAGGTATGTTAAACTATTTTGTATTAATTTCATTTCATAAAGATTTACCTCGTTGTAAGAACTATATACACATGCATATTTCTGTTGTAGTTCTTGAAATTTCCATTTATAATATGTTTTTTATTCTTAACGAATTAATGCGAGTTCTTTAACCATATTTTCATTGCAAAATACGATAGAGAATAGCATTTGTTTATGTTTATCTTTTAAAATATATTATTATCGTTTATGTTATTATCTATTGATGCTCCCCAATTTTAAAATATTCATCTTATAGTTCATGTGCTTAAAAATTACCGTCAAAAGTTTGAAATATTGTGTAATAATAATAATAATAGATTTTGTACTAGTATTTAAACTGTAATTTAGTCAAAGTTAATTATTTTTGCGCATACGTTTTATTTTCTTATATTTTAGTAATTTATGTTGTATAAAATTTCATTTAAAAATATCATTCAATGACAATTGCTTTTACATTATGTACGTTTAAGATATAAAATTTTTATTGTATGCGTCGCTACAATATTTTAAAGTATTGTTATTTTATTACTTTGTTTAATACATTTTATTTTCATGAAGTTAAAAAAATGAGTTTTAATGAAATCAAACTATTTAAATTTGTGACATTTCAATGTACATACTAATAGTTATGAAAGATTTTAAAAATGAGGGTTTATATTTTAAAGAAAAAAGGGAAAATAAAAAAAGTCTAAATAATGTTAACCGATTATTATTATTTATTTTTAATTATGGAGCATCAATAGATTTAATTCAGAGATAAATCATTCTGAAAAATTATTGTTCTTCTGTATTAAGTAGAATGAAAACATGCTTAAAGTAGACTAAAAATAAACAAATAGGTAATATGCTTATGATATAAAAATATTATGTATGGAAATTGCATTTTTTTTCTAGTAATTATTTAAACACCAAAATTTGGTTTTATATAGTTCTTAAATCTTTATGAAATTAAATTATGCAGTAATGTTTAACTTACTTTAGTTTGCCAATCAACTAATAAATAAGAGTAATTGATAGTGGGTAACCATTATCACTTTCCAAATATAAAAACACAAAAGTAAAGGTAACATAAAAACCAAGACATAAACAATTCCCAACTCAGAAATTTAAACTATTGTGAAACTTTCAGGATAATGTAGTAGGGCTTAAGAAAAAAATATAATATACAAATTTTCTTGTTGCCCGAATTCACTTTAAAAGGAAAATATTATCCCCGGTATAATTTAGACTTTATTTTTAAAACTGAATGGTAGAAGATACAAAAAAAGTTATCTATTTTAATTAGTTCTGTCAAATTCAAACAAAAGTTAGAAAACTTCTGTAAATTAATTCTTATAGTTCATTCTAACAAAATGCATATTAGATTTAAAAAAAATTAATGTAATCAACAATTAATATTTTTTTAGAAGCAATACATTAATTAAAATATAAAAAATCAAATATATTCAAATTTTAGCAATTACATAGGAAAGGAATTTTAGCAAAGGAAAAAAGAAATATATTAATTAAAATATATAACTTACTATGAGTTCTTAAATATAATATCAGCTAATAAAAATTCCTATTTTCCTTTTTTTTTTTTCTTCAGTATATAGAAATTAAGCTAAAATTTAGTGTCCCACAGAAACAAAGAAAATTTCTAAGTCAGATAATTTTGATGAAAATCTAATGCAATTAAGATTTAAAACTAACAGGTTATCAAAACATTTTTAATTTCTTTTATAGATGCTTATAATAAAAGCATTATTATCTGCCTTTGATTGTAATTCTTGTTACAATGTTTAATATGAAATCCTGTAACTAGCCTTACATTTCTACATTTTGGTATGCTTGTCCTAAAACACTTACAAAGTACCTTAGATTGTGTCAACTAGCAACCTTTTATATTGCTTTTTAAAATGTTGGCAAACCTTTCAGACAAAGCCTTTAAAAAGCATCTAGTCATTTACATGTTGGGGTTATAAAAATGTTTTAAAAATCAAAAATTGTTATCTGGGTATGAACTTATATATTATTATATGGGTCTGATCTAGGTTTGATGGTTCTGCTCATGCTGAGTTTAGACAGACGCGTTTGTCCAAACAATGGCACACCTAGGCATGCTAACCTAAGTAATAAAAATATTAATCTAAAATCCATATATTCGACTTAAGGCGAGGCTAACGAAAAAGGCAGGCTACCGTAGTACAGTCCACTTATCTCTTTTTAAAGACCGCGGGAGTCACATGATACTCGAATCCACCAATGAAGGTGTACGAAAAGAGCTTCAAGTCACTCTAGTGGTCTGTAAAAAAAGATAAGTGGACTCTACCGCAGTAGTCTGTCTTTTTCGTTAGCTTCGCTTAAGGCCAAGTGAAGAACCTTGATGTCATAACGGGGATATTTATGTCAGGTAGAAAAGTAATAATTTATGTCACTTATATAAGTGAGACAAATTAACAAGCATTACCTTGACAATTGGGACTTAAAACGGCCTATAGAGGCACTGATCGCAGCCGTCGGTACAGGAAAATTGTCCCTTTAACTAATGCGAAAGTGCCATTATTTATTGTAAACGCGTTTGAAAGTGTTAGATATTTAAATATGGATAATTTTTACTTTGTAATATAAACACAAAAGACAAATATCACATGAAATCTGAAATTGTGCAAAAAAATAATCATTAAAAACAAATTAAAAATGCATGTAATGCATTTTTAATTTGTTTTAACTTTTTAATTTGTTTTCTTCACTTCCTGAAGCAAGAGGTTATATCTTTTTTTCACCAGATGGCGTATTCGAGCACTTGAATTCCCGTATGTCAGGATCGCCAAGATTCTTGGTGATTCGCTTTTGCCTAGAATCATCTCAACCAATCAAATGTTACACCCTCTTTCATCTCTAGGCTTCCTCGTTCTGATTGGAGACTAGGGAACCGTAGAGGAAAAGTTGATTAGTTGATTCAAAATGAGATAGTGCCCAAAATTAAATTAAGCCCTTGGTATCCCATTATGGTAGATGAAAGCACAGATATATCTGCTATACAAAGTATGATTGTATAAGGAAAGGGCATGTTTACAAACAAACAGTTCCTTCAACCAATCTACCACTACATTTTTGTCGTAGCTATCATTGCAGGAATCATCATGGCGAAGTAGGCCAATCATGTTAAGACCAGTTTAACGTAGACCAATGAAATCTTCCCATCTCATGTGTACAGTAAGAGCAGGGCAGCACTAGATACCGGGCTTGCTCATTCTTTATCATGTCGTCACAAATGGTGGCTGACGGCGACGAAAGACATACAGCGATTGGCACAACTTTATGGGGCGTCGCTTTGTACCAATCGCTGGTCGCGGCCAGCCACTATTTGTGACGTCATGAGAATGAATGAGCAAGCCCGGTATCTAGTGTTGCCCTGGTAAGAGTCTTTATGAACGAACAGGTTTTTCTTACTAACCAACAGTGACGTCAGGTGTCCTTTCCTTATATGCTAAGTACTTAACTGAAATAGATGGAAAACATTGTGTAGCCACTTCATTTTAAAAATTAATTGAAATTCCTGGTTGTACTGCTAAGGACTTGTACACTGAGCTGTGTAATATATTAAATGAATATGAAATACCGAATAATAGAATCTGTGGTGTAGACCAAGATGGGGCAAGTATAATGGCAGGCGTCAGATCTGGGTTTACAACCCACCTAAAAAATGATGCGCCCCAGTGTATAGCAATTCATTGTATTGCACTCAGAACAGGCTAGCATTAGTTAGCTCACAGGCAGCAGATAAAATGCCATATTATTTGAAATATTAGGACATTGTACATCGAATATTATAGATATTTTAGTCAATCAGCTAAACGTACGAGACAGCTTAAAGAAATATATGAAACCTTAGATATGGAGAAAAATAAATTTGTGCAGGCTTCTACAACAACATGGTTATCTGAGAGGGGATGGGCTTGCGTGAATGAAAATAGGAAGATTGTGTGGTAAAAAAATACGAAAAAGCGAAAAGTTAAATTTAAAATAGATGAAGAGAAATATGTTTTACTGCAATGAAACAACATTCGTTTGCAATGTATTTTGAATGGTAAAGTGAAACGCTTAAAAAAAAAGAGAGATTTCATTGCCATACATTATAAATATATTATGAATATGAAGTATATGGGTATTTACGAAAAATACATAATATATTTTTTTATTTTTTTTTATGTATTTAAAAATACATTATTTTTTATTTTTTTTATTTTAAAAAGAAAGACAAAATGAAAATTAAAAGTATTAGCACCAAAGAAAAGGAACTACTCTGGTAGTATAGTAGAGAACCGAGGTCGCTTTCTGTTACTAGGGTTGCGAATGTCGTTTGTTTGTTTGTTTGTTGAGAACATACATCTGACTTGTGTGCTTGACATCAAGTGCCCGCTTATAAGTCATCGTCAATATACAGGGACGAGATAGTCACAAAGAAATTTATAACACCAGAGAATTACATCCGGTAGCTCCACAAAGTGTGTGCAATGGAGCTGGCGGGAGTCGAACCCGCCGACCTGACTCCTACGCTCTCAAGCGATTAGCGGAATGGTGTCTTAACCACTCGGCCACGGAAGCCCCAGCCCCAGATAGCAAGCAAGGTTCCGAAAACGGTCTTTTTTCCTTTTCTTTCGATTTTTCTGCAAAGGTATATTATCTATACCGTATACCACGGTCACAGTAATATTTTCAATATTAGATTTTTGGAATAACCGTCAGAAAACATACGGTCTAAAATCATCCTTTGCACATTCATTTTCCGCGCATGCGCAACTTATTTCGCGCTGCAAATTGTCCTTGTGCTTGCGTTTCATGACTCATTGAAGGTGATATGATGTGCGAGCAGGTCACGTCGTAGCACCGGTCTGAAAGTGCCGGCTTTGCATTTGCAATCATGCTCCATCTAAGGTATGTTAAACTATTTTGTATTAATTTCATTTCATAAAGATTTACCTCGTTGTAAGAACTATATACACATGCATATTTCTGTTGTAGTTCTTGAAAATTCCATTTATAATATGTTTTTATTCTTAACGAATTAATGCGAGTTCTTTACACATATTTTCATTACAAAATACAATAGAGAATAGCATTTGTTTATGTTTATCTTTTAAAATATATTATTATCGTTTATGTTATTATCTATTGATGCTCCCCAATTTTAAAATATTCATCTTATAGTTCATGTGCTTAAAAATTACCGTCAAAAGTTTGAAATATTGCGTAATAATAATAATAATAGATTTTGTACGAGTATTTAAACTGTAATTTAGTCAAAGTTAATTATTTTTGCGCATACGTTTTATTTTCTTATATTTTAGTAATTTATGTTGTATAAAATTTCATTTAAAAATATCATTCAATGACAATTGCTTTTATATTATGTACGTTTAAGATATAAAATTTTTATTGTATGCGTCGCTACAATATTTTAAAGTATTATTATTTTATTACTTTGTTTAATACATTTTATTTTCATGAAGTTAAAAAAATGAGTTTTAATGAAATCAAACTATTTAAATTTTTGACATTTCAATGTACATACTAATAGTTATGAAAGATTTTAAAAATGAAGGTTTATATTTTAAAGAAAAAAGGGAAAATAAAAAAAGTCTAAATAATGTTAACCGATTATTATTCTTTATTTTTAATTACGGAGCATCAATAGATTTAATTCAGAGATAAATCATTCTGAAAAATTATTGTTCTTCTGTATTAAGTAGAATGAAAACATGCTTAAAGTAGACTAAAAATAAACAAATAGGTAAAAATAAACAAATATGCTTATGATATAAAAATATTATATATGGAAATTGCATTTTTTTTTTCTAGTGATTATTTAAACACCAAAATTTGGTTTTATATAGTTCTTAAATCTTTATGAAATTAAATTATGCAGTAATGTTTAACTTACTTTAGTTTGCCAATCAACTAATAAATAAGAGTAATTGATAGTGGGTAACCATTATCACTTTCCAAATATAAAAACACAAAAGTAAAGGCAACATAAAAACCAAGACATAAACAATTCCCAACTCAGAAATTTAAACTATTGTGAAACTTTCAGGATAATGTATTAGGGCTTAAGAAAAAATATAATATACAAATTTTCTTGTTGCCCGAATTCACTTTAAAAGGAAAATATTATCCCCGGTATAATTTAGACTTTATTTTTAAAACTGAATGGTAGAAGATACAAAAAAAGTTATCTATTTTAATTAGTTCTGTCAAATTCAAACAAAGGTTAGAAAACTTCTGTAAATTAATTCTTATAGTTCATTCTAACAAAATGCATATTAGATTAAAAAAAAATTAATGTAATCAACAATTAATATTTTTTAGAAGTAATACATTAATTAAAATATAAAAAATCAAATATATTCAAATTTTAGCAATTACATAGGAAAGGAATTTTAGCAAAGGAAAAAAGAAATATATTAATTAAAATATATAACTTACTATGAGTTCTTAAATATAATATCAGCTAATAAAAATTCCTATTTTCCATTTTTTTTTCTTCAGTATATAGAAATTAAGCTAAAATTTAGTGTCCCACAGAAACAAAGAAAATTTCTAAGTCAGATAATTTTGATGAAAATCTAATGAATTAAGATTTAAAACTAACAGGTTATCAAAACATTTTTAATTTCTTTTATAGATGCTTATAATAAAAGCATTATTATCTGCCTTTGATTGTAATTCTTGTTACAATGTTTAATATGAAACCCTGTAACTAGCCTTACGTTTCTACATTTTGGTATGCTTGTCCTAAAACACTTACAAAGTACCTCAGATTGTGTCAACTAGCAACCTTTTATAATGCTTTTTAAAATGTTGGCAAACCTTTCAGACAAAGCCTTTAAAAAGCATCTAGTCATTTACATGTTGGGGTTATAAAAATGTTTTAAAAATCAAAAATTGTTATCTGGGGAGTCTTAATTGTAATGACTTGCCTGAATGGAATATTTTTATTGATTTTTTACTGAAAAGGGCTCAAGCTCTCGAAAACTTACGAAAAAGCAACACCGTTACGAAACCTAGGTATGAAATTACTCACAAACAAAAAAGTTTAGTATTACAGAATGACAAATTTAATTGCGCATTATGTAAACAACCTCATATGATATTTCGATGTCAGAAGTATTTAGATTTATCAGTTCAAGAGAAATTGAACCAAGTAAGGAAGTTGAAGTTATGTTATAACTGCTTATCGTTATCCCACGCTGTTAATCGATGTAATAAATTAAATAAGTGTAGGATTTGTTACTCCAACCATCATAGTTCTCTTTATGGAGCTAATTTTTCGAAACCTGCTTATGAAAATAGACAAGTTAATTGTATTGCAAATGAACCGCAGTTGAAAACGGAAGATAACGTAAATTCTAATTCAGTAGAACCTGCCACAGATGCGTTAACTTTGAGCTGTCAAAACAATTATGATCAAAATTTGTCTGGCACCAGTTATAATGGTTTGATTTCGACAGCTGTGATTTATTTAAGGGGAAGTAATGTCTCATTGGTCACGTTTTCTGTAGCAGATATGTTAGGGTTGCAAAAATATAAAGTCAAGTCATTAATTACTGGATTAAATGAAAAAATTATCTAACATGTTTTTGGTTCCTAAAATCACTGATTTAACCCCTTCAAGCGCCATAGACATTTCTAATCTGCACTTACCACAGAATTTAACCTACGCGAACCCAAGATTTTTTTAACCTCAGCGAATTCAAGTGTTATTAGGAGCAGATGTATATTACGAATTGTTATTAGCTGGTCAAATAAAAATTCCTAAAACTTCTATAATTTTACAAAACTCTCATTTAGGATGGATCGCGGGCGGAATAATACAGGATAGAAATGAAAGTAAATTCACGTGCCATTTAATAGAAAATCAAGATGAATTAGATTTGAAAACCTTTTGGGATTTAGAGACGTTGGGAATTAAGGATGTTCCAAATAGTGTAAAAAACGAAGAGATGCTAGAGAGATTTCAAGAAACGGTGCGGTTTACAAATAACAGATACGAAATTAATCTCCCATGGAAACGGGATGGGAAGCAATTAAACAATAAATACATGACAGCTGAAACGCGGCTCGCTAGTCTCGTAAAAAGAATGTAACGCGACACAAGTTTATATGAAAATTATCGTAAAATTTCGAATGAATATTTAGAGATGAAAATAATTGAAAGTGTACCTAATTTAGAAAACCCTTCAGATAAACCAGTTTTTTACTTACCGCACCATACAGTATTTAGACAAGACAGTGTTTATACCAAATGTCGCATAGTTTTTGACGCAAGTTCCTATGAAGCAGGACAATTGTCTTTGAATGACTGTCTTCACGCAGGAACTAATTTAAACCCTAATATTTTTCATTTATTGATTTTCTTCAGACTAAACAAAATTGCCTTTCTAGCAGATATAGAGAAGGCTTTTCTACAAATTTCCATCAACGAAAAGGACAGGGATATTTTGAGATTCCTGTTTATAGATAAAAATCCTGTCGACAACAACGCATTTAATGTTATCGTCTACAGATTTTTACGCCTAACATTTGGCTTGAACTCAAGCCCATTTTTGCTACCTGCTACAATTAAGCATCATCTTAGTAAATTTGAAACGGAATATCCGGTAGCGACAGAAGTACTCCACAATTGTATTTATGTGGACGATTTAATAACCGGGACAGACACTGTCGAAGATGCGGTGAACATTTCGGAACAATCTCATAAAATAATGAAGGAAGCTAGCATGAATTTACGGAAGTGGATTTCCAACATCGAATTAGTAATGGAAACGTGGGAGAAGAATGGGTTTAGTGCTTTACCTCAGCCCTTTGATGACAATAAAACACATAAGGTATTAGGACTGTCGTGGCAACCTAAGCAGGACATGCTAATGATGAAGATCGATCCTTTATTAGAATTTTTGTGCAAGGCAAAAAACACAAAGCGGTTCGTTCTACAGGTAGCAGGCAGAATTTTTGACCCCCTGGGTCTCATATCACCATTTACAATACGAATTAAATGTTTATTTCAAGAACTGTGGAGTAGGAATTTAATATGGGATGAAAAACTGCCCTCCGATATTACAAAGACGTGGGAACAATGGAGTCCGAACTTCCCCAGTTGAGAAACTTAAAAATTCAAAGGAACATTTTTCAGTTTCCCGATGACTCCAATTACACCCTAACATTGCATACCTTTGCCGATGCCAGCCCGAAAGCATACGGTGCTTCCGTGTACTTAGAAATTAATTCACTAAGTGAATCTTCCATAAATTTGACTTGCATCACAAAATGTGTGAAGAGTACAATCTTTTACATTATCGGGGGTGAACTGAATATATCTTGAAATCTGAATTTCTTGTAAAATATTCAATTCACGAAATCATTCAATAAACATAAAACGTCTGAAGAAACTCATATTTTAGATCACTTGCAATTTCTTCATCCCAGGCGATACCTTCTTTCCATGTTTTCTGCAACATCATCTTGGGACAAATCATAACAGGAGACGTAAAACCAATAGGATCAAAAACCTTATGTGCAACTGATAGCATGATTCGTTTAGTTATTTTTTCTAAATTTATATCTTTCGTCCAGCTTACATTAACCTTCAAAACGTCTAGAAATCGGTTCCATTGTAATCCTAGTACAGCAGTTTCTTCGCCATTTTCGCTATTTTTTCTTTCTTCTGTACGTTCCCATCCTCTCAAATCAAACCCACCTTTAGCCATAAGACACTTAGAATCAGCAATAAACTTTTCTAATTTTTTTTTTTTTTTGCGCATGAACACTAGACACGACATTGTCAACATAAAAGCTTCTCAGCAATTGCTGTTTAAGATGCGGATCGTATTCTTCATCGTTTTTTATGTGATATTATATGACGGAAGCAAGAAGAAACGGGGAACTTTCGACACCAAACACGACTCTAGCATGTCGAAACATTTTAATATTTTTCTCTTCTGGATCGTTCCACCACAGGAAATGCAAAAAGTCACGACCTTCTTTCCGTACAGCGATTTGTAAAAATGCTTTCCTGATATCAGCTACAACGCCAAATTTCTTTTCTCTAAAACGTAAGAGAATGTCAGGAATTAATTCAATGAGATTTGGTCCAGAATGTAAACACTGATTCAGAGATGGATGGTTCTGTATTCTAGCTGATGCGTCGAACACTGGACGAATGGGAGTTGTACTGCTTTCTTTTATTACTGGTCGATGAGGCAAATAGTTTCCATAAAGATTCATTTCAGACTCGGAAATTTCCTGAATCATTTTATCATCAAGCCAGCCTAAAAGCACTTGTTCATATTTTTCATAATGGTTATTGGTAAGCAACTTGTTTCTGACATTAATCAATCTTTTCTTGGCTAAACTTAAATTATTGGGTAAAGGTGGTACATCTTCCACCCATGGCAAAGAAATTTCATAACGATTATCCTCATTCATATTTACTGTCTGTGAAAAATGCTCTTTTACCTGACAATCAATCTCCATTTTAGATTGTTTTTCAATTGGATCATTTATTCCAAGTAAATCTAGTTTCCATAAATCGCTAATCTCTGCTTCATTCACGAACATAGATGTAATTGTTAAAGCTAAGTTTTCTTTAGGTACGTTATCTTGAGGCACTTTTCCCATTAAGGTCCATCCTAAATGTGTTTCCAGCGCTACTAGTCCAGACGACAATATTTCTCTACGACCAGTCAGTAATTTTCCAATTACATCGGCTCCAATCAATACTTGAACAGATTCAGGAGTCTCACCAATATCCGTCAGAGTGATGTCTTTTTCCGATAATTCTTTATACCAGGATCCTTTCCCTACAGGAATAACATTTTCGCAGATAATGTTTCGGTCCAAAACCTCAAAATTGCATTTAAAAGTTTCTTTCAAATCGCTTAATCTTATCTTGTAGTAGTTATGATTATATTAATTTGTTATGACTCCGCCAAAAAGAGAATGGGCGTCTTTTTCTTTTCGAAGAGGTAAATACTTCATTTCTTCGGCTAAATGCTTTGTTTAAAATATACGATCTCTGAGAACCTGAGTCTAAAATGAGTCGAACAATTTTCTTTTTGTTATCTGAAGTGATTTTTGCTTTGAGTGTCTGAAGAAAGACCTTGGGATTTCTACTGACATTAGCCATATTTACTTCACTTCCTCTACTGACATTAGCCATATTTACTTCACTTCCTCTACTGAAATTAGCCATATTTACTTCACTTCCTCAAATGACATTAGCCTTATTTACTTCATTTCCAGACGATTTTTCTTCCCCTTTCCTTTCATTTAATTTGTTTTTATCCAGCATTTGACACATCACAGATGCATGTTTTTTATCACACACTTCAGGATAGTTTTACATTGTTTCGTTGTGTGGCCTGACGCCAAACATAAAAAACAACACCTTTTGTCTTTCAATATATTCTGCTTCTCAGTAAGACTCATCTTCCGTGCTGAGAAACATTCTGAACTCAGATGTCTTCCGTTACAAAAAACGTAATTTTTCCTTAAGTCTTGCTTTGAAGAAGTTGTTAATAGAGTAGCAGCAGTTAGTAAATGTTTAGAAACATCGGTGTAACCTTTTCTTTTTCTAAAGTTTCTATCATCATCTTTTTTCGCGAAACCAAAACTTGCCACTGCCAAATTTATTCTTTCATCGCCTTCAACTTCACTTTCGATAAACTTCATTAAATTATCTAGGCGTTCTTTCGGATCGGAAATAGCAGAAGACATATAGGCTCTGTTCCACGCTTTCAAAAATTTAACAGTAAAACAAGATTGTACCATTGGATATAAAATTGAGGCGCATTTATCTGTTGTGACTCCCAATGTCTCAAGAGCTCTTAACCCATTAATGCCTAGCGTCCCTTTTTAGGGACGCTTTAGTAAAATGGGAAAAAGTGAATTTCACACCACTTTTTTTTATAGAAATTTGGTGGCCTATTTTATAGAGGACTCTTCGGTAAAATAAGATATCAAATTCCTATTACATTTTAAGCGGTGTGAAATGTACTTTTCTCATTTTACTAAAGCATCGACGCTAGGCATAAATGGGTTAAATACGATTCAAGTTTATCATACAACGATTTAAGAGAAAACTTTTCTTTTGACTGTAATGACATGATTAATTTCAATAATTCTCTAACATATACTTCAACTAAAAGATCTTCCCGACCAAAACGAGCCTGAAGACTCTCTACACTTTGGCATAGTTAGCGCCAGTTGGCGGAAAACTATCTACAACTTCTGTCGCTCTAGATCCAACTACTGTTAGTTGAATCAAATACTTGAATCTACTTTCGGGCACAATATTCTCATGCGTATGAATCTGTTCAAATTGACTCCAAAATGGTAGCCACTCTTTTAAATCTCCATCAAATTGACGAAATTCTAACCTAGGTAACGTAAATTTTCGTTTAGAATCATTAGTTTCATTAACAGTTGAAATTTACTCACCTTGAATTTGCCCTTGTGACTGGATTTTTGATAATTCTAACTGATGGACTGATGGTCTAATTTCAAAATTTTCAACTGTACTTCTTGATCACACTTCTCCTTCTCTTTCTCCTTTTCCAATTGTAACTTCTCCCTCTCCTTTTCTAACTGTAACTTCTCCTTCTCCTTTTCTAATTGCAACTTCTTTTCAATCTCTAACTCTAACTTCTTTTCAGAATCTTTTTCTTTTCTTTCAGCAATGGCTGTTGATAAACTTTCTTGTACGAAATCAGGATCCTGCTTATATTCCTTACTATTCAAAATTATTTCTTTTACGGTTCCAATCGTATAATCTTGTAGAATCGTTTCACCAAGTTCTTCTACTACAAACTTTAAATCGGCTTTTTTAAAACCTCTTACGGCTTGAAACATCTTGCTTCAATAAATGTCGTCATGTCGCGGACGCCAAAATGTTAGTTAAAGCGTTCAAAAAGATGTTACTTTAACACCTCAGCTTTCTAAAGATAATGCGGACGCCAATTAATAATTTAAAACATACAGAAACAAGTCAATTAACTTCTTAGGATTTCAAATACTCATAATTTATTCAATGGTAAAAATTTCTACCTTATTTCCATAAAATATTTAAAAACAGTAGTAAACAATTTCTAATTGACGTTACATATTACAAAAAATACATCACGAGAATAAAAGATGAGAGGATAAAAAGAAAATAAATAAAACATGGACAATAGGTTTAACAGTAATCGCATGATTCTATTACCGTTGGGCGGGACTAGCGAACACATGTTATATAATTACTCATGGGTGACTGGGCCTACGCATTTTCTTTCTTTCGCGAGTAGCCTATTGGGATTATACAGAAGTCTCTCTTTGTAAACGAAAACTGTACAACTTACCTTTTTTTTTTCTCTGTGTGTGGTTTTCGCCATAAATAATAATAGTTTCACGCAGGGTTCTCGCTGCCGTTCGCCATTGCGACAAATCGCTACAAAATGCGAACAGAACGAACAAAACTAAAACGAACAAAACTGAAACAGAAAAAAATAAATTGAGAAATCGAATGAATATAAAAAGTGTGAATAATGTCATTCCAGTACGCGTTAGCGGGCCTAATAGGCAAAAGTACAATTTTGAAACTGCCTTTGAAGTATGGACGAAGAATTCTAAAAAAATAGTTTTTTTTTTTTTTTTTTTTTTAAATTTGACATATATTTTGTTGTTTATATTTTCAATTTTCAGAATTCATTAAATATATCTTAAAATCCTTAGTTATCGTGGGTTGGAAGTTCTATTTCATAACATTTAAAAGAGTTAAATTGGGTTTGGAATTTTTTCTTGATTGCTCAAGGCATTTAAAGTGTACATATGTTTGGTAATTTTTGTAGCAGAAAGTTGAATTTAGATGGGTAACTAATCTATAAAAAGTTACAAAAACTTAGGTTATTTTAGAACATACTGCGGTGTTGCCATGTCTCCGGCTTTTTGCACACCAGTAATTTTTTTAGTGAAAAATGTTGTTAATTTAAATCGCAGAATGTTAAACTTGAACTTGTGATAGGTTCAATGGGCTTCCAAGTTGCGAAGCAACTGCACACCCTGGCTTTGAGTAGGTGTATATCAAATCCTGAGAGAGCCATATGAAATGTCTAGCCGTAGTCCAATTGACTACATAAAATAGGATAGTGTTAAGTATATCTATAAAATAATGAAAATTTACTAGTTAAAGTATAAAAGTAAAAATAGTTCATAGTTCAAAAAAAAAAAAAAAAAAAATGCCAGACGAGGTAAAGTAAAGATGTTAAGAGAAGTTTAGGAGAAAAGTCAAAATAAAATTATCAGTAAAAAATTATATAAATATATATATATATATATATATATATATATATTTTAATTAAAGAGAAAAATTTTGAGATAAGAATTATAGCTCGGAAGGACTATTCATCAAGAATAGTGGAGTACCTTGGTTTTTTCCGGTTGGATGGACTGCAAGCATCGTAGTCAGGTAGCTCATAAATGAGTTCATTTGGAATGTGATTAATGTCATTGTAGAATTTTTTCGCAAGGTGTTTAATGCGATGTTTGAGTGAAGTCGTTTTCATCCTTGAGGATTGTGGAGTTTTTGAGGTATCTAGACCCGTTCTTGATGTAACGGAGCTGTTTGTAATGGGTACTAGAGAGGCTGTTCATACTGGGTTTGCAAGTGAAGCTCCAGATTGGACATGCATATGTGATAACAGAGAGAATGCAAGCATTATATATTAAGAGTTTGTTGTGTATGGAGAGTGAGTGACTGCGAAGAAGGGGGGCGAGGGTTTTGGAAATTCCGGCGACTTTACCGCGGATATTAAGAATATGCTTTTTAAAGGTAATGCGTTTGTCAATGGTAACTCCCAGGTACTTGGCATCGTCAGACCAGGGAATGGTAGTGTTATTGATGGTTAATCTATTAGGAGTGGAGAAGGTTCTAGAGAAGTAAACAGCAGAATGTTCCGATTAAATAAAAGAACATTTTCTGTACTAAAATACTGGTATCCAAAAAGCCGGAGACCTGGAAGGTCTGATATTGAAAAAAAAAAAAAAAGAATGTTACATTAAGGGGTTAAAGATCGATTTTTCAGTGTTTCATGACGAATCTATATTGCTAATTTTTTTTTATTTGGCTAACGTTTTTTATTTCTGATTAACCAAATTGCTAACTTTGGTCAAAAGTCAGCAAGGACCCTGGTTTCACGTAAGCCCCAATGCAATGCATGAGCCAGACAGAGTTACCATTTTAATCTTTAATTTCGAGTTTATACTTTAAATCCCGAAAGAATATTTTTTATTTTAAAAATGTATGTGATTAACCCCGTAACAGTATTGCTCGAACGTCGCTCGGGTAAGAAGAGATTGTTTTCCTCATTACTAAAAACTTCCAGAAACCTCAAATTTTTAACTATAATTTTTACTGCATTTGGCGAACATATTTCGATCATACAAGGCAGATATTTTAATACAAAAAAGGGGTTTTTAGCCCTTATTTTAAATTTATTGTGTTCAATAATAGAAATATTAAATAAAACCGTTAAGTGGTTAAATAATACAAAATTTGATTTTCAAAATTTCTAGCATGAATTCAGAATTTCTGTATCAAGAAAGGGCCAAACTGAGAACCTTGGCCCCATGTTGGAAACTAATGGTTCGGATTCGTATCCCGTAGATCTTTCTATGCTCCATAGGCATAAAAAAAACATGAATTTGTAAACCATAGAGTACCGTGGCGTTAAGGGGCTCCGCCTTAAAAATTCGTCCCAAAAAGGAAACCAAAAGTTTGGGAACCACTGCTCTAACGGAACTTCACCATTTACAAAGGTGAAAGAAGATATCTTAAGTAAACAACTTATAAAATGAAGAACACATTTGAAATCCAGATTCGAGCAATAATCGTTCATATCCAGAAAAGTACTCAAATTATTTTGTGCATCACTGTACATTATCTATAGATCTGTTTGTACTGGGTGTTTCACGAAGGACCCCTAACTTTGAAAATAAATAACTCGGAAACAGTGTTAGATAAAAGCCTGAAACCAGTGGTATGTTTATTAAAGAAACCGTAAGAATCTGATACAAAAACCTCAAAATTTTTGCTAAAAATAGCGCCGTTAGATGGTGCTGCAGACAGCATTACGGATCCCTATAAAGAGAGCTTAGTCGCCAAGAACGTTCAGTCGTTGAAGACTTCGCTGATGAAACGTAATCGCTATTAGCGCATAGTGAAAGAAATTCTAGAAGTGACATTGAAGGACATTGTTTATCGCAACAATCCTTTAACACTCGACGAGCTGGAGGAGGCTATTTGTCAAGCTTGTGTGTTGATTTCCAGTGGCATACTACAGAGAGTCACTGACAATTTTATTCTTTGTTTGCGAGATGTGTTTTGTGTGAAAGGTGTACATTTTGAATCGCTTGTGATGTGATTCAGCCCACTTATGGTTATTTCACCTGCAGCGTCATCTATCGGCGCAATTTATTACTAAAATTATGAGGTTTCCGTATCAGGTTGTAACGGGTTTTTTTAATAAACATACCAAGGGTTTCATGCTTCTATCTATCACTGTTTCCGAGTTATTTATTTTTAAAGTTAGGGGCCCTTCGTGAAACACCCGGTACATTACATATTGTGCTAAAATTTCGCTTAATTTAACACTTTTTATCCTGACGGTACTTATAAGTACCAATTTAACCCCTTCGTAACGAGCGTCTTTTACAGAATTTTTAATCTGTTACCACCGGTTTTTCAAATGAAAAATTTTCACCTAATTGAATCGCAAAAATGCTATGATTAGATAAGGAAAACTTTACAAAATAATAATAATAATAATAATAACTGGTGCGAATAATCGAGGATTCTGAGCATCTTATGCGTCACGTATTCGTGTCGCTTGTCCCCAAGGGGTTAATAAAACACCTATATATTCGCAATATGACCGATTTTCCAAACGGTATTCACAATGGCACAAAGAGTGTATTTCTGACAGCAGGCAGGGGATGGAAAATTCAAGCACATATCCTCTTTCTTTGTATTGTAGGGATTTTGCATTTGCCACGCTACATTCGAAATCCATTTTGCAATAGAATTGACATGCATGTTGTTCTTCATTTGAGTAATTTTAGTGGTTTATTACCGGTTATTTAGTACTATTATTTTCTATACTCAACAGGTGAACATTTCCTATATTTTATTTGAAGTTTACTATTTGAAATTTACTATTTTATTTTTATCATAGGGTAAAAAATTTATGGTGGTTACAGTTGCATAATTAACCACTAAAACACTGTAAAAATTATTTTCCTCTTTCCTATGTTTATTCTGAACCAAAACTTATCCAATGATGCACAAATACAATGAAAAAGTAGCTGGAAAATTAATTCAGGATATAAAGGGATAAAAAAGCATGACACAGACAAATATTACTCATATTCAACAATTTCTACCAATAGACGGATATGCTATCGAATATTTTTGTGCAGTCGACCTGCATATTATCTACAGATTTTTATACACGCCTTAGCATTTAACTAAAATTTAATTCAGGAAAAAACGCAGAACACAACTGAGAACGTACTTTCAGAAATTATCATCAATAGACGGCAAAGTAACTCTTTGCATAGCCTTGTAAATGCGTAACTTTATATACTACAAACATCTCTTAGTATACTAAATGTAGTTCAATTAGGAAATGCATAACTCAATTCAAAAACACCCTTAAGGCTGCTTGTCAGTAAACTTTTCGCTAATGTTAATCGTATGCGCGTAGGATGCATTCGTATATTTAAAATATCTCCTCAGGAAATTAATATTTTAAACTTCTGTTTTCTTTGTACTGTTCTTAAAGGATGTCTATTTTTTTCTTAGTCGTCAAAATGTTTATAGGAGCCTTAGTTCACTCAGAAACGTAAACGTGTCTAAATGAACCAATATTCCGATTCGTCTTATCTTATCACGTAATCTACTTGTCATTAATAAATTTTACCCTTCACTAGCGAAAGCAATAAAGAGTGTCTAAATAGTAACAAATTGCTGTAAAATTATAGGGAAATAGTGCAGATATTATATTAAACATTTACTTTATATATATATTTTTTGCTTTCGGTATTATTAAATGACTGCGATAAAGTTCTTATTGGAAACGTATCAAAATATTTGAACAAATAGAAAATTTTATTTGGATTTTTGTAAAATTTGCATCTCTCACTATTTTAAATGTTGCTTTTAATACAGATAATGGTTAAAGAATGGCTGTCTATAAAATCTATTATGCAGAAGTCTGCACAACAATGTCCTAGCAAATTGAACAAGAAGATTTGCTATTGAGAGAAATCAATAAGAAAAGTCTGAGGGGTTTAAAAACATTTTTTCCTATTTCCTTTCTTTCTTATGTACTTTATTTAACACTATGTTGACCGGCGATTTTGAATGAAATCTTGATTTTAAAACAGTCGAAGCTCCTCCCCTTTTTTGAAAGTCTTTCATTAAAAGGTTTTCCAGATAGGTTTCTCAAATTTATGCATCAGTAAATATCGTACAATATACGAATTTAATATAAAATTTCTTACAATATAAAAAATATACATATATGGACAAAATTATAAAAATGCATTTTTCTATTTTAAACAAGATAAACAAGATAAAGCTTAATATGCCCTTATAAACATTGCCCTTATCTAATTCTGCCCTTAGTCAATGATGCTTGTTGAAACAAACACGAGTTAACTCGTGACCGGTCAACAAGTTGTTAAAAGCAGTGATTTTTTCGGTTAAAACTTTCTATTTAAGTAAGAATCATCTCATTTTCAGATAAATTTTTGATAAAATATATCTTCAAAATGACTTTCTTCTTCCTTTTAAACATTTTCCAAAACTCAAAGTCTAATTATGGAACAGAGTTTTTTTTTTCTTTCTTTCTTTCGCGCTCTCTCTCTCTTTTACATGCTATTCCACCAGAAGTGACTCCCAGCAGAGCTTCCACAAGCAGGGTTCCCTTAGAAATAGCACAATTGAATTTTGAATAACATTATTTTCATATACTAATATTCGCCTTATTTAATCGCAGAATTTCTGTTATTAAATTATGTGATTATTAGTTTTACGAAATAGTGGTATTTAAAATTTAATTGTGAATAAATCCTAATGATGAATACCAATTTCTAAAAAAACTACTAAGATTTAACCATGTTTGACATATTTTCCTTCAATTTTTTCTTCTTTTTCTGCTTTTGTGTGTGTGGCTGTATTTCTCCCAACTATGCTAGGTCACGAAATGCCAGGGCAATATTTTTTGAGTCTCAGAACCTTCCAAAAGATTAGTTGATATACAAGAAGAAAATAAACTACGGAACATTCTGGCATAAATTTCGCACGTTTTTAGCATAAATTTGCCCGTTATTTAATGTAGGTTTATATATATATATATATATATATATATATATATGTTATATAAAAAATTTATTTCCTTCGCAAATCCTTCACATTTATTTCGCATTAGTCCTTTAAATTAATCTAACTTCTGACATAGTCAGTATTTCCTTAATTCTTAATAATATTTATTCTTATTTAATGTCCTTTTAAAAAGTAAATACCCGTATATTAATAATTATCTTATTCCAAATCTTAATCTAAAATTTTAAGTTCATTCGTAACTTTTATCAACTCCCCAATCTATAAAATTCCGAGAGACGCTTTCTCATTTCGAATGTTTTTAAAAAGACATTTTCTTTTTATTATTATTATTCCATTTTCGCGCGCTGGAGGTTTTTCATTTCAAAATTAATGCGTGGCTCGAGAGGAATTCTTTCGCGTTAGAACTCCTCCCTCTCGCCTCATTCGCTGGGCTGGAGCTCGCCACTCACTCATTGGTTTGTGCGCACGTGACGCCGTATTTCTCTATGTCTACGCTCAGTGAACAAAACTCGCTGGCATGCGTCGGAGAGTAGGATTTTTGACGTGTTTGGAAGTGTAAGGGTATCTGGTGTTGTAGTTTCGTAGAATTTTCATACAGTTCTTTAAGATCCTTTAAAACGATGTAGTGAGCCATCGTGAAGCCTGAGGGCTATAAGTTTATACCTGTGGGAACTGTTACTGCATCGCTCTTATTCTAAATAAAAGATTTGTCTGGAAATTGGCTGGTTTTCATTGGAGAAACTGTTCTGGTGTCTTTTCATTGCCTCACCTCTTCGCCATGATTATTGATATCGACTGCAACCTTCTATATCTTTAACAAACTGCCATTTTCTTGTGGAATATTACATCTCGTGGTATCTCATCTTCGTAAAAACGCCACATATATATATATATACTAATTTTAAAATATTTTTTTAGTTCATGCACAGTTGTTTGTAGTTTTTCGTTTTATAAAAGAAATAAACATTTAATTATAATTGATTAGTTTGTGTTTATAAAAGCACCCTATGTCACAATTCAAGAAGGTGGGGAGTGAGAGTAAACAGTTTTCAAAGCTTCTCATCACTCCAGCGAAATCCAGCTTTAAAAGAGAAATATCTGTGATCTTGATGATGAATCTAATACAACATACTTACAAAACAGAATAAACAAAACACAGTGTACCAGCTAAAATATCTGTGAAAACGAACAGTTTTTTCGATGCCTTGGTATTCTGTCTTCACTTTCAATAAGATCAATTGATACAAAAGAAAAAAAAACTGTGGAAGTTTCTGCCATCAGTTAGGCTCGATCAGTTATTTAGATTTTCTTCGTTCATTTAAAAAATATCACTTTTAGAGTCTGATACTTTGTTTTTCTTAAAAGGAAAAATATGATGGTTTCAATGAAAAAACACAACACAACACACGGCTGAGCTGAGATGGAATCCTGTATCTGTATCACTGCCAAACTGGATCGTTCCCCTTTCCCTTGTGCGGCAGTAACAAAAAATCAAAATCCCTTTGTTCAAGAGGATGGATGGTTAGATGATTTATGAAGGCCGATTATCTACACAAGGGATATAGGTCCTAGGGTGGAGTGCCTAGGGGGCCCTACGGGGGGTCTTTCTATAGGATCCTAACCCAAATTAACGAAAGGTTCGAAGAAAACCACATAAAACTCCGAACGGTTAGGTCGACGATGGCGACAGGGGTTTGAACCCAGCACCTCCCCTCTACCAGTTTTGATAGCAGAAGCTCATAGCCACAGGTGGGCCTTTGTTCAAGAAGAATCAGATTTTCTCCCCGGAGGAATATAGGTGGCGCTTTTACCCACCATGGCTAATGGAGAATTTCCTTATCTTTGCCCTTCACTCTTGTGTTTTCTTAGATATAACGTAAATGAAATAACGATCTTTTTCTATTTTAGCAGCAAATGGTTCATTGCTGTGTTCCATATTGCATTTCAAATTCAGCAAAGAGGTTGGCGAAATAGGTTTTCTTATTCTGTTGATATTATGAAACATGTAAATATCTTTTTATTTTTATCATATACACGCTTTTATTCCATGACTGTCCAGAATTATAATAGAATATTTAAGTTTACATGCAATTCTATTATATTTCTACATGTGCTTTTATATTTCAGATCAGTGCCTATTTATTAAATTTATTTCAAATCGTTTTCATGTACTCATATATATACATATTTTAAATAATTAAGAATCGTGTAGAAATAATACATGTTTTAATTTTGTGAAACATGCAGATATGTATATTTTTTTTAATTACATTTTTTTTATACTGTTACCCTATCCAGAATTCGAATATTGGATTTTATATTTTTCCCTGTTTTTTATCTTTTCTAAACATAATAGAAATCTGTAATTATTATATTTATTTCTATTTCCCTGTACACTTCATCTACAGTACTTGTAATATTTAAAAACATCGAAAGTTGACCGATAAATTGTATATAACTATATTTTCTATCCAAAGTGTGGCGCAAAATTAATTAATGTTCTGAAAAGCTCTCCTGATTTGAATAGACTACGATATTTTTGAAAACGTTTTGCTTAATTTTCTTACTATTGTGAAACTAGTAAATATTATTTTAATTTTTTACTGTGTATTTTACTCTCAGAATTATCAATGTTTCAAGTAATCAAGAATTTAAATGTATGGAATAGAAATTTACTTACAATGTTTGTTTTACATTTTATAGCAGCGTGTTATTTAAAAAAAAATTTAATTGCTTAAAGCATTGTATTTATTTATTTTATCTCTAAATCTTTTAGTTTTACCTGTTTGTAGTAAAGAAAACGCCGAGGCAAAAGAAACATATATTATATATACCTTTTATAACGCATATATTACAAAAAAAAAATTATTGTATGTTATAGAAGTAACCTTTATTGCGCATTATTTATGGTGGGTATTCAGACCATCTACCGACTAAAGTAGCCTTTAACGATTCTGAAACTAAGGGGTGATTGTGAAGGCTGTATAAGGGGAACGATCGAGTTTGGCCGCGCCTGTATAAACGGAAAATTTTCCCGATTCCGTCTTGTGAAGTTTCATTTTTTGTATCTCAGTTAACATCATTAAAGCTTTCCTATTTGCTTACGCAGCAAGGAATTACTTGAGGTACCAATAAAGAAGATTTATAACATCTGTTTTTATTGATGTTGAAATACAAACAAGTTTTATTATACAGTTTTTGTTATTAAATGACTATGATTATGTTTGCATCAGAAAATTACTGCTATATTTAAAATTTCTGCTCAAATGTAATATTCTGTATCGATTTACCTATATCTTATATCCCAGTCCATTTAGAGAATTGTTTTTGTATGGGATGAAAGAAAAGTTATCCATAAATTCGAATTGAAAGCAGTCTGCTAAATAATTTCTTGTTAAATTGCTAATTAAATGACATATTAATACTCTGCAGAGTCGCGTCGTTTGTAAAAGTCTCTACGCCTCATTCCACTCGCTCTCAAAAAGGGTTTGCGTAATCAGAGACCAGAAATAGTAGCACAACAATTCAGAAATTATGGCAGAGGCGAGGCTAACGAAAAAGACAGGCTACCGCGGTGCATTCGGCATATCTTTTTTTACAGACCGCGAGAGTGACGTGATGCTCTTTTCGTACACCTGCATTGGTGGATTCGAGCATCACGCGATTCCGCCGGTCTGTAAAAAAAGATATGCGTAAAGTACCGCGGTAGCCTGTCTTTTTCGTTAGCCTCGGGCAGAGGCCAGTGGCGTAGCTACATATTCAGCGCCTTTGACAAGAGAAATTACAGCGCCCCCTGGTCTCTGGGATAAGCCTGGCCAATTTTGTTTTAACGTTTAAAAATAATAAAAAATCATTTTACGCGTCACTCCACTCACTCTCAAAAAGGGTTTGCGTAAACAGTGACCAGAAATAGTAGCACAACAATTCAGAAATTATGGCAGAGGCCAGTGGCGTAGCTACATATTCAGCGCCTTTGACAGGTTCATGCCGGGCAGAGTGGCCTACCATTTGGCTTAAGCTCCACTAGCCCTACCCGCAGCGTCTTTGACAAGAGAAATTACAACGCCCCCTGGTCTCTGGGATAAGCATGGCCAATTTTGTTTTAACGTTTAAAAAATAATAAAAAATCATTTTACGCCTCACTCCCCTCACTCTCAAAAAGGGCTTGCGTAAACAGAGACCAGAAATAGTAGCATAACAATTCAGAAATTATGGGAGGGGCCAGTGGCGTAGCTACATATTCAGCGACCTGGAGCAAGAGAAATTAGAACGCCCCGTGGTCTCTGGGAAAAGCCTGGCAAATTTTGTTTTAAGGTTTAAAAATAATGAGAAATCATGCGTGAAGCTTGTATTATGAAACACATTCCAGCACTCTCAGAATACTCTAACGGAACTTCACCATTTACGTAGGATGCGTAGGATGCATTCGTATTTTTAAAATATCTCCTCGGAAAATTAACATTTTTAACTTCTGTTTTCTTTGTATTGTTTTTTAAGAATGTCTCTTTTTTTCTTAGTTGTCAATTTTTTTCTAAAATATATACTTAATTTAATATGAAATGTTAAAATCGTACTAAGATTTTAACATATAAAATTATTAATTAAGCACATAATTTAGAAATATTTTGATAACTAAGAAAAAAAAAAGAGACATCCTTTAAGAACAGTATAAAGAAAACAGAAGTTAAAAATATTAATTTCCCGAGGAGATATTTTAAGTATATGAATGCATCCTACGTCCTTAGCATTAACATTAGCGAGGGGAATCGGAAAGTTTACTGACGAGCAGCCTTAAGGCGCCACTTTTCTGAAACTTCCCAATTGCAGAAAAAGTGTAATATTATTACTAAAATATGCTGTAAAAAAATTTCCCCCGAAGACAATTATGTAACTAAATTCTTTTGTGGATGAATCTGTAAATGAATTTTAAATGATATGTACTCCATACTCTACAGAAAGCATTTTTTAGTGCACCCCATAAATACATATCAACTTCATTATGTTTGAAATAGTGTAACACAATTAAAATACATCGCAAACGATTTTTTTTCAATAGACCATAATATGTAACAAGATTTTTAAGTGTCCCTGTAGACGAACTACAATTGATACACACCCGATTTTCAATAGCGAACATGTCTCATGAAACTTCAATAACATATATCAATTACATCGTAATTCGAGTACATTCACGAGAGTTAGAGCGCGTAAAGACGGCAGACAGAAAATCCAAAGTCATAAACGCTTTTCAACTATGGTGAAAAATGATAACAAGTTGGAAATTGAACGCCAAACGTGACAAATGAGGTGCGTTTGTACTATAACTAGTTTCAGTGAAATGAATTATATCGTCTGTTATTATGATATGATTCATTTCCGTAATAAAATAAGTACATTTTAAGTTGACAACATTTTATCATTTGTTGACATTTACTGGAAATCCCAATAGGAAACTTAAGCCTACCATTGAAAATTTCAGAACTTGACATCCATATTTAGAATTTTTTTCCCTTTAATATCTATTTTTCCGGAAACATCTATCCGAAAACTGTCGGTAGATTACAGAATTGCTATAATTAAACAATTTTAGCATACAAATTCGGTTTTTAAATTCAGTAATACGAAAATATTATGACTCCATTTTAAATAGGACGTAATCACCATGGCAACCTAGTATCATTACATATCATGTGATATGATTGAATTAATTACGTATGATTACGTACTAATTACGTATTACGATTTAATAGAATGATACATCTTGATCGCTTGACGATTAATTCTCGGAAGCTGCTAAAACAAAAAAGTACCAATTTTTAAAAAATTCAAATTACTTAATAAATATTTTTATTAATATCTTTTTAAGTTTTGATTCGATTTTCATAAAATTTAAAAGGATTCGGCCAAATTCTGCAAAGATTATATTTATAAATTTCAAATCATTTGGTTGGCTAGTTTTTGCGCGGTTATATGCGGACGAACGGACAGACAGACGGACCGACCAGATGACGACTATAGGTGCTACGTATTTACATAATTACGAACGCACCTAAAAACATATATGTACTTACTTTTTCCTAAATCTACCATTTAAATCTAAAATAATTTATTTAGAATTCATGCCGTTTCTACGAAAAGATATTACACCCCCCTAAACCTAAACCCTCCTTGAAAGAGAATTCTCTTTTTCTTTTTGTGTTCATGCGTTACAATTTTATCTCAATATGGGGAGAAAGCGTGGGGAAGAACCCCATGATGAAAAACGAATGAACTGTTTAAATTATATTTTCTGTAAAAACTTGGTAGAATCTTATATTTAAGTATTTAAAGTTTTTTAATTGTTGAAATTTCTTTTAAGTTGATATGACTAAAAAAATAGTCTTGCACGTGAAGTTCGGCAGTATGCGTACACTGCTTGGAATTTCTAAGAAATCTTGCAGCACTTTTTTTTAATAGAAACTTTCTATTTCATATTTAATAAAATTTATAACCGTCATGTTTAATTGCAGATGATGTAATACTTTACTGCAATTGAGTAAGGAGATAAATGCTATTAAAAATTGTGGTAGACCTGTATGCATCGTGGTTTGACGTAAAAATTGTTAGTTCGGCAAAAAAAAAAAAAAAAAAAAAAAAAAAAAAGAGTCCCACTGTGCGAAGAGCTACAAGATTTGACAGGAAGGTATGTCTGAAGTTATGCACCTCTAAGCCACTTTCTGGATTTTTAGATTAGGTATTTTTATTTTAAATTTTTATGCAAATTTTAGGGTTTGACCACATTTTGCGCATTTTTTCCACTTTAGGTACAGGAATCCGGTTTTAATCTTTTATCCCAATAATATTAAATTTTAAACTCTGTTCAATACATTTTATTCGGATCTGGTACAGCGAATTTTTGAATTTTTCGCAACTTTTGTGTGCGATTTTTGCAGTTTTTACGCATTCCGTTCGTAAAAGGAATCCAGTTTTGATCTTTCAACTCAATATAATAATTTTTGTCCTCTCCTATTTCTGAAATTTTAAAGACTTTTTATGCGATTTTTAGCGGTTTATTTATTTATTTATTTTGTTTTTTATTTTTCATTTCGTTTCGATTTTTTTCAAATTAGTAAAAGGAAATGGTTTTAATTTTTTAGCCCAGTATACTAAATTATCGCTATAATGGGAACCGCATAGTTCATTTAGAATAATTTTAGTTTAGTAAATATGAAATCATACAAATTCAAGTTTCTTTTGGGAAAAAGAGACCGGAGCATACGCTGCCGAAGTCAGTGGAGCCCCAACTCTAGTTTCGGTTGGATAGAGTTTCGTTTGAAAATATAAAGTTATACAAATACGAGGATGTATGCTATCAAAGGCTGTTTGGTTCCCAGCCTTTGGGAACCAAAACTCTTTAAAAATAAATAAATAAACTCTTTTGGCAAAACAGACCGGGGCATACGCTGCCGAAGCCCCAAAAGGCTGTTTGGTTCCCAGCATTAAGTAAGTGGGGAAAGATTTTCATTTAAAAATATAAAATCATACAAATTCAAAGGTTTTTTGCAAAAACAAGACGAAGCTTGCTAGCATACCGGAAGGCGGTAGGGCAGTGGGGCACCAATACTGAATCCCTCCCTGAGAAAAATGTCTCAATTCAACACTTTTTTTAGGTATTTTTAAGATTATTATCCCGTGCCCGGCTACCGCCGCTAATATATAATAAAAATAAATAAATAAATAAGAGGGAGATATAATTTAAGTTATTTTATTAATTAGAGATAGATATAGGTTGTTACAAAGTATTACAATCGGGGATTATATTCTGCCTTATTATAGAACAGAGTTGCTGATCAGAGTTGAATCATTATCAAGGAGAAACTGATAAACTTAGGATGGAATAATCTTGAATCTTGCGTTCATTTGTTCTGCTTCTGTTGTGGATAGTTATTTGTTATTTCTTACATGCTTACGCAGTAGGGATCGTGCCTGTAAAAACGGAATATTTTCCGGATTCCGTCTTGTGAAGTTTCATTTTGTGTATCTCAGTTAACATCATTAAAGCCTTCCTATTTGCTTACGCAATAAGGAATTGCCTGATGCACCAATAATGAGGATCTGCAACATCTGTTTCTATTGATGTTGAAATGGCAAATAATTTTTATTATACAATTTCTATGACTTGAAAGATATTAAATGACTGTGATTATGTTTACATCAGGAAATTACTGCTATATTTAAAATTTCTGCTCAAGTGTAATATTCTGTATCGATTTTCCTATATCTTATATCCCACACCATTTAGAAAATTGTTTTTATTACGGGATAAAAGAAGAGTTATCCATAAATTCCAATTTAAAGCAGTCTGCTAAATAATTTCTTGTTAAATTGCTAATTAAATGACATATTAATACTTTGCAGCGTTGCGTCATTTGTAATAGTCTCTACGCCTCATTCCACTCGGTCTCAATAAGGGTTTGAGTAAACAGAGACCAGAAATAGTAGCACAACAAATCAGAAATTACAACAGGGGCAAGTGGAGTAGCTACATATTCAGCGCTCTTGACAAGAAAAATTAGAGAGCCCCCTGGTCTCTGGGAAAAGTCCGGCAAATTTTGTTTTAATGTTTAAAAAGAATAAAAAATCATTCTACGCCTCACTCCACTCACTCTTAAAAAGCGTTTGCGTAAACAGAGACCAGAAATAGCAGTATAACAATTCAGAAATTATGGGAAGGGCCAGTGGCGTAACAACATATTCAGCGCCCTGGGGCAAGAGAAATTAGAGCGCCCCCTGGTCTCTGGGAAAAGCCTGGCAAATTTTGTCTTAAGGTTTAAAAATAATGAGAAATCATGCGTGAAACTTGTATTAGGAAACACATTCCAGTACTTCCAGAATACTCTAACGGAACTTCACCATTTACAAAGGTGAAAGAAGATATCTTAAGCAAACAACTTATAAAATGTAGAACACATTTGAAATCCAGATTCGAGCAATTATCGTCCATATCCAGAAAAGTACTCAAATTATTTTGTGCATCACTGTTCATTATCTATAGATATGTTTGTACTGGGTGTTTCACGAAGGACACCTAACTTTGAAAATAAATAACTCGGAAAGGGTGGTAGATAGAAGCCTGAAACCAGTGGTATGTTTATTAAAAAAACCTATAAGAATCTGATACAGAAACCTCAAAATTTTAGTTGAAAATAGCGCCGATAGATAGCACTGCAGACAGTATTACGGATACCTATAAAGAGAGCTTTGTCGATAAGAATGTTCAGTCGTTGAAGACTTCGCTGATGAAACGTGATCGCTATTAGCGCATGGTGAAAGAAATTCTAGAAGTGACACTGAAAGACATTGTTTATCGCAACAATCCTTTAACACTCGACGAGCTAGAGGAGGCTATTTGTCAATCTTGGGTGTTGATTTCCGTTGGATCACTACAGAGAGTCGATGACAGTGTCATTCTTCGTATATTGTGTGAAAGGTGCACATTTTGAATCGCTTTTCACGGATACAGTCTACTCATGGTTATTTCACCTGCAGTTCCATCTATCGGTGCAATTTGGTACTAAAATTTTGAGGTTTCTGTATCAGATTTTTACCATTTTAATAAACATATCACTGGTTGCATTCTTCTGTCTACCATTTCCGAGTTATTTATTTTCAAATTTACGGGTCCTCCATGAAAACCCAGTACATTACATATTGTCATTGTGCTAAAACTTAGCTTTGTTTAAAAAATGCATGAGACAGACAAATATTACTCACCTTCAACAATTTCTACCAATAGACGGAAATGCTATCGAATAATTTTATGCAGTCGACCTGCATATTATTTACAGATTTTTATACACGCCTTACATTTACCTAAAATTTAATTCCGGAAAAAACGCAGAACACAACTGAGAACGTACTTTCAGAAATTATCATCAATAGACGGCAAAGTAACTCTTGGCGTAGCCTTGTATATGCGTATCTTTATATACTACAAACAACTCTTAGAATACTAAATGTAGTTCAATTAGGAAATGCATAACTCAATTCAACAACACCCTTAAGGCTGTTTGTCAGTAAACTTCTCGCTGATGTTAATCCTATGTGCGTAGTATGCATTCGTATATTTAAAATATCTCCTCAGGAAATTAATATTTTTAACATCTGTTTTCTTTGTACTGTTGTTAAAGGATGTCTCTTTTTTTCTTAGTTGTCAAAATGTTTCTAAAATATATATTTAATTTTATGTAAAGTGTTAAAATCTTATTCAGCTTCGCTAAGATTTTAACACATACAATTATTAATTAAGCACATAATTTAGAAATATTTTGATAACTAAGGGGGAAAAAAGAGACATCCTTTAAGAACAGTATAAAGAAAACAGAAGTTAAAAATATTAATTTCCCGAGGAGATATTTTAAGTATACGAATGCATCCTGCGCCCATAGGATTAACATTAGCGAGAGGAATCGGAAAGTTTACTGACGAGCAGCCTTAATGGGCTACTTCACTCAGGCGAAAACAACACCCGTTCGCTAATGTTAATCATATGGGGGAAATAATTTAAGATATCTCATTGGCATTTCAATATTTTTAAATGTTTTTTTTTTTTTTTTTTTTTTTTTTTTGCATTGGATAGCTGAGATCAATCTCTATGCACGCTCCTTTGTAGTTTTTCGATTATGATTAGTTTTTTTTTTTTTTTTTTTTTTTTTTTTTTTTTTTTTTTTTATTAAGGTACTTTCACTTTTGGAACCGGTTTCGAAAGTGAAAGTAGGAATTTTACATTTCATTCTACATTCTATTGTGTTTGTATTGTATTTTTATAGAATCGTGTATTTTGATTAAAACATGTATTAGGTAGCTTTCAATACAAAAAAGCATAAAGCTACCTATTGCAGCCGTTCGGAGGACAGCAATTCCGGAAAATTTTATTATATTTTCACCGATCATGACCCCCAAACCCCAAAACCACCCTCCGTTCAAATGTTTTAAAACATTAGATAACTTTTATTTTTAACTGTCAATAAATAAAGATATTCAGGAAAATTAAGAAATAGAATCATATACAGTAGAAGATCTTTATAACACAATTCTCCATTTAACGCACAACTTCTCAGATGTAAACAATGAATTTTCACTGAAGAAACACCTGAATTCCCACATTATAAATAGTTGTTATTCTCTAGAAGACTAAATTTGATTCATTAGTTCAACTTTATCTCCTTAATTCAAAGCTAATTACAGAAAAAATTGCTAATATTTGATACAGGTATGTTTGGACAATGTTTATAAAGTAAATTTAACAATGTGTGGAATGATGTATATTATGCAAAAAATTATAATCTGCACAACTCCTGGTAATAATGAATGCAATATAAAGATACTCTAATGTATTTTGGTGTGTTTCACACATATTTGTCCATGTCTTACCAGCTAAATTTAATGATGTGTGAAATGTGATTTATATAACGCACAACCTTGTGTTTTTAAGTTTGCGTTATAAAGATCCTCTACTGTATAAATAACAGAGATTGTTTTTACATTATTTATTTGTTGTTTGAAAAGTAACAATTAAGAAAATTAACTCGTAATAATGACATTCATAGGAACTAATGATGCATAAATGCAAGTTCCTGGATATTGTTTGCTTTTTCACAATTTAAGTCCCACCTCCCTCTTCCTGCCAGTATTGCTTTATTAGGTACTAAGTGGGATAATCTCAATTGCAGAGCCTTTAACACTAGGTTTGTTTTGAAAAATTTTTGTTTAAAAAAATAGACTAGCATGCCTGGTGTACATTGCCCTATCTCTAGCTTTTTTTAGATAGATTTTTCATTTAAAAATATAAAATCATGCGAATTCGAGAGTATACATCATGCCGAAGGCAGTGAGGCAGCATCTATTTGACATACAGCCTTCGAATGAATTTGTGACGTCACTGTCTGAAAGCCTTTCCTCTATGGAATTCTTTGGTTTTCTTGTGAGCGGGGCTTGTAGAGCTTTAGCTAATTGGTAGGCCACCCTGCTCAGCTGAACCTGATTTAGAAAATAGTTAATTGCTTTTTATCTTTTGATTTTTGCATCATCTAATGACAATTGAATTAGACATTTGTTTTAAATTTTTTTCTACTTTTTACACAAAAAAGTATTAATGTGTTTCATTTTCCTTTTTAAATATGCAACAATTTGTTTAAAGATATAACAATTTGTTTTCCAATCTTGTAAATTAATATTTCTCCAAATACACATAAGTAAATAAAAGTTTAAATATTTTGCTAGAGTTTTATTTACATGAGTTAAATCACATTAATTGATGTATAAAGATAAAAGGAATAAAACAATAATGCATTAATGAATAATTAAAAAGAGTAATTAAGCCTATTTGTAGATTTATTAATAATAATTACAGCCCAGATGTATCTCACAAAAAATCCGATTAAAAAATGTTTATTTGGGAAAATAATTCTTATTTAACTTTTTTTTCTTGCGCAAAATTGTTAGAAGTTCAATTTATTTATTTTATTTTCTGAGATTGTTTATTAATATTTAAAATATAATTCTTTTTTCATTTTTGAAAAGTAATATTTAAACCTATTATTCAAAATTTCAATCTATTTGTTGTTGTTGTTTTTAATGAAAAAAGTTCATATATATTTTTTTTTTACTTTTTTTCATTTATAATTAATTTATAAAACTAACAAAGTGTTCATAAAATACTAAAATGAAACTTAATAGAATTCAATGTGACTTAAAAGGTGACATTTAAAATATAAATAGGTATTAAAAGATGTTAAAAAATCCACTGATAATTTTTTCAAAAATTTATTTAAAAAAAAATTCTATCTGATAATTTAAAATAAAAAAATTTCAGATTTTAATAATTTTTTTAAAAAAATTATTAATATATATTATATATTTATGAAAATTTAATACCAAAATGATAATAGCAATCAATAGAGGTCAATGTTACTTTTTTTTTTCTTGTGCAAAATCTTTAGAAGTTCAATTTATTTATTTTATTTTCTAAGATTGTTTATTACGTAATTTAAAATATAATTCTTTATTCATTTTTGAAAAGTAATATTTAAACCTATTATTAAAAATTTCAATCTATTTGTTGTTGTTGTTTTTAATGAAAAAAGTTCATATTCTTTACTTTTCTTCATTTATAATTAATTTATAAAACTACAAAGTGTTAATAAAATACTAAAATGAAACTTAATAGAGCTCAATGTGACTTAAAAGGCGACATTTAAAATATAAATAGATATTAAAAGATGTTGTGGCAAGTTGATTCATCAATTACCACAGCACTTGTAAGATCAAAGTAATCCTTTATGAAAATGAAA
Source organism: Maratus michaelseni (assembly GCA_963931845.1). Taxonomy (NCBI): domain Eukaryota; kingdom Metazoa; phylum Arthropoda; class Arachnida; order Araneae; family Salticidae; genus Maratus; species Maratus michaelseni. Next base: position 171,047,604 of record OZ007597.1, read on the forward strand.
GAGGTCTTGTGAATTGTCCTTATTCAAGTAAGATAATACCATGGAGGAGTTGTGACAGGTTGACATGATCAACTAATCCCTTACTTGTAGAAACGGGATAATCTCCTAAGAATGGAAATAGTTTTATGGATTGGCCTCTTTCTGAGAAGATAATCCAAATTGAGTGATGAATTTCATTGTCATCTTGAAATAAGCCAGGCTGGGATGTATGTGTTGTGTTGTATTGAAGGAAATACTCTCTGAATGAGTGGATAAAAATTGTAAAAGCAGTTCCTTTGATACAAAGAACTAAGCCCCTATGAAGTGAAAATTTAGACTTGGGAAGTAAGGGATTAAGGGGTGTGTCAGTCATAAGAGATTATAGGATGATTCTTTCCCTATATAGAAAAATACCTGTTTCCAGAGGAAGGAGTTCACTAGGCAGATATCGAGAGATGCCAACGGTGTTGACTGGATACAATATACGGAAGTGAAGGTTGAAGCAAGTTGGGGAATAAGACTCTCGGAGCGGAAGTCAGAATGTTAGTTTCTGAAATTGTACTTTTACATCGTAGATATGTTCATCAGCTTTACCTTTTTATTTTTATTTTTTTAATGTGTTAATTTACAATAAAGTTTTTTTTGTTTAAAACGAGAATGGAGTGTATTAATTATTTATACATTGGTTCACGTTACCACAATGTTAAAAAAAAATCCTCCAAATACTTTTGGCAGGCACCACAACCATCTTCATTTTCTTTCTACTTAATTATAAAAAGAAACTACTTAACTATAGAACAGAAAGGAAATTTTTTTCTCCCTGAAGATGGCTGCGGTGCCAACCGAGAGTGCTTGAAGGATTTTTTAACATCTATTTATATTTTAAATGTTGCCTTTTAAGTTACATTGAGCTCTATTGAGTTTCATTTTAGTGTTTTATGAATGACATAAGGTGAATATTTGCATTTCGCCCTGTGATTTTAATTTAACAAAGTGTTGTTCTTATTGTGTAGGAGCATATTTATTTATAAGATTAGTGTTATAATTTAATAATTCCTAAATCTTTCTGTGTATTATTTTCCTCATTTTTATTTTCAAATGTTTTTACTTGCTTTTGATAGTATTGAACATAAGTTATCTTAAAATATCTAAAAGCATTATAGTAATATTGCTATAGTTATTACTTTTAATTGTACAGACAATCATTTTTTTTACAATCTGTAATTTATAGGACATTGTATTTTTCTTTTAACAATCAAATTAAACTTCAGACTACCTTAAATATTGTACAATTTTATTATTATTATTATTTATTTATATTTTTATATTTTGTTAAACTTTTAACTACACACACACACATATATACAGGGTGTTTAAAAAATGACTGGTATATTTGAAAAATCAATAAAAACTAAACGGGCAGCAATAGAAATACACCGTTTGTTGCAATATGCTTGGGGCAACAGTAAATTTTCAGGCAGACAAACTTTCGAAATTAGTTACAATTTTCAGCAACAGATGGCGCTGCAGTCTGGAAAAATCTAAACCACGATATTTTCCACATATCCACCATGCGCAGCAATAATATGCCATAGTCTCTGAACGAAATTACCAGAAACCTTTGTAAATGTGTCAGGCGGGATGTCTTCACGTGCAGAAGAGATGTACTGCTTCAGTTGTTCAATTGTTTCTGGATTGTGGCAGTACACCTGGTCTTTCAAGTGTCCCCACAGAAAGAAGTCACAGGTTTACAAAGGTTTCTGGTAATTTCGGTCAGAGACTACGCCAGATAAGTGGAAACTACAAATATGTGGAAAATATCGTGGTTTAGATTTTTCCAGACTGCAGCGCCAGCTGTTGTTGAAAATTGTAACTAATTTCGAAAGTTTGTCTGCCTGAAAATTTACTGTTCTCCCAAGCATATTGCAACAAACGGTGTATTTCTATCGCTGCCCGTTTAGTTTTTATTGATTTTTCAAATAACCGGTCATTTTTGAAACACCCTGTATATATATATATATATATATATATATATATATATATATATATATATATATATATATATATATATATATATATATATATATTAATGACATTATAAATTATATTTACCTATCTTACTAAAATACTATTTTTAGTATTTAGTCTATAACTTAATTAAAATAACAAAAATAATATTTCCAAACAAGTATCATTCACTTAACGTTTAAACCATTAATAAAACCACCAGATAGTATTGTAAGCAATGCTATTTTAGTAACTATCAATAATGATATTTTATTATTTAAATAAGGCACATAAATAGAATAATAAATTTTAATTAATTACCTTAAGTTTTAAAATATGAAGTACTTTAAATTGTTATCTTAAAGGCAAAAAATGATGTTGTTAGATATTTAATAAAGTTAAAAATAAAATATAATAAAATAAATGAATTACAATAATAATACACAACAACAATTACAGCAATAATAAATTATACAGCTGTAATGTAGTTCAGAGTTCAGTTGTATTGTTAAAATATTAATCAATATTTTATGATTGATTTGAATATGTATTATACTTAAACTAAAATATTAAATTTGATAAGTTTTAAAAATAGTATAGTACTAAAAAATGTTAAGTTAAAAGATATAAAATAAATACTTAAAATTTTAATAATATTATGCATTATTTAAAGTTGTTTAAAGTTCAGTTTGATTGTTAGAATTAAAAAAAATACACATTAGATTTATCTATCTGACTAATAAACTATTCTTAATATTTTTTTCTATAACATATATTATTGAATTCGATTGAGGCTAATACATATAAATTGGGCAATAAACTCAACGTAAACTACTGTACATGCATGTTCTTGGTATCTCACTTGATAATTGAGGAGTATACTGGATAAACATGTATGTCAACGGGCATTTTTCAAAAAGATTTCTTGATAAGAAAACATCTGGTCTAACTTAGATACACAATTCTCACTTATTATGCCAAGTCTTCAAGTAAATAAGGGAGTTTTCAGTGGATGAAGCTGTTGAGGACAAAGATTTGTGTTGTTTCATTTATTGAAGAACGTCAAGTGCACATGAAATCTTCGATTAGAAACCAATGTACTGGCCGCAATCGTTAAGCATAATAATCGAGCCTCTATTCAGCATATCATGTTATGCAAAATAACATATTCATCAATGAATAAGAAATAAATATTTGGATACATGGAATGGAAGTATCATGCATTATACAATTCAGTTCTTCCCAAATCAGAAAAACTATAACCATTTCGATGAAACCTTAACATTTTGAAGTCATTTCTTCACAAAAGCACTTGGAAAACTGTGATTAAACAAAGAAGAAAAAAAAAAGCATACTGTAAACTTCAAAGTTTATTTTCTCAAATTCATCAAATTGTCACGGACATGTTTATCCATTCAGCTGTTTAATTATGAATTTAAATAAAATATTTTCAATGATTCTATATTTTTCTTTATTTGTTATAACCTTACCTCATACATACACACCATGAGGACATTGAAATTGTCTGGACCAAACACCTTCTTTAGGGACCATTTCAATTACAATGTATTTTTGATTTTATTCTGCTGAGCTCCTCTTTTTACAAAGCATATTAATAATGTGTTTTTTTATTGCAGGCAGATAAAGCCAGACATTTTTTAAAGGATAAAAAGTCAGTTAAACATGCAGCTCATCACTAATAGTAAGTAGAAGCTATTTAATTGTGAAATATGCAACAAACTATTTCCACACAAGGGCAACTTTTCATTGATGCCAGTGAGAAGCGTTTTATTTGTGAAGTATGTAACAAACAGTTTTCTACAATTCAAGCTTTGCAACTTCATTTTCCTATTCATTCAAAAGTGCAGCCTTTCACTTGTGAGTTATGCAATAAAGCATTTTCCCACAAAGGTAATTTATACCTGCACCTACGAACTCATACAAATGAAAAGGCTTTTGTATGTGAACTATGCAACAGAAGATTTTCCCGTAAGCAGAGTTTAAATGTACACCTATACACTCATACTAAGGATAAGCCTTTTACGTGTGAGCTATGCAGCAGAAAATTTTCTCAAAAGCATAGTTTAGATTATCATCTATGGACTCATACTAATGAAAATATTTATGTTTGTGATATATGCAAGAAAGGATTTTTCCAGAAGTGTAATTTAAACACGCACCTACGCACTCATACTAAGGAGAAGCCTTTTGTGTGTGAACTATGTACCAGAAAATTTTCTCAGAAAAGAAGTTTAGATATACATATACGTACACATACCAAGGAAAAATCCTTTGTGTGTGAAGTATGCAGCAAAAATTTTTCTCATAAGAATAGTTTAGATATTCATCTACACACTCATACTAATGAGAATGTTCATTTTTGTGATATATGCAATAAAGGATTTTTTCAGAAAAGTAATTTAAACACTCACCTACGTACTCATACGAATAAAAGCCTTTTGTGTGTGAAGTATGCAGCAAAAGATTTTCTCTTAAGACTACTTTAGATGTACATCTACGCACCCATACTAATGAGAAGCCCTATGTGTGTGAACTGCAGTAGAAAGTTTTCTCATAAGAGTAATTTAGAAGTGCATCTCCGCACTCATACTAACGAGAAGCCTTTTGAGTGTGAACTGTGCACCAGAAAATTTTCTCAGAAGAGACATTTAGATATGCATATGCGCACCCATACCAAGGAGAAATCCTTTGTGTGTGAACTATGCAGCAAAAAATTTGCACATAAGAATAGTTTAGATATTCATCTACGCGTTCATACTAATGAGAAACTTTATTTTTGTGATATATGCAAGAAAGGATTTTTCCAGAAGTGTAATTTAAACACGCACCTACGCACTCATACTAATGAGAAGCGTTTTGCGTGTCAACTATGCACCAAAAAATTTTCTCAGAAGAAAAATTTAGATATGCATATGCGCACCCATACCAAGGAGTCGTCTTTTGTGTGTTAACTATGCAACAAAAAGTTTTCTCATAAGGATAATTTAGATGTACATCTATGCATTCATACTAATGAGTAGTTTTTTATGTTTGAACTGTGTAGCAGAAAATTTTCTCAGACGGTAAATTTAGATATTATCTAAATACTCATACTGGTAAGAAGCGTTATACTTCTATTTTTCAACAAAGGCTCTTTTCGGAATAGTTATTTAAGTACTCCCTCATAAAAATGAGTAGCATTTTCTGTGTGAACTATGGAAAAAATCTTTATCTGCGAAATTTATTTTAGATGGCCATCTGTGCCTTAAACTGGTGGTCTTGTATGTGAATTATGCAGCCATTAATTTTTTCAGAAGACTAGTTTAGATTTCTACACATACACACTGATGACCATCTACACATACACACTGATACTGAAAAACTTTTTTGCGCATTATACAATAAAATCTTTTCTCATCAGACTAGTTTAGATAATCATCTATGCACCCATACTAAAGAAAAAACTCTTTATTGTGAGTTATACTACACATGCTGATTTTCAAGAGGGTCATTTAAATAATCACCTATGCACTCATGCTGGTGAGAAGCCATTTGTGTGAGTGATCAAAAACTTTCTCCAAAAAATATTTAAATAAGCATTTATGCACTCATACTAATAAGCAGTCTTCTGTTTGTAATGGATACAACAGCAAAAATATATGTAATTCAAATGTCTATTTATACTCTCATATTAATTTAAAAAAATGTTTCTTATGTTCAATAATGGATTTTCTCAAAATATTACTTTAAATTGTGATCTATGTCACTCATAATACTAGTGAGTGAAATTTCGCACCTTCTTCCTGGAAGTTATTAAACAGAATATTTTGAAAAAGGGGATGGAGTTTATGTAGATTATCATTTGTAGATGTATAATTTTTATCTTCACCATCATACTCATACTGGTACGAAGCATCTTGTTTGTAAATAAAGCAGAAATAAATTTGCTGAGATTAATTAAAATGCTAAGTATTATTTAAAGGATGAGGAGTTTTTTGCTTTGAAATTCTGTGGCAAAATTGTTTTGGGAATAGCTTAAACCAACTTTTCATTGGCCACACCCTTCCGAAGCATGTATAAAATAACGATGCCTTTCTCCGCCACACACACTCTCTATAGCATATATCTCTTATTTAAAAAGCGAACACTTTTCATATAGAGGAAGCCTAACAGAGCTTTAACAATAACTATTTCACATTTTTTAATGTATCGGAGAGGTGCATTTCGTAAGAAATACTACCTATTACAATCTCCCCTAAGTTGGAATTTTTGAAAATTTTTTGCAGATCTACGCCGATTATGACTCCCAGAACCCAAAACCACCCCCAGTTCAAAACTTTATATATCTATGTCTATTATCTATCTATGTCACTTTTTTATGGACACGATAACTGCAATAATTCTGCACAAATCTCTTCCAAACTGATACATAAAATCTCGGTTAAGTTCGGTAATGGGCAAAATCGAACCAATGGGGGGGGGGGGGCGCTTTTTGTGAAAACAGAAAACCCGCATAATTTCTTAATTATGATATGTATCGAATCTGTTTAAAGTTATTATTACTTCTAGGAAAAGGGCCAAAAATTTATGTATGACAGATTTTTGATATCATTAAAAAAGGCCCCAAGAGGGGGGGAAAGGGAGGTTTTATACGAAAAAATTCATAACTTCGTCAATTTACAAGATATCAAATGAAATCCGCTTAAATTTATTATAAATCCTCTTAATATTATCTAAAACTTTTATACTAACAAGTTTTTTATAGGACCAACCCTTATAGCAAAAAAAAATAAAAATAAAATAAAAAACAAAAACAAAAAAACAAATCCCTACCGGCTCCACCTGCAAACAAGTTAGGTTTTGAAGTGGGCGGTTCCAACCGCTGTATATGGCATAAAGGTCATTTCATCCATAATTCCCAACAAACAGGCGCCCCACGGTCTGTGTCTTCGAAATCTATCTGTGCCTGTAGGCCAAGCCGTCAGGAATATTTTAAAAATATAATTCTAAAAATGTAATGAGTCTATACAAATTAGTCTTTATGCTCAAAAGAGTTTTGTTGTTCCTTTCAAACTTACCCCAGCATTTGAAACAAGTATTATATGAACTGTATTTTTATCTTCACAAAATATTTGAAGAGACTCTCCCATTTAGCATTAAAATTGATAACAATGACACATTTTATAACTCATTTTAGTAACTTATTAAAAGTTGAAGGAAAAGCTTTGGACACTAAATTTTATTTCTATTGATAACACAATACACAAAAAGGATTCCAGGATCCTCCTCTTTATCAATTTTAAAAAGCCATTATTCCCCATCAAAACATATTTATCTGTTTTCCTTTTCCCGTTATTGCTAATTGACTGTCGCATATTATTTGATATTGGAACTTAAAATGTATATGTCATATATGTATTTACTGTGAAGGAGGCTGCAATAGAGTCATAGATATTTACCTATTTCCTTTTCTAATGCTATTTTAGATTTATAAATTTTATAAAGTTGGTAGTATCTCCTTTAGATATTTCAAATATTTTTTTTTAGGTTAAATATGTTCCATACAATCAGATTTAGATATATCCTAAAGTAGTTTCACGTGTAAAAGTTTCTTTATATGACATATAACAGAGCGAATTGGAATACAAGATTCATTCAATAAAAAAATCAGAAAAATGAAGAAAATTTGCAAAATACTTCTCTAACCAGAAAAATTATAATTATTTTTAAACAGGGAAAAAAAATGTCAAAACAATATTTTTAAAGATTGTTCATATAATTATTCTGGTCTGGATTTAAACCTTTGATTGGGACCATTTATAAAATTCAACAAAAACAAAAAAAAAAAACGTTTTTTTCTTTTAAATTTTTATTTTGCATGTATTTTTGCTTTTGGGCATACACCTCACGTTGGGAACCACTGGCTTAAACTAATGAACACCTTTAAACTCAAACTGGTTATTTTTGTTTATCAAGTGCGCAAGAAAAAAAAATCTTGATAGCCACGCTTCTTCCTTTAAAAAATTACCATCTTGTTTATAACAAGTCTGAACCTTTCACTTATGAAATTTGTACAAAGAGTTGTGTCATAGGATTTAATTAATGTGAAGAGCCCCACCAGTGGCTGAGAGATTCTGCTCTCAAAGCTGGTAGACGGGAGGGGAGGTGTTGGGTATTGCTGTAACAACTCCGCCATTTGAAGAGAAAGATGACTGCGCATGTTCCAATAGACGGTGGAAAGTGCTGGGGATGCATGCAGAGGCAGATTACCGAGTAGGCTGAAGCATAGGGGCCCGGAAGAAAAGGGCCCCTGCACCAAGATTTTCTTTTGAGTTTTTTCTTCATATTGGGCTGATATTTTATGCAAAAGAGAAATGTACAATATTCTTTGTTTCACTCACTTATTGAATCTTTCAGGTTATTAGTATATAGATGGTATTCCAAATTATATTCCCCTTTTAATTTCTTCTATATTCATAAGAAGAAAGTACTGGATTTCTGAAAATTTTCGGCTTCCAGTTTGTACCGAATTAGGACACTTTGAAGTTAATGGAATTTCAACATTTACCTGCACTAACAGTGCTTCTTTCCGTTTTTAGTGTCAGGAAACACTGAAATTTCATAAAATACGAAGTATAATAATTTAGTAAGTTTTGGTTATAAAAGAATTGGAAATTTTTTTATGTTCTTTGTAAACGAAGGACATTTTTCTAAATGTAACTTATAGAACCCAGGGGCCGTATAAAAATTAAATGTCGTATTTTAATATGTATAAAGCCCCTTGTAAAATAAATGCCATGTCTGAAATCGGTACTTATTGTAATTGGAATTATATTTCTATCATCAGTGGTCTATAAGAGATAAATGAACAAACATGTATTTTGAATCATACTATATATATTGCTTTGTAGGGGCGGGGGGGGGGGTAAAAAAAGATCAAGCCTAGGGGCCCGGGTGGTAGTTGATCCGCCTCTGAATGCATGCGATATCGTCATATCCTGCCAGATGCGTGTGTGATAGCGTGGGAGCACGTTAAAAGGCATAGTTCGCATCATGGATGCTTCCAAACGGTGTCGACGCATGGTCGTGCACTTTGTAACAGCGTAAAATATGAGTGCTAGGGAAATCTATCGTCGAATGCAAAATGTGTATGACACGGAGTGTATATCACGCAGATCGGTATTCCGATGGTGTAGGGATTTTCGTACTGGAAGAAGCAGTACTGACGACAGGTCACGACCTGGTCAAGGGCATGTGTTAATCACCAAGGAAGCAGTTGCAGTTGGTGACAAGGTAACTTTGTATAGCCTATCTGTTAGGTCTGTATTACTTCTTTTTTTTGTATACTAATTTATATTAATACCATTAAACCATTTCTCAAACTGACTTTAGTGCCATTTTAATTTGGGCGGCCCATATAAAATACAAAAATGAAACAGCTATTTTTTAAATAAAGTTACGCATAAACAGAGAATCTTCAATTTACATAGGAACATTTGTAACAGGCACATGCAGAAATAAAAGAAAAAACGTACGTTTTTCTGATTTTAAGAAAACTGAACTTCGAAATGTTTGTGCAAGTTGCATCAGTCAAAACGTCATTTTCTGGAAAAATATAGTTTGTATCTCCTGTTTTAGACAAACCTTTAATTTACTTGATATTAGTTAAGCAACGACTATTTAATCTATATATAGATTTAATATGCTATGTTTAAGTAGGCTGGAATCCTGGTAAAATAACTGAGGATAAAATTTCAAAAATCTGCATGAAGTATCACTGGAAATTTTTTCAGCATAAATGATGGTGATTGGATAACAGAAAACTACTAGTATTCTTTGCAAAACATTGTGAGTTATAATTTTTAAGTCATTTATAATAAGGTCATATCCAAACATATTTTACCTCACATTATCTATTTACAGACATCAACCCACTTTTTCATACATGGAACTTATGTTGGGAAGTTTTAAAAAGTTTATTTTTCTTATGTAATTTAAATATAAAAAATACTTATTTATTTTAACTTTTATGATGACATGTAAATAATTTCTACCTATAAAAACGTTTCTTATTCTTATATTTTATAAAATGAAAATTAAATAAAATATGCAAAAATCAAAGAACACAAAGAAGACACTATTCAGTTGTTGTTCCTATTGTTTTACTATTGCTTGAGGTTTTGTACAAATATTGTCAAATATGTTTTTTTTTTTTACATTTATGTTTTTGTAGTATTTAAAGAACAATGATATTTAAAGTGTGTTTTTGTATAGCATCAGTCTTTTTTTAATCCTAACATTGTGGAGGTTTCGTAAGTCTATTTCAGGAATCAGGATTTTTTTTTTTTTTTTTTTCAATCTTGACATTTTGGAGGTCTGATGAGGAAACTGCAATCATCAAAATTTTCATTTACTGAGGATTAATACAGCAGAAAATTCTGGAACAAAACTTTCTCATTCCTTTAAATCTTTTTTTCTTTTTCTTCTGTAAGGAAAACAAAAAAATTAAATCAAGACATTGCCAATGTATGAAAAATAACTAATGCTTTATTTAACTATATATTACCTAAATTAAATAAAAATCATCAAAAAGTCGTGTAATTTAAAAAAAAGTTAAGTTAAATAGGATTTTTTCATTTTTACTAATCGCATTATTAATTACTATTTTAAAAACATTTTAATCAAAATAGGCCTGCCAAATAGGCATATATGAACATTTGCAAAATATCAAGCAAAACAAAATATTATTGAAAATTTCATAAGTAATTAAACAAAATATTAATGTTTACTGTTTCACAAACACATTTTTACTGAAACTCGATTCGCGTTTGTTTTCTACTTTTCCGTTTTTCTGCAATTTAAAACTGTCGCATACACTTCCCGGACAAAAATAGAAACAAGAACGAAAAATTCTGCGTTAAGCATAGATTATGTAACACTTTCCAGCACTTCCAAAGTACTTTAATAAGATATATCCGAATTCCTTAATTACAGCTCTGTGTATGGTCTATATATTTGTACATATACTACATAGAATGCTAAATTTTAATTCAGTTAGGAAACGCATAGCACAGTTTAAAATTCCTCTTTTGGAATTTGCACCTATAAACGGAAATGTACTCGAGATCTTTTGTGCTGGCCTGTATATGATCTACGCAATTTATACACACTAAGTAATGGGAAGAAATTAGTTCAATTTAAAAACGCGTTCCGCAACTGAAAACGCACTTCCAGCAATTATTGTTAACAGACAGGACTTTAACCGAATTCTTTTGTGTGTCCCTGTAAATGAATGATGAATGCTAAACACGCAATATCCTATCGTAAGCCTTTTGTAATGCACCTAAGTGATAAATAACAATTTCAAAATGTTTGAAATAGTGAAGCATTATTAAAATAAACCGAGCGAGTTTTCCCTGTAGACCGTAATGTAATGTAATTCTTTTGAGTGTTCCTGTTAAAGAACAATAAGTGCTATCTGCATCATATTCTATAGTAAGCCCTTTGTAGTGCCCCTTAGTAATATATACAAATTTCTATGTGTTTGATATAGTGTAACATCATAAAAATAAACTGCAAAAGATTTTTCCTTATATACCGTAATTTAACGGAATTCTTTTGAGAATTCCTGTAAAAAAACTATAAGTGCTACACACTTCATTTTTAATACCGAACATGCCATAAAAAATCTGAATAACATATATCAATTGCATGACAATCCGACCAGTATAGTGTAACATTACTTACGTGAGTTACAGAAAGGACAGACAGACAGACAGACAAACCGAATTCATAAACACTTTTCAGCTTTGTTGGAAAGTGTGTTATTTGGGATACTTTCCCCCTTCTAACGATATATTTTTACAAAGAAATATTAATATTTACTATTTAAAAAATTTATATTCCTCGAAGTTCGATTCCATTTTGGTTTACGTGTTTTTCTATTCCTTCTCAAGTATTCTGTTTTTTCTATTCTTTTCTATTTCCAACGATATCTTTGGTTAAAAAAAATACTATTTAAAAAAAATATTTTCTTGAAAACGAAAAATATATTTTCGTTTTACGGATTTTCCAGAGATTTTTTTCTTTCTCACTGCCTTTGACCACAGCTGTCAAACCTGGCGTCCGCTATTCACCAGAAAATTCTTACAGAAATATTTGCCTTATTTAATCTCCGAATATCTCGATCCAATAAACCAAATATTTCTATAAGAGTTTTCATGTGGATAGCGGGCATCAGGTTGGACAGCCCTGCCCTACACAATATCGTTTTCCGTTTAAAAGAATTGTGCTGTGTAACATATTTGGTGGTATTTCGTTCTTGCGCATGTCCAAGGAAACCTCTACATTTGTAATAATGGTTACCAGTACACTGGAAGATAATAGTTTGCGTTTTAAAAGATTGAAGGGTTGGTGCACGTTTAATATTATTTATATTTTCTCGGAAACGTTTGGTCAGAATTGAAAATTTAATATATTTAAATGTCAGAAATTAAATCGACAATCACTGTAACGGGTGCCCATTAGTTCATCTAGAAAGATTTTCGTTTAATAAATAAGAATTCTTAAAGTTTCTAGAATCGTTTGCCAAAACAGACCAGAGCATGCGCACAACGATGTACGCTGCTGAAAGCAGTGGGGCCTTAACTCTAGGTTCCTTTGGATAAATTTTTGTTTAAAATTCTAAATCATACACATTTGTGTGTGTACGCTGCCTGGGGCCAACAAAACTTGGTTCGACTAGAGCGTGCGTACAACGTCCGGTGTACGCCGGAAGGTAGTCGGGCCCCAATTCTAGGTTCGTTTGGATAAATTTTCGTTTAAAAGTATAAAGTCATCCACATTCGCGTGCGTACTCTGCTTGGGGTCAACAAAACTAGGTTCGTCTGAAAAATTTTTTCATTTAAAAATGTCAAATAAAAACAAGTATGAGCATGTGTAGCACGCCTGATGTACGCTGCCAAAGGCAGTGGAGCGAGGTAACTCTAAACTAGCTAGGTAACTCTAGGTACTTTTTGACGGATTTTCATTTGAAAATGTAAAATCATACAAATTCACGGGTGTACGTTGCCGAAGGCATTAGGGCTACGAACATTAAGTATGTTTCGAATGATTTTTGTTTAAATATATAAAATCATTCAACACTCATATTAGGTATACTTAGGGTTATTATCACGGGTCCGAGCAACATCTAACGGGTCAGCTAGTGTCAAAATTAAACCATTGTAATTTTCTACGAATTAAAGTGATACTTTTCTCTTTTAATTTGCAACACCGAATGCTGAGTGTGTGAGCAATTACACATGAATTACATAATTCGTGTAATTAAGGCTTTGAGGACGACATTCGTCTCTAAATCTCCTGCATCTATTCATATACACTGTAGGTAAGATGTTATCAATTTGCCTGCAAAGTGTAATTCCTTCTGACGGAACATTCACGATTTAGTATAGTAAAATGATTGTACATGGTGGCAACAGATCATGGAAAAAACACGTCAACAAAAAGAGGGACAAACCGGTATTTTCTTATGGAAAAATTCGTATATTTTTTTCGACTGTGTTTTTAATCTTGTAGGTAATACTACATCTTAACTCTTCCCAACGGCTCAATTTAATACAAGACACTATACTCTGAAATAGACTGTGCATAAAGTTGTGTGCAATTCGGAAGCCCTTTAACCGACATCAACTGTTCGGCAACTGTTTTCCCTGATCTGTAGCCACCCTGTTGTAATCGTTTCTCTGAATGCATGACATGATTTTAATTCATGGAACTTTCTGTATTAGAGAATATTTCGATTACGAAATGTTTCCACATTAGAGAAAATCCCCTTCGTTAGAATACGTTTTCAGAAAAATATATTCAGTTATACCGATTCCTTCCTTTAGAAGAATATTTAAAAGGCTAGATATATTAGACACCCGATATATATAATAGAGTCGTGTAACCTCTTTTAAGCAAATTGTAGAAAATGTACTTTGCAATATAATCTGTTGTAATTTTCACGAAATAAATTGTCGGGGAAATGTATTTATAGATCAGCAACACTTCTTTATATATCGCCTCGTTATACTGCTCATTCTGATGCATTGCTCTTTTTTTAGGTCCCCCGAAAACAAATTTCTACGTTAACCGAACATTTTAAGTTACTTTATATGCATATATCGATTGCAGTATGTGTTTCTATTTAATTTTATTGACAAAATTGTAACGTGAGGCCCTCTTTTAATTATCACATGAATGTAAAAAGAAAAACGTATCTAAATATTATCTCTCACGTGTAGGCTGACGAGAAATCCTTGCTTTCATTTTCTTTTAGTGTTTAATTATTGTATGTTGAAATGAATATTATATATAAATACTCATCAAACACTTGCTTCCAACGTAAAATTATTTAATAAATATGAGTTACTTTTAAACTACATATATATAAAATAAACCTCGACGTTTCGGTTAATCTTTATAACCATCATCAGGAGAAAAACCTTCATAAATATGAACAGCAAAAATTAAAATGTGTTACATGATTGAGTCACAATATTCAATCTGCCAAGACGCTCAAATAACGGAAAATTAAAACAACATATTCAAAATACGCCTGGTGGCGCCCTCTATGAATCAGAAATGTAACTGGAACTTATGTTCGACGGAATTAACGTTCATTTTAAAATGCATTTCCATATGGCAGGAACCGAAAATGATGGGATATCGTTGCAAATTTCATGTTTCCTTAGTGAAATTTCTATAGATTCACGGATGAAGGCTTTAAAGGGATTGTTTTGTCTGGAAATAACTTTGACGTTGTTAAAATCAATAAACCTAACCTGTCCGTTAGCAAAAGTTCTTGATAAGGCAGTGGAAAATTTATTGTATTTCAAATCTCTCTTATGTTCTTTAAGTCTCTCTACGATGCGACGTTTTGTCATACCAATATATGCAGAATTTGTACCATCGGTCCATTCAAATGGAATTTCATATACCCCAGATAAACAAGTGGCTGATAATGGGTCAATGCTTCTATTCAATAAATTAAACAACGTTATAGAATTGGATGCCACCAGTTGTATATTATATTTCTTGAAAACTCTCTTTAATCTTTCAAAAAGAATGGGGATATATGGAATTTTTCTGTAAACCTGAGTAACTTTAGGAGAAGTACAAATTCTGCATATATTGGTATGACAAAACGTCGCATCGTAGAGAGACTTAAAGAACATAAGAGAGATTTGAAATACAATAAATTTTCCACTGCCTTATCAAGAACTTTTGCTAACGGACAGGTTAGGTTTATTGATTTTAACAACGTCAAAGTTATTTCCAGACAAAACAATCCCTTTAAAGCCTTCATCCGTGAATCTATAGAAATTTCACTAAGGAAACATGAAATTTGCAACGATATCCCATCATTTTCGGTTCCTGCCATATGGAAATGCATTTTAAAATGAACGTTAATTCCGTCGAACATAAGTTCCAGTTACATTTCTGATTCATAGAGGGCGCCACCAGGCGTATTTTGAATATGTTGTTTTAATTTTCCGTTATTTGAGCGTCTTGGCAGATTGAATATTGTGACTCAATCATGTAACACATTTAAATTTTTGCTGTTCATATTTATGAAGGTTTTTCTCCTGATGATGGTTATAAAGATTAACCGAAACGTCGAGGTTTATTTTATATATATGTAGTTTAAAAGTAACTCATATTTATTAAATAATTTTACGTTGGAAGCAAGTGTTTGATGAGTATTTATATGTTAAGTGTGCAACGTAAAGTCCTGATTAATTATGAATATTATATATTTATAAATCATCAAATATAATATAGTCCAGTAGAAATAGCGCAAAAAAGGCCCTTGCCTTACAAAAATTCGGGTAGTTCTTATTTTGGGGTATGCTGTAAAGGTTGACCCTCTAATAAAAAAACCAAGTTTTCGGCCTTCTAGACCTTGTGAGTTTTTCACAATATTGAAAAAACCAATGATTTTCGGCACTTTTTTCGATTTTTCTTAAATAAGTCAATTTTAGTGCACTTTAGAGAAAAAAGCATTTGTACCATTTTGTAGAGCATAAAATTCTCTACAACATGCAGTATTCAGGTTTGTAAATTGTCCAAATAGGGGGTAAGATACGGAGCTGAGAAAATAGGGTAAAATTTGCAAAAAATGTAAAAATCCACTAAAGACGTTAGTTTTTGCTTAATAACCTACTTTTAGTGCGTTTTAGAGACAAAAGCACTTTCACCATTTTGTAGAGCATAAAATTCTCTACAACATGCAGTATTCATGTTTGTAAAGTGTCCAAATAGGGGGTAACGAAGCCGGGAAAATAGGGTTAAATTTGGGAAAAATGTAAAAATCCACAAATGACGTTAGTTTTTGCTTAATAACCCACTTTTAGTGCATTTTAGAAACAAAATTGTCATAATCAACTTTTTAGAGCATTAATAACTTGTTAGGCAGTATTTTCCTGTTTTCATCCAAAATCTTTTTGCTGTGATTTTAAAGGTTTATTACAAATAATTAATTTTATAATAAATGAAACTATCGACTATCTCATGCTCTAAAAACTTGATTATGACAATTTTGCTTCTAAAATGCACTAAAAGTGGGTTATTAAGCAAACACTAACGTCATTTGTAGATTTTTACATTTTTTCCAAATTTAACCCTATATTCCCGGCTCCGTATCTTACCCCCTATTTGGACAATTTACAAATATGAATACTGCATGTTGTAGAGAATTTTATGATCTACAAAATGTTGAAAGTGCGTCTGTCTCTAAAACGCATTAAAAGTAGGTTATTAAACAAAAACTAACGTCATTTGTGGATTTTTACATTTTTTCCAATTTTAACCCTATTTTCCCGGCTCCGTATCTTACCCCCTATTTGGACAATTTACAAACATGAATACTGCATGTTGTAGAGAATTTTATGCTCTACAAAATGTTGAAAGTGCTTTTGTCTCTAAAATGCACTAAAAGTAGGTTATTAAGCAAAAATTAATGTCTTTAGTGGATTTTTGCAAATTTTACCCTATTTTCCCGGCTCCGTATCTTACCCCCTATTTGGACAATTTACAAATCTGAATACTGCATGTTGTAGAGAACTTTATGCTCTACAAAATGGTGAAAGTGCGCTTTTTCTGTAAAATGCACTAAAATAGAGTTATTTAAGAAAAATAAAAAAAAGTGCCGAAAAATATTGTTTTTTTTTCAATATTGTGAAAAACGCACAAGGTCTAGAAGGTCGAAAACTTGTTTCCTTTTTATTAGAGGTCAACCTATAATAAATGAAACTGTCGACTATCTCATGCTCTAAAAAGTTGATTATGACAATTTTGTTTCTAAAATGCACTAAAAGTGGGTTATTAAGCAAAAACTAACGTCATTTGTGGATTTTTACATTTTTTCCAAATTTAACCCTTTTCCCGGCTCCGTATCTTACCTCCTATTTGGACAATTTACAAACCTGAATACTGCATGTTGTAGAGAATTTTATGCGCTACAAAATGGTGAAAGTGCTTTTGTATCTAAAACGCACTAAAAGTAGGTTATTAAGCAAAAACTAACGTCATTTGTAGATTTTTACATTTTTTCCAAATTTAACCCTATTTTCCCGGCTCCGTATCTTACCCCCTATTTGGACAGTTTACAAACCTGAATACTGCATGTTGTAGAGAATTTTATGCGCTACAAAATGGTGAAAGTGCTTTTTTCTGTAAAATGCACTAAAATTGAGTTATTTAAGAAAAATCGAAAAAAGTGCCGAAAAATATTGGTTTTTTCAATATTGTGAAAAACGCACAAGGTCTAGAAGGTCAAAAACTTGGTTTTTTTATTAGAGGGTCAACCTTTACAACATACCCAAAAATCAGAACTACCCGAATTTTTGTAAGGAAAAATGCTATTTCTACTGGACTAATAAAAAAATTTAGTTAATTAAATTTGAAAATTCAGGGAGGATTATGCTTTAATTTTAATTAAGAATAACTAAAGAGCTATTTAGCTAATTGCTTACCTTAGGAGTTAGAAGAGATTTTTTTGAGCCCCGAGAGGCATGTTCGTCATCATCTAATATTTCATCTTTGCTTTCTTCTTCTGACTCCAATCTCTCGAGATTATTTATGTCTCTTGTAGAATTAAACTCTCGGAGTTGAGTCGAAGGCTGCAATTCTAATCTGTTCATTTCACATACATTGAATGAAGTGTGTTGCTTTGCATCTGGAAGTTTTATTTCGTTAAACTGCTCTGAATTAACAACAGAGGAAATGCTTGAAGCATTATTTAAAAATGCATTGGTTAAAACTTTATCATTATCTTCTCCCACATCAGAAATATTTTGATTTAGACCACTTTTGTCATATTGACTTAAATCAGTATTATCATCTTCATTGAATAAAACTTCATCATTATCTTCTCCCACATCAGATATATTTTGATTTAGACCATTTTTGTCATATTTACTTAAATCAGTATTATCATCTTCATTGACTAAAACGTTATCATTATCTTCTCCCACATCAGATACATTTTGATTTAGACCATTTTTGTCATATTTACTTAAATCAGTATTATCATCTTCATTGACTAAAACGTTATCATTATCTTCTCCCACATCAGATACATTTTGATTTAGACCATTTTTGTCATATTTACTTAAATCAGTATTATCATCTTCATTGACTAAAATGTTATCATTATCTTCTCCCACATCAGATATATTTTGATTTAGACCATTTTTGTCATATTTACTTAAATCAGTATTATCATCTTCATTGACTAAAACGTTATCATTATCTTCTTCCACATCAGATATATTTTGATTTAGACCATTTTTGTCATATTTACTTAAATCAGTATTATCATCTTCATTGACTAAAACGTTATCATTATCTTCTCCCACATCAGCTTTATTTTGATTTAGACCATTTTTGTCATATTTACTTAAATCAGTATTATCATCTTTATTGACTAAAACTTCATTATTATCTTCTCCCACATCAGAAGCTATTTGATTTAGATCTCCATTGTCATATTGACTAGAATCAAAGTTGCAATCTTTATTGCTTAAAACTTCATCATCATATTCTACAACTTCAGAAACACATTCATATAGACCTCCATTGTTGTATTGACCTAACTCAAGATTATTATCTTCACTGTTTAAAACTTCATCATTATACTGTACCACATCAGAAACATTGTGAATTGGACCTCCATTGTCACTTGAATCAAAGTTACAATCTTCCCCAGTTAAAATTTCATCATTCGAATCTGTATCATCATTCATAATCAGATCGAATATACTTGATTCAGGACTGTATTCTGCATCAGATAAAAAAGAATCATCAGATTCTGACTCATTGACAATAAACTGGACGATACTTCTATCATCATATCTATACAAACCAAGGTTTTGATCTTCATAACAGCCGATTTCATGGGATACAGGGTTGTTATTATTTTCAGTAGTAATGTAAACATCTGGTTGTTCTGACGAGCCTGATATGTCAGAATCACTGTAATAAAAATTAAAAAATAGATATTATTTTATCCATTTATAAATATGTATAGCGAATGTCCTAATTAAAACGCTACTAAATGTGCATAAAATTGGAAGCACACTTTATTCCGTTTAACACAAAATGGATTCTGAGTTAATAAACGTCGTTCTAATTGCCCTCTCTTCTCACAACGTAGATCTCCATAAGGGCATTCTCAAAAGCATTTGACAGAATTATTGTAAATACTTGTCATCTATAAATGAATATATATCTACAGTAAAAAGTATTTTCAGTAATTTTGTCTTTCTTTTTTCAAACAACAATCTTTTTTTTATTCTGACTGACTCTAGTCATCAGAATAAAATCATCATCTAATCTTTTTTTATTTGTATTTCAATTTTGATATTTTAAAATTGTGTTACATATTAATTTATAATCATACACAAGAATATTTTTACTAATTATGTGTTTTCTTTTAAAATGTGTCAAATTTATAAATTTTAAATATTTAATTAGTTATTTCTATTTTGAAAAGAATATCTATTTTTGTAATACCATCGATGTCACTACAAAATTGGATTTATATTTTTAAAATATAGCCAAATTGGCGAAGTAGAGCCAAGTTTAGTGTTTGACAGCTTATTTTTCGCTCCGAATTTGATGAAATTTCACAATAAGAACTAAAATATATTCTTAAAACACCATCAAAAACTTTAAAATGCTCAATTTTTTTTTTTTTTTTTGAAGTTTCACAAGTATTACAAAACTTGACGAATATTTGGCACACACTCATGCGTGTAATTATATGTCTACAGACAAGTAATGCTGTACGTACGTATATACCACAATAACATTAAATATTGTCAATTTCCGTTTTTCTCGTATGTAGGTTACATCAGACGATGCTTAATATATGGCTTACAATCTTCCGGATTTATTCAAATCAAACAAATAGATTTTCAACGAGGAATTTTATTTAAATTATGAATCGAATAGGTACAATTTTTATTAGGTTAAATTTTATTAAGTATTTTTTTTAGATTAAGAACTTAAAAGAACTGGTGGTTAGCAGCTATGCTAATATCATGACTTTAAAACAGTAGTGTGGCCAATATTTCTGTTTCTTAGATTTTTATGACAATCGATAGACCCGATTCGGAAAAATGTTATTTATTTAATATGTATTTAAGGCAGGATTTTTTTTTTTTTTTATAGATGTCGCATGCCAAGCTTTCGGTTTTGTTTTCATATATACTCAAATAATATTTAAAAAACTGTGAAAACTAAACTTAACACGTAAAATAAATAAGAGGTAAAATAAATAAATAATTAAAAAAAAACAACGAGTCATAGAAAATATTTTTCTTTAATGATAGAAAAAAAATACTTCAATTAATTTTCATTACTGGTTTTAAATCGAAATTTAGATAAATATCCAATATTTACGTTTAGGTTTTAGTAGATATTCATTAACTGTAGCATAATACCACGTGATATTGATGTATAATCAAATTATACTTTATTTTCTCAAAAAGTAATATTAATTTTCATCCTATTATTTATTTTCTTTCACACGTTTTGTTAATTGCATCAATTAAAAAACTCACGAATCATTTAAATATACAAATCACTACATAGTGTAAAACAAAGTCGCTTTTTCTGTCCCTATATCCCTATGTACGCTTAAATCTTTAAAACTACGCAACGGATTTTGATGCGGTTTTTTTTTAATAGATAGAGTGATTCAAGAGGAAGGTTTATATGTATAATAACATCCATTAAACAGTGGAGAAATACTGTTATTTTTGAGGTTTTTAATGTGATGTCGTAAATAATTTCATTTTTTACATAATTTAATCATATATATATAAAACACAAACGGAAATTTCGTTCTGTTCCTTTATAACTCGAGTTCTGCCGAATGGATTTTGATGGAACTTGCACTGTTCGAGAGATAATTTTTCAGGGAAGGTGTTAGTATATAACACGACCTTCTACGTAGATTAGTTATTGAATTATGATAGAAAGTTTTGTTATTTTGGCCGAAAAGGTTACCATTGCTATTTTTTTGGCGATCATTATTGTTGCAGAAAGAAATGAAAAGGCTATACATCTCCAAAAATAAAAGAAAAACTGTGTTAAATTAATTTAAAAAAAAAGAAAAGAAAAAGAAAGAAAAAAGAGTTTTGATGAGAGAATATTATAAAACGAAAATATTTAATTTAAACATGATTGGGAATGTTCGCAATGCTTAAAAAATTATTCAAGGGGCAAGATTGCTATCGAAACAATATTTCGCGATTTATCTTTTGTTTTTGGCGATTTTGATTTTACTTTTGATCCTAAACAATTTGATTTTAAGCCAAAAGGTGTCTTTTTTTTTTTTTTTTTTTTGATGCAGAAAGAATTGAAATGGCTATACAGCTGGAAAAATAAAAGAAAAAGCTGTTATTAATTTTATTTTAAAAAAAAAAGAAAGAAAAGAAAAACAGTTTTGATGAGAGATTTTAAGCCAAAAGGTGCTTTTTTTTTTCAAGTGTACGACGGCATTTTTGCAGTATTTTTATTTTTTTATTTTTTTGGTACTTTTCGGTTAGGCGGGCGCCAGTGATAATAGCGCAATCACGTCATTTTTCAGTAATGTGGAAGGATATTCCAGTTAAATATACAGATTGCTTTCAAATACAAGGTCAAATTAAACAATATATTTTGTTTGCTTCAAGGTTCATTTGTAGAAACTGACCAGCGCAGCGGGCGTAGCTTGCTAGTCATTTATAAATTCCATCGATTTCTTAAAGCATCAGTTTAATTCAAAGTACTGGTAGCAATTAATTTTCTAGACATAAACCGCGGAAAAATAAACGTTAACCCTTCTTTGCATTGTTCTTTCCATCACTGTTTATTTAACTTTTAATAAATAAATCAACTTCTTCGCCACCACTATATTTATATAGAAATATTCATGTAGTAAATTTCCCGTGAACTGTGTTGCTGAACAAAGTTAAAAATCTATCTTAAAATTTCTGGTGTCTGATATTTAATAGATGTATAAAAAAACAATTGTAAAAGAAAAACTCATGCAAAGAAGGGTTAAAACGGCAAATTTAAAACGCATTTCTTCTTTTTTGTGAAATTAAAACTACAGTGCTAATTTTTCAATTGTTTGTCATCTGAATTTTTTAATAATTTCAATTTATCCTTATGTGAAATATTGTGCTTCTAAATGCGCCTTAAATTTTGTAGATTTGAAGAAAGAAAAGTTCTTATGATAATAAAAATTACTGTGTTTTATATAGTATATTTGTGCCTTACCTGCTGTACGAACCATCATAATCATTTGTCATTGGATTTGAAAAGACTCCGTAAGCCTCAAAATTATAGTAATAGGGAATGTATTGAACAACTGTTTGTTGTCTTAGAAATGGAACATACAAAATCTGTTGCCTAGAAAAAGAAAGAAATGACATTCATTTGTCCAATTTCACCATTTAAAAGAAACTGCAATTAAAAAATATATATATATCGATTTCATAAAAGCGTATTAAAAATGAACAACCTTAAAAATAGATAGATATAGATTCAACCAGAATATAACAAGAGCGGATATATTTTTCAAAGTATTCAGCGGTGAATCATTGCATTACTACTTTATGGATCGATTGTAAATCACAAATAATTTACAGTAGTTTTAAGTTTTGTAACTTTAAGGTCAGTCGTGATGCATAGCACATTTGTTATTTATCTTAGCATCTACATGTACGGATTCAAGAAGTTGTACCATACCATTTGTGTTTGGTTTTTTTGTTACATACGGTCTTGGTATATATAAAAATAAATAAGCCTAAGTCCATTGAGGGTTACAATCCGGTAAAAATAATCAATGAGATGATTTTTGCGCTAAAAGGGAACGCGGAAACATTAAAAGAAGAAAGTGGTGCAAGGGAAACATTTCAATAGAGATCGCCCCCCTCTGCCAATCCAGTTCTTAAAAATGTTGAAACGGGCATACCTAGCGTGTAGCAAATGGAACATTGGTCTTTCCCCTCAATATTAGAACCGCCAGAAGTTTCATTGAAATCAAATAAACTTACCTTAAAGCAGAATTTTTTAAAAATACTATTCAATTTAGTTATTAAATTTAAGCTCTGTATGGTATATAATATTGATTTTTTGGTACTACTCTATTATCCCGTCGACCACTTTTCATAACAAAAATCTATCGCCAAATTGCAACGCCAAATCAACGGGAGAACGTTGTCGTTGGAATATCAAAATAAATAAATAAATAAAATATAAGAATTTAAGGACAAAATTGTTATTTTAATTAATGAAATAACTAATAAATGAAAAAAACACAATGAAAAATACACGTAAATGTCGAATTAAAAACCACTTGATGACATAACAAACACGTATAATGCTTCTGACATCAAGTAAATAGGACTGCATTTTTGGTGTTTAATCTTACAGTTTGGCGATAGTTTTTTGTTATGAAAAGTGGTCGACGGGATAATAGAGAAGTACCGATTTTTTAAAGCAGAAATTTCTAATAGGAATTAAAATATATTATCTGTGAATATATTTGTCAAATTGACCGCTAACGCTGTTCTAGTGTTAATCGCACGGAGAAAATACCCTCTGTAAATATGTTTTACAGAAAATAGCTTACTATAAATAATCTATACACATAAATATATGTGTTTTTAATTCGTAGTTTTAGAGTCGCATGGTTACTTCAGTGGGTTACTTACATGGTTACTAATAATGATCTATGTTTATGTTTAATTATCTGGTTACAAATATTGATTACATACTGCATTATGTTTGGAGATTTTCCATTTTTTGTAAAATCTTTATTGTGCAACTGCTTTTGCAATTACGCCCGTGTTACTAAATGCAAGCAGCAGTGATTCCTAAATATATGTCAAATTCAGCATAGTTTTGACGTGAAAATCTACTGTGTTTACTTACGGTTGTTCTTCATTTCAATGAAAGATGAAAATATAGTAAAAGTACCCGCAGTATATTTTCTTCAAGCACGCCCATACAAAAATTAATTTTGAGAAATTATATTTTTTTGAGGAAGATAAAAGTATTTTTTCTATAGACTTCCACTCTTACAAAAAGTTTTAGTAAATGCATATATGTTCCTGTGAAAACTATCTTTCTTTAAAAAAGGAAAATAGTTCATTAAATTTTGATAATTTTTACTGGAGTTAATTACATTGTATAATTACAGTTATTACTTTCATACTGCAATCAAGTTTTGAGACTGTTTCTATTGTTTATAAAATGTTTATTGCAGGACTGCCACTAGCGATTTTTTTTTTACAATTCTATCTCGCGCCACTTTCTCAAAACAAAAACCTTTCACATACATTGGAAAGAGAAACAACATTACACATTTATTTTTCAAAAATAGTGGTGCGAATCGTTTATATAAAGATAGTCACCAGTGGCAGCCCTGTTATTATGGAACTGCTTCCACAATTATGTTCGTGTTGCTAAATGTAATTCTAAGCTATGTCTCTCAATGTCATCAATGCCTCTCTTTAAAAAATAGATTACCTCATTAAATAATTTTTTTTCCACTGGTGTTAAAAATTACTATGTAACAAGCTCTCATAAAAGGGTTCTTCAGTAACTGCAGAGGACAGACAGTGTGTAAGTTTTCTTTCTCATAAGAAAATAAAATAGCAGAAAGTACATTTCAAAGCTGCATTTGTAAGGAGCAAAAAACTCATTTCACAATGGCTTATTAAATGTATATAGCTGCCCTACCATTTTCCCTAAATGGTATATAATTTATTTATATAATGTCGTCGTGGATATAATTAATTTATATGAATAATTATTATATGATAATAATATTAATACATGAGTAATATTATTATCATATCACGGTAATTATACATTTACCTTCTTTTTATCTTTCTTTAAAATCAAATAAACCCAGAAAAAATATTTAATAAAATGTTTCTTCTTTCTATGTAGTACTTATTTGATATATACTTATTTGATATATACTTATCTGCTGAGTTTTTGTGCTTCCCTTTTCTATGAGCTCAGTTTTCCCAGTGCTTTATGTACTTTTACCCCCGCCCCCTTCACCCATTTTAGTTTTCTAGTTTTCGCTACCTAGTTATGGACATAATGATTTATTTCTATATTCGAATGAATTATTCGAGCATGCGTAAAAGTGTAGCAACTAACCTTCGTATTCTTTTTAATCAATTACAACCAGAAATTTTGTAAAAAAAAAAGAAAAAGAAAAAAAATAGCGCATTATGACAAGTACTTTTGTTAGATTCTCAACCCCTTGAAAGGCGGTGGGCTGTTATATATCCCACTAAATTTTTTTTTCTGAAATCCCACAATGGCACCAGCGTTTTGAAATAAAATTTTACCTTTATAATATATGTGAAGAAAAGTTTTTACTTATTTCAGGATAAATTTGTCGGTAAATGCTGGTACCATTCAATCATTTAATTATTTTCGCAACATACCTGCTGGGACAATGGAACAATGTAAATATCGTCGTGGATTACCTAGTTGTGGTGAAACTTACCATTTAGTTGAACGGTAAGCGACTTGCACACAAAGGCTGATACCTATGATTTTGCGCATCTCCGATTAATTAATTCATTCGAATATCAAAATAACTCATTATGTCATTCACTATTATTATGTAGTGTTGCAAAGGGTGAAAAAAAAAAAAGGTTTATTACCGGGAATAAACTGGTTTTTTTAGGAGGAAAATTTTATAAATTCCCGAGAGTTTTAGGCATGGAATTTTTAAATTTATTATTTAATTTTTTTTTAAATATTTGTCAATATAAGCAAAATGATTTTTACTAATGTAAACAAAACCAATAAAACAAAGATAATAAATAGTACAGTTCACATGAAAACGAACGAAATACATGTTTAAGTTGCAGAAATATTAAGTAAAAGAAATTAGAATATCATAAGTAATTTGGTATTTTAATCGTCGATAAGTAAAAAATGAGAGACGCGAATTCATCTTGTCTCAGATGAATGTAAACATCACCCCTGTTCTCCTAATTAACCAATGTAAATAAAAATAAAATGAAAAAAAATAAAAGAAATCAATGCAAAAATACAATGCAACTCGCAAGAAAATTAATATAGAGTATGTCTGATTAGTATTTAGAAGATATTCCAGCTAACAGAAATGAAAAAAAAAAATTAAGACACATTCAAATCTTTATCAATTCGCAGCCGCCATTGATGTAAAGCTAATAAGTTTTAATAAATTATAAAAACGTAGAGCGCAAAATCAAAAGTTTTGTAAAATTATAAAGAAAAATCTATCAAACATTTTTGAAGTGTTCCTCAAATATCTTTAAAATAAAAAATTCAAATTGAAAAATGACTGGTTTTGTTTAATTTCAAAACTCCCTCAAAATTTCCAATAATCCCCAAAATTGGGTTTAGTCCCCAAAATTCCCGGGTTTATTTCCGTCCTTCAAAGTCTGAGGGTTTTTTGCAACTCTACTTTCGTGCCACCGCCCCCTGAATATTAGGCGAACGCAATGCTACAAAAATAGTGGCTGTCGTAGACGGATTTTTTGAAAGCGTTTGTACGGTTCCTTGAATTCCAATACCAATAATTTGTAAAAGTTTTCTCTGCCTTATTTTTCTAAGATTAAACAAGTCAAAGAAACCTTTTAGAAAATGCTGGTGTCTAAATTCAGGGGACTGTACAAACGCTTAATAAAATCCACCCATTTCTTATGTGATGCTCTTTGGGAATTTATTCATTATACAGGGTGATTACAAATGAATATCCCAACTTTGAAGGGCTATATCTTCTAAACAATAAAAGGTAGTGTTCGATTTCACACATCGAAGTAAGTGAGAAGTTACGAAGTTTCGTAAATGTAAATGTTCTTTTTTTGGCGAGAGATGACGAAACGAGCGGCGGGTTGAAATTGAACCGGCATGTTGCGTTGCGAGTTCATTCAGTCAGTTGCCGTCGAGATGGCAACAATACAGCAAAAGGCGTTCTGGGAAATCGAATCTGTGTAATCTGAAAACGAGGATAACTGCAGCTACAGCAACTGTAACACCCGACATGCTGAAAACCGTGTGGGACGAATTCTTCTACAGAATGGGTGTCGTACGTGATTCTGCTGGTGGTCACATTGAACATTTATAAATTTTTCGTATTAGTTATTTCACAATCTTCTTTTTTCTGTCTTTTTCACAAATGCGTGTATCTTCTATACTTTTGTTAATAAAGCCCTTCAAATTTGGGATATTCATTTGTAATCACCCTGTGTAACGTCAATAGTACTTCGTTTCGATATTTTAAATATTTTTTTTAATAAATGAAGATAATCATAGATATAGATATAGA
Organism: Maratus michaelseni; assembly: GCA_963931845.1. NCBI lineage: Eukaryota > Metazoa > Arthropoda > Arachnida > Araneae > Salticidae > Maratus > Maratus michaelseni. The sequence continues at coordinate 171,075,478 of OZ007597.1, forward strand.
TAAGTAGTTTCACGTATAAAAGTTTCTTCGTGAGTCATATTGCAGAGCGAGTAGAAATGCAGATGTTATTCAATAAATACTAGTCGAAAAATTGCTCTAAAATTCCGAAGTACCAGTCCAATAAAAAATTATAGAAGTTTATAAATAAAATGTGGGTGTTTAAAATATCATTTTTGTAATTTGAACTTTTGTATGTCAGCTTTTTGAAAATTGAATAACATTGTTATTTCATTTAATTTTTGCAAGGGAATTAAGGCGATTGAAAAGCAGGGTGGCTAAAGGTCAGGGAAAAATACAGTACAAAAAAGTGTTAAACACCAGTGTATTCTTACAGAAAAATTCATGTTGATTATTTGATGGAATAATGAAAATGAATTTTTCTATAAAAATATACTGCTGTTTATCACCTTTTTAGACTGTATTTTTCCTTGACTACTAGCCACCATGAAAAGGGATGGAGCCGTAATATGACCATTGCGTTGAAAGATAAAGCTATTTTATAAGATTTGACAGGAAATTTTTGTTTTTTATTTAAATTTTCTCTGCTATTTTTAACGTTGTTCCGAGGTTTGCGGCAATTTTCAAAGCCCTTATCCGAAGACAGTGGGACACCCAATTCTAAGTTCGTTTAATTCGAGATCCGTTTGGAATAAACCGACCAGCGTAACGAGCGAAGCTCCGCTAGTACATTCAAAAACACATTCTTATCAGAACAAATAAAATTTACATCGTTTAATTGACAAAAGAGTACGCAGAGATCGTAGTTGTTATCATTTTATTCGTACATGAGCAAAATAAACAATCTGTATTTAAAAGAATTATTCTTACTGCGCTCACAAGTAAAAATACAATGTTTTGAGAAAAACGCATGCAAAATTAAAAATCAACTAAAGTCGTTACTAAAGAACACATTTTCAATTTAAATTTAATCCGTTCAAATTGGAATATATTTTTGCGATTTGTTTCGTTTAATTTAGACTTGTTTAAATTTGTAAAAAATATGAAAAGTAAAAAAACAATGATTTTTTGAAAGTATAAAACCGATAAACTCTGAAAAAATAATCAACTTATATCAAGTAAAAATCCAATCTCTCGGGACATTTAATTCATTCAGAATAAAACAGCAATACACTAGAAAGGATTTCTTTTACAACTTTTGTACTCACCTGTAAACAGGAAATGATCCGGATGTCTGTAAGGTAAATATATATGGCTGGTACTCCAAAAGCATAACAGGAGTTAAAAGATGTGGGATATACACAACAGCTTGGAAACTATAAAATAATAAATTTGAATGAATTCTAGCTGCAGAAAAAGCTACTATATCATAAAATATTATGATGAGGTATACAAAAATAAAATATTTCTATGTACATAATTAATCAATTTATAAATGGGATAAATAAGCCGATGCAATTTACTTTAATCAAATGAGTGAAAAAAAAAAACTTTTTGCAACATTTTTATTATATATTTACAAGCAAAGCAATATTTAAAGAGGAATTTCCATTTTAACTTATGAAAGATACCTTATAATTGTAAGTTCCTTATAATTAAAGAGATACACCATACTTTTATTATTATTATTATTTTTATTCGGCATCTAGAAATTTATTGAAATATGAAGTTTTATCAATATTGAATAAAAATTTCAAACAATTTAAATTATTGAATAATGAACTATATAGTAATAAAGAAAAAGTACATTATTTTAATATAGACATCAGGAATTATGTATTTAAGCACAGTAAACTCTCGATTATCAGCGGTTCTCCATACTTTTTTTTCCTTTTTAACACTTTCCAACATATTTCTTTTACATGCTAAAAGGTATAAATTAACAACATAATATACAGTAAAACAAATTTTATTAGATTGTTGGCATGTTTCGGCTCACTCCGATACATTTTCAAAAACAAATGAGAATATTCCATAATTGCACGGTCTTTGAAGTTATTATTTGAAAGGCTATTATTTGATTTTCATGTACTTTTAAAAAAATACGCACGTTATCTTTTATTTTTAATTGGTTGTTAATTTTCATATTTATAACCATGCAGTAACTCGAGCCACAATTTCGGTAAGTTAAAATATGTTGCATCGTTACATATTGTACTTTTGCGTGTTATTATCTCTATGGTTTTTCTCATTATGGATGGATAGTACAGACTGGAGGACAAAATTAGTTTACTTTCATTGAAATTTATTAGGATGGTTTCTTCTTGATATGATCTTGCCAGGGCTGTGATTTTTCTATTATACTTAATATCAGCTATATGCTCCTTTTTTATGTAACTAAATTTCCTGCTTTCCCTGCCAATACAGTAATTCTTAGATCCGTCTTCTTTAATTAAAGGTATTTCATATACTTCTGAATAATTCTCAAAATTAATTGGGTCAATTTTATTGCAAATGACATTCTTTAATTTCTGAGGAGGTTTGGCTATTAAGCAGATATTGAAACGTTTAAGGCTGTATTTTAATTTTTCAAAAAAGCTTGGATGATATTGAAAAGTATAAAAAGTTTGTATTTTTGCGAATCAACTTTGTTTTATTGTTTCTTATTATTGGCGATAGCCATGATTAATTTATTAATATGGTGTACCTTAAAACCATTATTAAAAGCAATTTTATGAATATTATCTAATTCATTATCCAATTTATTTCCAGTACATACTATAAAGGCCCGTCTTCTGAAAAATCTGTAGGCTGAAATTTTGTACGTAAATGAAGAACATGCGTTATTTGGTATCGTGGATTGTTTAGCCATACATTTTAGACCATACCTTTTCGGAAAACAGGTCTGTTGATAGATTTATTTGTTCACATGAGCTATTTCTAGTTTAAATACAATATCATTTTACATTTTACATACCGATTTAAATAGAGCTAAATACTAAATGAGAACACTATTATTTAACATTGACACCGCGGACTATTTTTTTCTTTTGCCTTGCAAGCTTCTGTCTGCCGACTCAGAACTCCTGTTATAGCACAGTGCGTCTGGATGGGAATATTGAGTGCTCGTTTACTTTGATTATTGAAAATTTATATCCGCAATTTTAGCTATGCTAAGTATTATCAAAAAGAGCACATTTATGACTCTTCCTTTAAACAAAACAAGCTATACTCTGCATCTATTGATTCTCTGTGTTTTACGATGTAAACAATTGAAAAGGTATTACTATTCATCGTGCAATTTATTTCACGCGAGCTCTTTCTAGTTTAAATACAATATCATATTACGTTTTATATACCGATTTAAATAGAGCTAAAAAATTCTAATTAGCTTCCATTTATACTTTCTTCTATCTTTACAAGAAAAAAGTAGTGGATTCATGAAAATTTTCGACAGATTTATACGTTTTAGAAGGTCCCGAACACGATTTGACTGTCTTTAGAAAATGTCTGTCTGTGAGTCTGTGACTCTGTCTGTCTGTCTGTCTGTATGTGACAAAAATTTTAAGGGCGGTCTATTTCAAGAACTAAAGCACTAAATTTAATAAAACTTTATATTCAATTAGTCGTTAATATAAATTGGTGCTGATTAGTTTTTGGTGAAAATCACCTAACAGCCCTGCTACTATGCTGCATTTTTCGCGATTTTCGCAGTAGCTCTATCTCAAGAACTAATGCAGTTATTTTCATCAAACTTCAGATTCCGTTAGACCATGACATAAGTAGATACTGATTACGTTTTGGTTTAGATATCCCAACAGGTGGCGCTGCTATACCACTTTTTTCAATATTTTTACGATAGCTATATCTCAAGAACTAATGCACGGAATTTCATCAATCTTCAGATTCTATTAGACCTTGACATAAATAGATGTTGCTTACATTTTGGTGTAAATAGCCCAACAGATGACGCTGCTATGCTACTTTTTTCATTATTGTCACGATAACCATATTTCAAGAACGGATTTTCATCAAACTTCAGATTCAGTTACACATTCACATAAGTTGTTTTTCATCAGGTTTTGGTCTAAATATCCCAACAGGTGGCACTGCTATGCTGCATTTTTCAGGATTTACACGATTTTAGCAGTAGTCATATCTCAAGAACTAATGCACGGAATTTAATAAAACTTTAGATTCCGTTAGATGATATAAATTGGTGCTGATTCTTTTTAGTGTATACGAAACCTGTGTGACATAGAAGAAAGTTTTGGGATTAGCATATCCGACTAGTTCTTTTTAATTTTACACCCTAACAGTGTCATTGGATAACGCTATTTTTGTTTTTAATTTTTTAGATTACGTTTCATGCGTATAAAAGCACATTTTTCATAATCCAGAAACCTGGTTCCCCAACTGGATTTTTTGCGATACACTGTAAAAATATACAAAATGTTTCTTAATCTACGAAAATATACTACAACCACGAACAAAAATATCCATTCACCTCTTCCGCGTTATCCACGATTCCGAAAAGCGTTCTTTATTTTCGGAAACCTCAGAAACAGATATATTTTCGAGATTTAAAGAAGCATTTATAAAAACATTTTGTGTCACTACGAGTCAGGATCAAGCTAATTTTATGTAAAAAAATGGCTGATTCAATTTTCACCAAATATTGTATCTTACCTTTTTGGATTATGAGAAGACCGTTTGACTAAGTCACATGTTCGAGAAAATTTGATTTGTGGGTCCTTTTTGGGTCCCTGCACTCCAATGTGAATGAGGTTGAAACAGTAATTAAGTTTTTGAACAGTTGGCGGTAAAGGAAGTCGCAAAGTTGGCAACATTGACGAAATTTGACGGAAAATTGACTTTTAATATTACCAATGCCAAAACATATGATTGGTGCCAAATGAATTAATGTCGCCTATTTTTGCGATATTTGTCAAAATTTTCACGACTTTTGGTAAAAACAAAATTGGTTTTCAGGACTGAAGTTATTGTTAAGAAATTCCCAGGAGTCTAGATAAATGATTCAACCAATAATTCACAATACAACAAAAAGTACGATTCTGATAGTTCAGAGCAGTCTGTACTGAATTTATTGTTATATTGAACATAAGGCTTAGTTGAACGCAACGCTAATTTTAATCGAGCGTAGCTCGGTCTTCCCAGCTGGTATGAGATAAACAAGCAAAGGAACAGTAGCATGGAAATAATGCTAGGCTCGCCTATTTCTTGCGTCTTTCAAAAGAACCAAATTTTATTGGTCGTGTATCGCCACTCTCTGATAAAAGCACCCTAGAATATACAACCAAGAGCATTGGAGGAATCGAATCCGCTGCCTTCTGCTTTCATAAACAATTGACGGAGAAGATACGCACCATAACATTTTGTCACAGAAGTTCCAAAACAAAGATATCGTACATCACACATGAATAATGAAATCAGCAACATCGATTGTTTTCTTAAACTATAGACAGTAAAACAGTTTACTCTAATTAATAATCGACTTCATTCAGTGGAGCAACCGATTTGAGTTGATTTGTAAGATGCTTAGAGACCTAAATTGAAGCTGTTGTCTCGACACATAACACAAACAATCTGAACCCATATTGTACGAGGCATTTAAAAATAATAATTTAAAAAAAAATTGCTATTACAGACTATTGCGACAAAAGAAATATGTAGTATATGTATAATTCAAAATTTTACAAAAAGTTTATTGGTCTTCTTTTTTTTAACTGCCCTACATATAGAACAGTGGTACAATGCATTACTGTAAATTGCGCACATATATTTTTAAATAACTTAGCAATATTCAACTCTAATCTGCAATAATGCATGCGATTTGTCATTATTAACTCTGAAGGGAATTGTCGCATTTCTTTATGAAATTATTCAAATTAATAAAAAGCAAGTCATATAAAATAGTAAAAATTAGCCAAATTCAAATATCTAAACAAAATTATAATTACAATAATAACGATTAGAAATAACTATTATCAAACTGAAAGTCTGTTTTAGTAGTGGGTCAGAGATAAAAATAAATACGTGTGAAAATTCGAGAAATCTGAGCTGCCCTATACACAGGACGATGATAAAATATGGGTTAATAAAGAACATTTTTTAGACTTCACTTAAATGCAATAATAGAACTGACAGCACAGTCCAGAATTTACTAGCATAAAAAAAATAAATTAGAACTAGGAGACATTCAGAGTAAAACCGAAGTGGAATCACGCATCTTGTGATGGAGCAGAGATGTCTGGCATACTCAAGGGTCGGAAGTAGCAAGCTAAAGTAGCAAAACTACTGCAGTCGCTACTTTTTACAGTAGTTTGTAGTGCAGCGCGCTACATTTTGAACAATGTAGCGTAGCGAGTAGAGCGATACTAAAAATCAGTAGTTTGTAGTGAGAACCGACACTACTTTTAACGCTACTTCAAGAGGAATAAAAAGTGCCATTCGGCAAATCACGTGGTCGAAATTCGCTTCTTTTGTGTATAATTTGTTCTGCTCAAAAATTTCCGAATCGCAGTCGCAAATCTCAGCTGCAGTGTATAGCAACGCATCGCATGAAGGAATATATTTTTTCCATTGACACATGCTGATGAAATCAAGTACTAACCCACCAAAGGAATAAATATTCTTGTTGGCAACACTTGTCTATTTACTTGTTAAGAAGTCTGCATGTTTTAACGTCGCGTTTCTTATTATTCGGAATTGCTCCATTTACAGATTTATTTATTGTTTGCAATTTTTTTTTTTTTTTTTTTTTTTTTTGTAATTTTCTAGATTATAGTATCTCTCTTAATTTTGCTACTGTTACGCGTGTATAAACTAACGTTTTCGAGACGAACACAAAACATTTCCTTGCATCACTTTCTAAATTTTTTAATACCCTCGGTTATGTCACATTTATTTATTTGTATCCCGGCAGACGCGAATTAACAAGGGGTCACTTTATTATTTAATCCGTGTCTTTAATTTCTAGTGTAAATTGAACACTTTGACAAAATTTGAAAGTAGCGAATTTGTAGTCTCTACTTTTTAAAACGAGTAGTTGTAGTTGTAGTTAACTACATTTTCGACAAAGTAGTTGTAGCTGTAGTTCGCTACAGTAAAAAAGTAGTTTTTCCGACCCCTGGGATTACTCAACTCAGCTGCCGAGTTCAATCAGTTACATAATCAAATTAATCACAGAAATGAGAAATGTGTTACCTTATTTGAGTTCCCGTAATCTCCTGGTTGTAAAACATTGGTTCTTCCATAGAACCCTAAATATGAAAGGAAAATAAAGAAAAGCATTAGTATATGATGTATAAGAATAGAAACTTTTAACTTATTCGTACTGTTGCACAAATTCAAAAAAGAAATGTTTCATTCATTGTTCGTGAAATCCGTTCCAGTCTGAAAAACAGATTTTGAAAATATACTACGAATCACAATTTATTAAAAATTATTTGATCGAGTTTCAACAGGGTGTTATTTTATATCATGTGAGTTTGATAAGAAATGAACGGCTCCCAACTACTGTTATCCATGTAACGGAATTCTTTTTTAAAATCTACTACTATTTCCGATTAGTAATACACGCATCATTTAATTAAAAATTAAGTAAGTCGACAATTATTATTAGGAAATTATGATAGAGACTTGAATCTCTTAAAGTGGAGTGGCAATACTGTTTCCAACAAAACTAATCGTTGGGGGCCACCGTAATACTTACCCATCATGGATATGCATAATATAAAATATTAAAATAAAAAATGTGCAAACTACTTATAAAATGCATTGCAATTCCAATAAAATCGTGGCTTGATGACCGTCATAAACTTTAAAGGCTCGATTACTGAATTGCTTAAAAGAAACATCCTTATAACTCCAAAAACAATAATCCTATTAACTAGCGGTTTATTGCATCTGATTAAGCGTCTCATTTCCAATTAAAATATATCTTTGAATTGAAATTCGGTTGAAATACAGGGTCATGAAAAATCGAAGAGTGGGGAAAATAGGATTACAAATATCTCGGCAACTCATTATCCGATCGATTTCATGTTTTATTCAAAATTTATATTTTTTTATTGTCTTTTATATTCATTCCTTAAAATAAACAATTTCGAAATTCTTTATATACCTTTTATCAGAACGAATATTTCGAGAGTCCGAAAAAAATAGTTCCTGATAATCTAGGTTACTGAAATTCAATAAGCTTCTTCCCATTATTACATACTAAGTACATACCAAATTTCAAGTCTCTATCTCAATTTGTTCGGGAGTTAGAGCGTTTACACACACACACACGGACAGACGGACGGACGGCAATTTTTTTTTCTAAAAATATGTTTTTCGGGATCTCCAATGTCTCAAACGTGTAAATCCGTCAATTTTTTTTTTTTCGATTTTCAAAACGATTACAAGACTTACCCTATACTAAGTATGATGGGTAAGTAAAAGGACTTGTCTAAAGCATACAATTTTTAGAAAAGAAACTCAATATTCTTTGGACGAATGTTTTTTTTTTACAGGACAAACAAAACTTTCTCTCCCCATAATGAGGGCGTGGATTGCATCTTTCTGGTTAAACATTTTCATAGCATAGTCAATCCCGTTAAGAACAAGAACGTGGAAAATACAGCGTAAAGTGACTAAATTTTATAAAGGAAGTCAAATTTAAAGCTTTCATAATATTTATAATTTTTTTAGCTTTATTTTTTTAAACGTCACAAATTTATGAACTTTTCAAAATTTAAAAAGTTTTTTATTTGAAACTGCCTAAACTGAGTGAACTTTGTCACTTATGTCACTAATTTTTGGCGAAATTGGAGATATTTGGTCACTTTTTCAAGATCTGGTGTGCAACATAAAGCAGCACGAGCAGGAAAGACCGAGCCATGCTCGGTCAAAATTAAATTTGAGTTCAAATTTGAGTTCAACCCATGACCAAAATGACCCACTTATTGAATTTTCTCGAACATGTGACCTAGCTCAACAGTCTTCTCGTGTCCAAAAACCATAGGATGCAAAATTTAGTGTAAATAGTCTGAGCCGTTTTTAAGATAAAATAGCTTGACCCATAATGACCCATGACCAAAATGACCCACTAATTGAATTTTCTCGAACATGTGACCTAACCCAACAGTCTTCTCGTGCCCGAAAACCATAGGATGCAAAATTTTGTGTAAATAGTCTGAACCGTTTTTTAGATACAATTAGCTTGACCATGACCCAAAATGACCCAAAATGACCCACTAATTGAATTTTCTCGAACATGTGACCTAGCCCAACAGTCTTCTCGTGCCCGAAAACCATTGTATGCAAAATTTAGTGTTAATTGAGCCGCTTTTTAGATCTTGACCCACAATGACCCAGAAATGACCCACTAATCGAATTTTCTCGGACATGTGACTTAGTCCAATGATTTTATCGTGCTCGAAACTCGTAGGACACAAAATTTAATCAATATCGTTAGAGCCGTTTTTTAGATAAAATTAATTTGACCCGCGTTGACCCACAAATGACCCACTAATCGAAAGTTCTCGAACATGTGACCCAGCCCAATAGTCTTCCCTTGCCCGAAAAGGGTCGGATACAAAATTTCATCAAAATTGTTTGAACCGTTTTTTAGATACAATTAGCTTGACCATGACCCAAAATGACCCACTAATCGAATTTATCTCGAACGTGTGACCTATCCCAATCGTTTTCTGATGCCCCAAAACGGTAGGAAGCAAAATTTCGTCAAAATCGTTAGAGCCGTTTTTAAGATAAAATTTGCATAACCACACACACACACACAAGATTTGCTCGTATTAGAACATATGATTTAATTGATAAAGTATTGCACGTGAAGACAATACTTCTGGGTTCGGCCTCTGGCCTGCACACTATTCCCCCAGTTAGAAAATTTCATATCGGGTACATTTTTGTATTGAGTTACATTTAATAGCACTTTATTTATAGTTATTCTGTATTAGGAATCGCTTATCTTTCGTATGCGACTGGAAGCGGACTATTGAAATGGCTTCGCTTGCTCATTGTGAGTTTTATGCAAAAGTAATACTATCAGAAATTTTAGATAATTTTTTAATCTAGGTATAATTTTTTTTTTGTTTTCATGCATGACTCCTATTACAACTTGTTATTGTCCAGTTTGTAAAGTATTGAAACTCCAAACATGACAAATGATAAAACTGTCCAAATTTATTTTTAAAGATAAATTCTAAACTATGGTGATTATTTAACAAGCGGTGTATGAGTTTATATTAGTCTTAATTATAAGAATATATTTAAATTCAAAATCCGTCTAAAAACCTCTTGTCTAAAGCATTCTTGAAATCTAAAGATTTAGGTTCGAGATAGTACAACTTTGAAATTAAACTATAATCTTAAAATCTGCAAAATGTAATTGTATTTTTCTTACTTGATAAATTGACTCTTCAGAAGAAGAAAAAAAACGACTTTCCATCTTTAATTCGATGAAAAACACAAAAAGGCTTTGATAACGAAAAATATTCAGCGTATATCAAAGAAGGTCAAAGAGAGACTGAAGAAAATATATTCCTAACAATGCTTATTACAAAGAAAGCATTGTTGTTCATTATTTTTGGAAGATCGATCTTAGTATGACTTAAATAAAATGTTATTGTTGATATAACAATGAACATAATTCAGGAAAGCTTCAATTTGTTACTAACAATACTTATTATGAAAATTATTTTCGAAAGAGCATTGTTTCAAACTTCATAAGATTTGATTCGAGTTTAACAAACACAATATTGTTGGCACAACAATGTACCTGACAGCGGAAATTTTTGATACAGATTCGAATAATAAACGACCAATAGGCAATATTAAAATACTTTGCATTTTCAATGCACTTATTTAATTTTCCTTTTCTCACAATTGGGTACGCGTGCACTTTGAGGGTGCATGAGAAGAAGGAGGTGCGATCCAAGGGTTCACCACTGCTTGGCGCGTTTTCAAAAAATCGCCAAATTGTCGCGTTTTTGCCTCAACGGGAGGAATGACGAGGGTTGCAAGACTCAATCCGCTATCGCGCGCGCGCTATCACGCCAATCAGGGGTGAACGCTTGGATTCACCCGAAGAATATAGTGTAGTGGGTACGAGACGAGTTTGTTCGACAATAAGGTTAAAGTTTCTTAAATGGGTATGCCCATAGCTTGACATGGAACAATAGCGGTGTGGCAAAAATGTGGTAGTGTTTTCAAATGTAGCAAGTGTATCAGTTTCAGAATGATATTATCCCTTTTATAGCTAAATAACTGAGAAATAACAAACATAAATGCACGGAGGCATAAGTAAAATTTTTGAAAAAATTTACCCCCATTAGGCGCCATTGCTCCCATTTTGGGAACATGCTATTTTTCCTAAATATTTTTCCTAAAAAAGCAATGTTCTTGTATCCTCTTTTGCGGATTTGTATTGTGTCCTTTGAGACATTGACATGGAGATTATTTTTAATTTGCTTTATGGACGTATTTTACTTTGATACCAATCTTCATTTTTTCGACTAGTCTGAACATTTGTTACAGGTGGCCGCCCGCATCTTGATTTCCAGTCGAAATTGCTATTTCTTGTAACTGCTCTCTATATCCCTCGTTTTGAACGTTTTTATATTTTAGAAATTTCAATAACGGGCTTATTTTTCGAATTCGACTTAAATATCTTTAAAATTTCCTCTTTTGCGAATTCTGCAGCCTCATAAATAATGGCTACATAAAATTTGGCCTCATAACTAAGCAACGGAAATTGTTTTTAGCTCATAGGCTATCAAAGCCTGAGAGCTAATGTTCCCGCATTGTGCGTACGTATGTATGTACGTTTGTATGTACGTAACGCGATAACTCTTGATATAAATATCCGATTTGGTTCAAATTTTGTATATAGGTTCATTCTGATATGGCGCTTCCCTGATTAGTTTTGGGGGTTCATTGGTTAAGTATAAAGGGGGAACGTGGAGCTGATCCCCTTTAATTTAGACAAATGGGTTTTTCATGCAGAATTATCCGATTATCTTCAAATTTGGTATACCGATTTATTCTGATAAGGCGCTTCACTGATTAGATTTGTAGGTCCATTGGTTAAGTATAAAGGTGGGAAATTGAGGAGTTAATACCCCCTTAATTTAGCTAAACAGGTTTTTCATGCAGAATTACCCGATTTGCTTCAAATTTGGTATACATGCTTATTCTGATAAGGCACTTTCCTGATTAGTTTTGGAGGTTCTTAGTTAAGTATAAAGGGGGAGCGGGGGTAATAAGAGTATAATATACAATTAGTGTGAATAGCCTGTGAACTCAATGTCATCAGTTTAACTGAGCACTTTTCTTTTTATTTTCTTGTTATACTGCTCCTTGAAAATGGTTCGTTTATCAGAACGGTTGCTTTGTTAAAACCAATCCAGCATTTGTTAAAGTTTGCATAATGCGCCTAAACATTTCAGAGAGTAGTTTTTTAACAATAATATCAAAATATGTTAAATGAATAATACTGATGAAATTCTTGTTTCATTTCAATTTCAATTTAATATTTATCCTTCCAATTTTTTTTTAAATTTTTCCAATTTTTATTATCGTATTTTATTCTCATATTTATGCTTAAACGTTTGCGGCTGACAGTACTATTAAATCGTAATTCCGGTTATATTCATTACTTTGCATTGTTATATTGTTTAATGTTTCCCAACGATTAATGTTATCTGCTACTCAATTTAATGCCGTTGTTGTTTTTACAATAATCCAACTAATAATGCATCGTTTTTACATCAAGTTAAATTTTTAGGCTCTATTTCCTTTTTAAATTGAAATCGTCTATATGGTTTTCATGAAAATTTTAACCTTTAATTACTCTGGCCACAGATCGAATTTCAAAAATCCGGTCATATTATCCCTGTCATACACGGCCATGCCTATCTTATTAAGATCTATGTTTATGGTAAATTACATTGTAATTATTGAAGCTTGCCGAAATATCTTGTTAACTTCATAGTTAGATTGAAATATATGCATGAGAAGCTTCGCTCACTTTCGGCTACCTTTGCTTCAGTTGTCTTAGTTTGAGTACAAAAGTGTAATTGCTTTAATATGTAAGATCGATTACAACTCAGTACTTCTATTAGATTAATTTTAACACAATTAGTCTAATTGGTAAATAAATCGTATGAGTTATAATTTTTAAACTGGGCGGAATATGTCCAGGCCAGGATTCGAACAAGGAACGCTCTTTGCTGAATCTGCCAATGCTCTGCCAATTGAGGTATCCTGGAGGAATCTGGAGGACATAATTCACCCAGCTAATCTTATTGATCATAGCATCTGGTCTGATTTCTGAATCAGCTCAACAGAATAATAAGGAGGTAATAGAACTCCTGCGATTTATTCTGTTGAGCTGATTCAAATATGAGACCAGATGCTATGATCATTAAGATTAGCTGGGTGAAACAGGTCCTTCAGATTCGTCCAGGGTAGCTGAGTTGGCAAACATTGGCAGATTCAGCCAAGAGATCCTGGTTCGAATCCTGTCCTGGACATTTTTCGCCCAGTTGGAAAATTACAACTCATCTGTACTTGTATTTATAACGGTTTAAAACGCTTAACATGATTAAGTGATAAAACTGTCCATATCTTTAAGATCGCATTACTTAGGGAGCTGTGATTATATTTTTATGTTAAGTATTACAAACTCTTTCTATGCAAATTGCGATTTTATCAAAATCAGCTTTGAAATCCTAGGATTAAGGCTCAGGATCGCATTCACTAGTAATAAAATTATTGTCTTAAAATCTAAAGAATGTCATTTTATTTTGCTTACTTCATAAGAAACCTCTTCAGAAGAAGAAAATAATCGTCTATCCATCATTAGCTTGATTAAAAAATTAAAATAGCTTTGATAACGAGAAATATACAGCGTATATCAAAGAGTGTCAAAGAGAGACTGAAAAAAAAATGTGTTCCCAACAATGCTAATTACAAAAAAAGCATTGTTAATCATTGTTTTTGAAAGATTGTTCTTAGTATGATTTAAACAAAATGTTATTGTTGATGCAACAATGGATCTAAATCTCGAAATCTTTGGTATGTTCCTAACAATGTCAAAGAAAGTATTGTTGAAAATTATTTTCGAAAGCGCATTATTTCAAACTTCATAAGGTTTTATTCGAGCTAAACAAAAAGTTATTGTTGACACAGTAATGCGTCTGGCAGTGTACATTTTCGATACAGATTCGAAGAGAAACCAACCAACGGGCAATATTAAAATAAGTAGCATTTTGGATAAATTTATTTAAGGTGTTACATACGTTATAGGCGGCGAAAAATTGACATATTTTGGAATTTGTTTCTAGGAAGGCTGTAAAATTAATTAAACAAACTAATAATTCCACGCTTTTTTTGACTACTTTAGCACCATAACTTCCTGTAGAAAAGAAATTATTATAATCCCTGTTTCTTCTTGTAAAATAAGGTTGCAGCTAAGGTCATCGGCTCAAAATTTTGAATTTTTGAAAAATAAGAAAATTGCACTATTTAAAAAAAAAAATCATTTTTCGCCTAAAATTTTAATTTTTAAACTTACAGAAAAATTATTAAAAAGTAAAATCTTCAAAAAATGGCTAGATGGCCGTTAGACAATTTAATATACGGCAAACTAATTTTACCCCAAAATGTTAAAATTTGTCCAAGTTATCTTGCGACTCACGTTAAAAAATGTAGTTTCCGGAAAACCGCGTTTAAAGTTTTAGAAAGAAAAAATATATTGATAATTTTTTTTTTCAAATTACATCTAATTTGCTATTTTTCGCCATACTGTGAACCCTTATGTGCCATCTGCAAGCTTCAATAACGGAACAGAATCTTTAGTAGAATCTGTTCGACGAGGTCGGTTTTATCGATCGTGCGCGCGCTCACATTTTTGCTTATATCTTTCCTAATTGATATATCACTTTAAATATTTTTGCCCGTAATTCTACACACTATCAAGATTTAATTTTTGTCAAAAAAGTTGATTTTTTTAAAGTTGAGACCATATGTAATCCATTAATTTACTTTTACTAGTGTTTTTCAAAGTTGGGTACGCCAACGAGAACTGTTGATTATTAAATAACAATAGCAAAATTAAACGAACACATATTATTTACTTATTAGATTCTGTAAAATTATTGAAATCAAAAGGAATAAATGGGTACATTATCATAACTTTGATAAAATATCATAACAGTCTGTAAGTATATAGTGTTTTAAAATTATAGGTACAATAGAAAAAAATAATCATTTAATCTTAAATAGTCAGTCAAACATCATTTTTAACATGATGCAGGTTATTAATAGTATTTCCATGGTTTTTGATAACTTCAAAAAATCGTGTTTCTATTGAATCAATTACTTTTTTAAATAATATTGGTGACAAAGAATACCATGCTTTTTCAATAATCTATTTTAGTTCTTAGTAGAATCGTATTGTTTTCCATTGTTGTATACTTCCCGGCTTATGATACCCAAAATGTTCTCAATTGGGTTATAATCCGGGCTTTATGGTGGCTAATCTAAAACATTAACATTTCGGGCGAAAAAAACCCTGTTTCGTACGGTTGTGAGTTGCGGATTGAACCATTATAGTGCTGAAATCTCTACTCAGACACCCCTAAGATGTCACGAAGTGGAAGTAGATGTTGCTCTAGTGTCTCTTGATACTTAGTTGAATTTTAGTTCCCATGGATAAATGCCAGTCCGGGTTTGGCCATCAAATCCAATCGCCCGCCAAAACACCAGAGAATTACAGCTTTGACGTCTGCTGAAAAAAGTATGTGACTGTTTCCTGAAGTTATGACAGGAATATCAGCCATTAAGACCATCCAGATTCCACATATTTTCATAACTGAATAACACGGTGAGCCACTTGGCCACGTACGATATGTACTTTCGAGCTTAATCCATTCTGGCCTGTTTTATAATGTGCTTTTAAGGGTGATTTACAACACATTTTCTTTAACCCTTTCAGGGGCAAGGTCTTTCTGTTGCTAAAATATTGAAATGATTAAATGACACCGATATTTACATACAAGTTTATTTGAAAATAAGGAGCAACTTTTCTTAACATACATTAGAAAAGAAATTTTTTTTCAAAAATTATGGCCCAATGTGGCATTTGGGAATTAAAAACAAGTGGGACATATAATATTCCACCGCTCTTCAATGGGTTAAAGCAATGTTCTTTCAGTCTATTTTGTGCATTTATATTGTGTCCTTTGAAACATTGACATGGAGTTTATTTTTAATTTGGTGTACGGACCTATTTTACTTTGATTACCAATCTTCGAATTTTTCGATCAGTCTGAATATATGTTACACGTGGCCGCCCGCATTTTGATTTCCAGTCAAAATTGTTATTTCTTGCAAGTACTCTGTATATCCCACGTTTTGAACGTTTTCATATTCTAGAAATTTCAATAAAGGGCTTATTTTTCGATTTCTACTTAAATATCTTTAAAATTTCCTCTTTTGCAAATTTAGCAGCTTTTGGCCTCATAAATAAGCAACGAAAATTGTTTTTAGGTCACGGGCTATCAAAGCCTGAGAACTAATGTTCCCGCAGGTTCTATATGTATGTACGTAATATATGTACGTTTGTATATACGTAACGGGATATTTCGTGATATAAATATCCGATTTGCTTCGAATTTTGTATATAGCTTCATTCTGATAAGGCGCTTCCTCGTTTAGTTTTGGGGGTTCATTGGTTAATTCTAAAGGGGGAACGGGGGCTAATCCCTTCTTAATTTAGATAAAAGTGTTTTTCATGCAGAATTATCCAATTTTCTACAAATTTTGTATATAGGTTCATTCTGATAAGGCGCTTCCCTAATTAGTTTTGGGGAGTTCATTGGTTAAATATTAAGGGGGAAAGTCGGGGCTAATCCCCCTTAATTTAGATAAACGGGTTTTTCATGCAGATTTATCCAATTTACTTCAAATTTGGTATACAGGTTTATTCTGATAAAGCTCTTTCCTGATTAGTTTTGGAGGTTCATTGGATAAGTATAAAGGGGGGAAACGAAGGAGTAATAAGAGTATAATATACAATTAGTGTGAATAGCCTGTGAACTCAATGTCATCAGTTTAACTGAGCACTTTTCTTTTTATTTTCTTGTTATACTACTCTTTGAAAACTATTCGTTTGTCAGAACGGTTGCTTGGTTAAAACCAATCCAGCATTTGTTAAAGTTTGCATAATGCGCCTAAACATTTCAGAGAGTGTTTTTTTTTTTAAGAAAAATATTAAAAGGCGTTAAATGAATAATACTGATAAAATTCTTATAATATTTCTACTTGTTTCATTTCAGTTTCATTTTGAATATTTATCCTCCCAATTTTTATTAATTTTTCCAATTTTTATTATCGTATTTTATTATCATATGTATGCTTAAACTTTTGAGACTGACTGTAGTACTAAATCCTAAATCCGGTTATATTCATTGTTATATTGTCTAATGTTTCCCAACGATTAATGTTGTCTGCTACTCAATTTAAACCATTTATGCCTAACGTCCCGATTTCGGGACGCTTCAGTAAAATGGGGAAAAAGTGCATTTCATAACACTTTTTTTTAATGAAATTTGGTGTCTTATCTTATCGAGGAGTCTTCGATAAAATAAGACACAAAATTTCTATAAAAAAAATAAGTGATGTGAAATGAACTTTTTCCAATTTTACTAAAGCATCGACGCTGGGCATAAATGGGTTAATATCGTTTTTACGTCAACATCAAATGTTAAAATTTACTTTAACATTTTAGGCTCGATATTCTTTTTAAATTGAAATCGTCTATATGATTTTCATTAAAATTTTAACCTTCAATTACTCCGGCCACAGGTGGAATTTCAAAAATCCGGTCACGTTATCCCTGTGATACACGGCCATGCCTATCTTACTAAGATCTATGTTAATGGTAAATTACATTGTAATTATCGAAGCCATTGCCGAAATATCTTGCTAATTTCATAGTTAGATTGAAGTATATACATGAGAAGCTTCGCTCGCCTTCGACTACATTTCTTCAGTTGTCTTAGTATGAGTTCAAAAGTGTAACTGTTTTAATATGTAAGATCGATTACAGCTCTGTATTTGTATTAGATTAATTTTTACACCACTTTTCTAATTGGTAAATAAATCATATGAGTTGTAATTTTTCAACTGAGCGAAAAATATTCAGGCCAGAATTCGAACCAGGGACGATCTTGGATGAAGCTGCCAATGCTCTGCCAAGTGAGCTATCCTGGAGGAATCTGGAGGACCTAATTCCAAAAGCTAATCAGAATGATCACAGCATCTGGTCTGATTTCTGAATTAGCTCAACATAATAATTAGGCGGTAATGGAAACTCTGCGATTTATTCTGTTGATCTGATTCAGATATGAGACCAGTTGCTATGATCATTAAGGGTAGCTGAGTGAAATAGGTCCTGCAGATTCGTCCAGGATATCTGAGTTGGCAAACATTGGCAGATTCAGCCAAGAGATCCCTGGTTCGAATCCTGTCCTGGACATTTTTCGCAGAGTTGGAAAATTACAACTCATCTGTACTTATAATTTATAACGGTTTAAAACACTTAACATGCTAAGTGATAAAACAGTCCATATCTTTAAGATCACATTATTAGGAAGCTGTGATGTATAAGTATATTTTTATGTTAAATATTACAAACTATTTCTAAGCAAATTGTGATTTTATCAAAAGCAGCTTTGAAATCGTAGGATTAAGGCTCAGTATCGCCTTCACTAGTAATAAAATTATTGTCTTAAAATCTAAAGAATGTAATTTTATTTTGCTTACTTCATTAAAAACCTCTTCAGAAGAAGAAAATAATTGTCTATCCATCATTAGCTTGATGAAAAAATGAAAATCGCTTTGATAACGAGAAATATACAGCGTATAACAAAGAGTGTCAAAAAGAGACTGAAAAATATATGTTTCCAACAATGCTTATTACAAAGAAAGCATTGTTAAACATTGTTTTTGAAAGATTGTTTTTAGTATGATTTAAACAAAATGTTATTGTTGATACAACAATGTACCTAAATCTCGAAATCTTCGGTATTTTCCTAGCAATGTTTACTATAAAAAAAGTATTGTTGAAAATTATTTTCGAAAGAGGATTGTTTAAACTTCTTAAGGTTTTATTCGCGTTTTAAAAAAAGTTATTGTCGACATAATAATGCACCTGGCAGCGTACATTTTCGATACAGATTCCAACAGAAACCGCTCGACGCGCAATATTAAAATACATAACATTTTGGATGAATTTATTTAAGGGGTTACATATGTTTTTGGCGGCGAGAAATTGATTTATTTTGGAATTTTTTTCAGGAAAGGAGTAAAATTAATTAAAAAAACTAATAATTCCACGCAGTTTTTTATTGCTTCAGCATCCTAACTTCCTGTAAAAAAAAAATAAATAAATAAAAAAATAAAAAAAAATAAAATCTCAGATTCTTGTAAAATAATGTTGCAACTAAAAGCCATCAGCTCAAATTTTTAAATTTTTGAAAAATAAGAAAAATGTGCTATTTTGAAAGAAAAAAATTCATTTTTCGTTTAAAATTTTAACTTAAAAATTTATTTTAAAAATATTAAAAATTAAAATTTTCAAAAAATGGCTTGATGACCTTTAGACAATTTAATAATGGGTAGATAAGCGCTAATTTTATCCAAAATTGTTAAAAATTGTCCCAAAATTGTATCATGCGGTTCATGTTGAAAAATCTAATTTCCGAAAAATCGCGTTTAAAGTTTTAGAAGAAAAAAAATATAGTGGTGATTTTTTTTTTCCAATTTACACTTAATTTGTTATTCCTGCGCCATACTGTGAATCCTCTTGTGCCATCTGCAACTTTAATAATGGAATAGAATCTTTAGTAGAATCTGATCGGCGAGGTCGGTTTTATCGATTGTGCGCGCGCACGCAATTTTTGCTCATATCTTTTCCAATAATTGAGATATCACTTTAAATCTTTATGCCCACAATTCTATGCACTATCAGGATTTAATTTCCGTCGAAAAAATCGATTTTTTGAAAGTTGACAACGTATGTAACCCCTTAATTTCCTTTGTACTAGTGTTTCTTATAGTTTGGTACGCCTACACTTTGAGGGTGCATGAGAAGGTTATAGTGGGTACGAGACAAATCTGTTCGACAATAAGGTTAAAGTTGATGCAAGTGGGTGTGCCACGTAACTTGAGCAGGGCCGTAGCTAGAAGGGTGCCAGGGGGAGGGGGGGGCTCAGCACCCCCTGAAAATTTTTGAGCTCCCCCTACCCCCTTTGAAAGTTGCCAAGGCCACTAAATGAAATTTTGTTTCAAAAATCAAAATAAAACTCTGTTAAAAAATTGAACTTAGTTTGAGGGGGGGGGGGGGGGCTTTTTACAGTTTTGCATAAATACTAAATTGTAGTATTGTAGTATTTGTTTAAAAACTGTAAATAAGTACTTCAATATGCATCCTATCTGCACATACTCAGAGTTAGCAACCTTTTGCTGATGCAAACATTGACTTTTGCATTAGTTATGTACTGTTTTTTTTTTCATTTTGCAGCGTTTTCCGTTATTAGCATAAATAAAAGTTATTCTAATGAGTTTAATAGTAAACTAGGGGGCCTACCCCCTGCGAGCTACGCTCGCCAACCCCCGCTCAGACTTAGAGGCCTCTAAAAACATGACAGCGTGCTTTGTTTTAAAAATATTGGTAAATCTGTAATTGAGTTGCCATGCTTTTAACGTTTTAATCGGGTATTTTTTTTTTTTTTTTATCATGGCTTCATACACAGCTGTTGCGACAACTGACGACTGTTTTCGGGATTGATAAGTAAAATCAATTACACCTTGAAAACCAGCTTGTATAAAATGGTTAGGTTTAAATTGTGGCTACCTCTCAGACTTTTATAACAACGATCTGTATTCTATTCTTCCTTTGCGTTTAAGGATGAGAAAAATTCCATCTGCTTGTGAATAACATTAAGAACCACGGTATTGAAAAGTACTATGTTATAGACATTTTCAGTAACACGTTTTAATTTTCTCTCTATTTTAGTGCACCATCATGTATATTTTCATGTTATTTTAAATATGTAAATTATTTATTTTAATTAATATGTATATACGAATTTTCTAATAATTATTTATCATACAAAATTAATTAAATATTTTTTGCATGCATGCCTGCATTTATTCGGCATCAATTGATGAGATATTTAAACAAATTTGCTATCCGCGATAATTTTACATCATGTTATGTCACTTGAATATTGTCCATAAGAAAATCGGGTACTTTTCCAGTATAGGATCCTTTGCTTTTAGGTTTGGCGTAATTCGAGTTTGAAAAACGGATAGATTCGTTAATATACATATATTTGTTGCCAAAAGTTATGAAAACAAACCCAATGAACTTTTGGTGCTTTTCTATTATAGGGGTCTTGACGCTTTTTTAAAAAGCTTGGCACAATTCGAGCATTAGAAAGTGAGATTTGGTGCCAAATGACATAAACAGCCATGGAAACAAATTCGACGATTTTTTTGTTTATATGCGTATTTTAATTATACGTATATTATTATTGTTTTTTCTATACAAATTACTTCTGATTATATATAAAATAGGATAAATGACATTTTACGCTAAACAAATTGTATAAATATTGAAAAAATGCTTCTGTATACGAAATGACAAAGTGAATAGGTTGACAGAAAGTATGTTGCCAAATTTCCTTTTCCGCCAAGGCTATTTTCTCTGTTTCGTCATATACTGGAAAAGCACCGAACTTTTATGCTTGTTTGTACATGTATTTATATGTATATATACAATTTATTTATAATTGTCTTTCAATTTACCTCTTTTTGTACATAAAAATAGATAAATGGCTTCTTTATATTAAATAAATTGTATAAACATAAATGACGTATTTACATAAATGACGTCATTTGGACGAATTTATTCAAAATATTTTCAGTTTATAAATTAAATTAACTGCTGACAGACGATTGAATCCTGACGATAGAAATGTGATTTTTTTTTTCAAATTTTCCTGTAAAACATAATTTAACACAATCTTATCTTCATTATTGATTGAAATAAAAGATAAATTCAAATTCAATTTGAAAATGACGAATAAAAGGAAATCAATATTCCCTATCGGGATCCTTTTCATTTTTTTCCCTTTTTTGTCACAAAAAACTGAGTCATTAGTTGCCATCATTACAGAAATGTCAGTAAAATTAGAAAAAAAAATAATATCTCGAAAACTAATTCGAATTTCAAAATTCTATTACCAGTTTCGACATCCGCGGATTTTTATGGACAATTGGTATTAATTTCACCATCAAGCGTTTAATATTTTATTAAAAATAGCTCTGAAACACAATCAGTCGTTTAATCAGTCGTTTCATAAAATCGTTTCATAAATTCGTTTCATAAAATCGTTTCACAAATTCGTTTCATTAGGATTTTATATATATAGGGTAGATATGATGCTTATGATAAACATTATGTTTCGTATTTGAGTCATCCTAATTAAATATATACAGGGTGTTCCGTTAAAGGGGTCCAATATTAATAGGGGTAATAGAGGAGATCACACGGAGCATAAATCAGTATATAATGCCTGGCCGGATCTCAATAATTTTCAAGTTACAGCAAATAGAATGAAAAATCGGAAATTTGTAAAAAAACCCTCATTGCTAAACTATCGATAATGCTACATAAAAACGAAGCACATATTTAGAAAGAGCAGAAAAAGTCCTACGAAATGACATAAGTTGTTTTAGAATATTGAGAATTAATGGCGAGTTACAAGCTCTGAAACAGTGAAAAAATACAAAATCAAATAATTAGCAAAATAGTTAATCGTTAATTCCAAAAATTCAACTCTACCTACATCAAGGAAAATGTTATAAAATTTGGTCCATTCCGAAAGCTTTCGAAGAAGCTGTCAATAAACCATATCAGTTTAATTGTATGGGAGAAATCAAGCAGTTCCCTAGTTACAACTCTGTACTGTTGCACGCTCGGAAAGAGCGAAACTCCACCCATGACTATTGTAAACACCCCGTTTTAATATCTTTCAATTATACATTTCTGATCAACCTCTATCAATACCCTTTCATTATTCAGTCTGGTCAAGTGAATGACATATAGTGCAGCTCTCGCCTTGTCTTAAAGCAAACTCCGTGACTGCTGGGTTTCCTCCATGAACTTTCAGGATGATGAAGAAGAAGTACTTTTTATGCAAATTTTCTATGTGTATAGGAAGAAAAGTGTAATAAAACAGCAGTCATCAGTGGGCGTTATGTTAAAGGGAGGCTGTTGTAAGTGGGATTGTAGTAAGTTGATGTATAATAATTATGCCGGAATACTCTAACGAAGAATATGCGGACATGCATCTGATGTACGGGCAAGCTCATGGAAATGCATGTCTAGCACAGCGCATGTACCGTGAGCAATTTCCAAGGAGACGTTGCCCAAATTCGAAACTCTTCATAAAAATCGATAGACGATTACGGGAGACTGGATCGTTTAATACAGCAAGCATTGATGCAGGGAAACCTCGACATGTACGAACACCTGCAATGGAAGAAGATGTACTGAATATTTTTAAAGATAACCCCTCCACGAGTACACGAGCTGCTGCGTCTGAAGTCGGTGTTTCTCACCAAAGTGTGTGGCGTGTTCTGCGTGCAGAAAACATGCACCACTTTCATGTGCAGCGGGTACAACTGTTATCAGTAACAGATTGTGCTCAGCGGACAGAATTCGTACGCTGGTTGCTTAATGTAACAGAAAATAATCCACAATTTCTGGAAAATATTTTATTTACTGATGAAGCAACATTTACGAGAGAGGGCGTGGTAAACACGCACAATATGCACACATGGTCATATACAAATCCGCACACTGTTTTCCCGTCGAACGCACAACAAAAGTTCAGTGTGAACATATGGGCAGGTGTCCTCGGCGATTATCTCATAGGACCATATTTACTCCCAGATGTACTCAATGGCAGTACGTACTTGGTTTTCCTACGGGATATCTTACCGCAGTTACTGCAAAATGTGCCAGCAACATTGCGCCACAATATGTGGTTTATGCACGATGGCGCACCGGCACATTTTTTCATAGGTGTTCGCAATCATCTCAATTCAACATATCCTGGGAAATGGATTGGACGCAGTGGACCTGTTGCTTGGCCTGCACGCTCTCCAGACCTCAATCCGTTAGACTTTTTTGTTTGGGGACACCTTAAATCGCTGGTGTATGAAACGCCTGTGGATACACCGGAGGATTTACTAGCGCGAATCGTTGTCGCTGCAGGAGACATTCCCAACTCCGTCGGAGTTTTTCGGCGTGTTCGCCAATCTTTACGACGTCGCTGTCGGCTGTGCGATTCTGTTAATGGGCGCAACTTCGAACACCTATTATAATAATGTCCGTTCGTCTGCCTTCCGACATTGAACTGTGCAGCGCAGGCCAGAAGACTATGCTTCACATATGTCATAAAGTACGTGGAATGTAATTCTTTATTTGTCATTTTTCTTTTATTTTCAACACTTTTTGGCACAGTATTTTGTAAGTCACAGACTGTGGTGTACTCAAATTGTAAATTACAAAGTTTATATGAATTAATTTAAAATTTAGTGTCTTTTTTAAATTTAAAATTAATAAAATTATTATGCTATTTGTTATTATTATTTCCTATCATAAATTATGATGCACATATACATACAATAATTGTCCATGTAAAACATGTACTGAAACTTCTTGCATAGTTACAAATCGCAATATTTTTAATTATTTCCGAATTTTCACCACCAGTTTAATTTTAAGGAATTTAACTTAAGCTTTATATCAATAAAAGACCACTTTAAAATCTAGACTATTATTGTAAAGTTATTTTGGTTCATTCAACTCTTGCATAATTAAAAATGTTGCATCTCAGAAGAAGCATGATCGAAAATGTATAGTTGAGAGTAATTAAAAAGGCGGTGTTTCCAATCGTGATGGGCGGAGTTTAACCTTTGCTAGTGTCAAAGAAAGCGGAGTTGTAACTAAGAAACTGATTAATTTCTCTCACACAATTAAACCGATATGGTTCATTGTAAGCTTTTTCGAAAGTTTTCGGAATGGACCAAATTTTACTACATTTTCCTTGTTGTAGCTAGAGTTGTCTTTTTGGAATTAACGATTAACTATTTTGATGTATATTGTATTTCGTACTTTTTTCACTGTTTCAGGGCTTGTAACTCGTCAATAAATATTGCTATTTTAATACAATTGATGTCATTTTGTAGGTTTTTTTCTGCTCTTTCTAAATATGTGCTTCGTTTTTATGTAGCGTTATCGATAGTTTAGCAATGAGGGTTCTTTTACAATTTTCCGAATTTTCATTCTATTTGCTGTAACTTGAAAATTATTGAGATCCGACCAGGCTTTATATACTGATTTATGCTCCATGTGATCTCCTCTATTACCCCTATTAATATTGGACCCCTTTAACGGAACACCCTGTATATAAGGTCCTTGATTTATAAATGATACTAATGAAAAAAGTTAATAGCCAATTTAAATGCAATTGATTTCAGCATTTGACTAGACACAAAAATAATTTCAAAATGCAAAATACATCTTTGATTTTTTTAAATGTTTTTTATCCTATAAAAATATAACTTTAGAATCCTTAAGGGCAGGGAATATTCAGAAAAAAAAATTAAAGGTTGTAACTCTTTTGAAACAGGTGATCTGTCAGCTTTTTATTTACTTATTGACATCATCACTTATTATTTCACTAGTATAATTATGCACTGAAATTTTTCATTCTGCAACCAGTGATGTAGTTGTAAAAAGAAACAGAGAGCATTCGCTGTAGGCAGAGGGTATACCCGAAAGAGAATATGCTATAGTGTTTGAGAAGAGGGTATGCAGTATTCCTTAAAATAATACAGAAGGTATACGGCGTATTCACCGTTTATCCTCCATTACATCACTGTATGCAGCCTTTACTTTTTTTAGCATCGAATAAAGTTATTATAAACAGTTTAATAAGAAATATAGTGCCTATAATATGAATACACACTAATTTACCTTTCTATATAGTACTTTGAACATATATATTTGTGTCTGTGCGTGCATGTGTCAGAGAGAGAGAAATAGGATGACCCACCCCCGCCCCCTACATTTTCTTGAGAACCTCCCTATCGTTTACTTCTATCTACAGCCCTGAGCTTGAAGTGAAACAATAGCGATGTTGGCAACAATGTGGTATTGTTTTCAAATGTAGCAAGTGTATGGGAGCAGTTATACATCAAGAAATGTGTTCATATAATTTATAAAATGTTTAGAAAAATATTTAAATTCATCAAATCAATCAAATACACCAAAATAATTTATACAAAATAACCATAAACATACAAATGAAAGGCATATTCTTTTCATATTATTATTTTTTTCATAATCCACAGTAAACTCTCAAATAACATGATAACAATACGTAATGATACAGTACGTAATGTCCTTACAGTATCCTTACAATTCATACAAAAATTCGTTTGTTGTTGCGAATTTTGTTAAAATATCTTCACTACTGTTAACACTAGAACCGCGGGAAATTTTACTCAAGTTTCATAAAAATATTTCACACCAGAATTTTTATTTAAAACTTTCAACTTTTTTTATTTAACTAATTTTTCTGCGGTATAAATTTAACTTATTTTATGAAGAAATTATTGGTTCGAACCAAAGCCATTAAATAATAAGCCCAGTCAGATAAATGGGAAACTTTTCGCAAGTTGAAAATAGCGCCATCTAGCGGTTGGGAGTGCTGCATTCGGCACCAAGAATATTTTAATAAAATTTTGCTTCTAAAATTAAAGCTTAAAATAAGGAGTTCATATTTTCTAAGAAAGTCGTTTGTAAATTCCGGTGTCAGTCAGTAATTTCACATTTTACGAACATAATTTGTCTGTGCCGGAAAGGGTTAATTGCATAGTGATGTAAATTTCCATCACTTTTTATTTAACTTTTAATAAATAAATCAACTTCTTCGCCACCACTATATTTATATAGAAATATTAATCCAGTAAATTTCCACGATTTTTTTTCATTATAGTTTTAGCTTTAATGTAAAAGATCCCAATAATTAGCAAGCTTTTAAAGGAAGTGCAAAAACAAAACATCGATAAAAATCGTATAAAATATCGATATAAATAAATCGTATCGTTTCTGTGCGACCCACTTCTGTTTTGTCCTCCTTCCGCAGCAGAGGTTTGGCGCTAGTGTGTCGCTAACAAATTTAACACTATCTGACTGGGCTTATTATTTAATGGCTTTGGTTCGAACCGACATTTTCTTCATTTGGTCCGGGTCAAAATGACCCATCTTCGTGGTTCTAGTGTTAAAGTTTTGAACGAAAACGCAACTTCGGTCTGGAATGAGACCCCCTGTAATTTTAACTAAATAAATGGATTTCTGATTCTGGTTTCCTGTAAAATAAATGATTGTTACAGTTTCCTGTACCAACCTTTAAAGTTAGTACCATGAATTCGACATCACTCTGTATATATACAAAAAAATACAAAAAAAATAACTAACAGCATTTGTTATTATCTCGTAAACTATAAATTATATTTTTATATAGAAATGAATAATAAAATTAGTCTTTACTCAAATACAATAGGAATTATGTAGAAATATATAATAAAATTTTGTCTTTACTCAAACACAGTATGAATGTTGAAAAATTGTAAACCTTAGCTCGGTCTGCCCATAGAGATGGTATTTGTAAGTCGAGTACGGATTCCATTCTCACTCCGTGAGAAAGTCGAAAAAAAACATCATCCCGCTTTCATCGCTGAATGGGTGTCATTTTTGTGCGTTAATCCCTTTCTTGGCAACTTTCTGTTTCCATTCTCGCAATAAAAGAAGGTGGGAGCAGGAATTCCAATGATAGTTAGGCGGGAAAAACCAGTTTGGCGTGCTATCTCCCCACAATCACATGATGGTGAGAAGGAGATCTTTGCATCAAGAAAAGATTACCAATCCGCTGTTCAGTAAAAGTGATAATTCACATCCTTTTTATTTCATTAATTTACTGCGTAATTTCAGCTCTGCTGAAAAATTAATTAGTATATAAATAGTCACCGTTACTGGGTTTCAATTTGTCTCATGCATGCCAACGGTGTTGTGCTCATGATTGACTTTCCATCTTGTGCTGTGAGGTTGGCATAATTTCCCTGTCCACCGCTGATAGACGATTGCGATTATCATGCTTTCTGATTAGTTGTTAAACCGAACGCTTCTTAAGTCATTTCGGGTTGAACTTGGTTTCTTATATAATATCTATTAATTTCTATATAATCTAATTAATTTATAACTGTAATATAATAAATATTATAATATAAACTAATTAATTTCTATGTAGTCTAACCTCTATATAATCTAATATTTCTATATAAGCTAATAATATATATTAATTTTTTTATATTATATCTTCATAATCCTCTAACATACCGGAAATGACTTAAGAAGCGTTTGCTTTTACAAGTAATCAGAAAGCGTAAAAATCACAATCGTCGATCGGCGGTGGAGACGGAAATTATGCGTGAGGTTGTAGCCGTGCCATATAAAAGTGAGAGAACGCTAGACCGGATGTCGCCCGGATGGCTTAATTGATAAAAAGAACTTGGTGCGCTATACCAAGGGATCCGGTATCGAACCCCGTTCTGGGCATTTTGTCACTCTAATGGTTGTACGCTGCTTAGGAAAAGTGATAATTCACATTCTTTGCATTTCATTAATTTACAGCGTAATTTCAGCTCCGCTGAAAAATTAATTACAGTGACCTCTCACTTATACAACATTCAGGGGACCGTAGAAAAAAGTCGTATAACTGAGAGAGTCGTATAAGTGAGAGACCGTTTTATTATACAAGTTTCAAACTTTATATTCATTAATTATTTTACCTATATTAAAAACAATAAGCTTGGAGTTCTAAGAACAGATTTTAACAAAATTGTTAAAATATATTAAAAAATAAAACGTAAAATATATTTTTTTAAAGTTCACAAAATCGTTCACTTACCACTATGTTTATTTTAAAGATTTACAAATCAGATTTTCTCAAAAAATGAAGTGATATCAGTTTATCTCTCTCATAGACGAAATGAGAGAATGTATTTTTTAAGTTTAATAAAGCTTTTAAGCTATTTTGGGAATAATAATTTTGATCAACATAATTTTTTAATGTATTTAAAGCGGCACTTGTTTCTGTAAAATTTACACCACAATAATATCGCCCTCATCTTCGTCATCCTCTTCGCTCAAGTCTTCATTATTGATATTCTCAAAGATTACTTCGTCAGTTCTGAGTACTGACAGAAAAAGTTTTCATCACATTCTACATAATCTTTGAAATTAATACCTTCGTCCATAAACATTTCATACCAGTCTTCGTCATTAAAGGATTCCCGTATGCTCTCAAAATCGGGTTCATTCGTTGAACTAGCAGTTTGGTCTTGTGAAAAACAACATTATCTAAAACATTTCTTAATTGTCTGCGATGTCATATTATTCCAGGTGGTCTTTTTGCTTTTGTTAAATGGCAGGCACAAGGGAATTCCATACAACCATCCTCCCGCCATAGATTTCCTCGTTAATAACACACGAAGGTAGATAAGAAGTGTTATTAATTACTGATAAACACTTTAACAATAGTGAAAGGATAAAGCTAAGAAAACATGAATGATTTGTACGTTAAAGATTATAAAAATAAATTCATGAGTGAGAAATGTAAAATCGCTTGAACCGTTTAAAGCGTCGTATAACTGAGAGAAGTTTAGCATTATTTCCCATAAAGTGTGGACGGGACCAAGGGAATTCGGCGTATAACCGAGAGAGTCGTATAAGTTAGAGGTCACTGTAGTATATAAATGTTCACCGATACTGGGTTTAATTTGTCACATGCATGCCAACGGTGCTGTGCTCATGATTGACTTTCCATCTAATGCTGCGAGGTTGTAGCCGTGCCATATAAGAGTGAGAGAATGCTAGACCGGATGTCGTCCAGATGGCTTAAATGGTAAAAAAAACTTGGTGCGCTATACCAAGGGATCCGGGATCAAACCCCGTTCTCGGCATTTTTCCACTCTAATGGTTGTACGCTGTTTAGTAAAAGTGATAATTCACATCCCTTGCATTCATTATAAATTCAGTGGCCACCAGACACTAATACACGTGATAGCAGATTAATACTGGTTGCTTCATAGGAAACAATTGCAAACAGTGCACAAGACAAAGAAAAGAGGAGGTAGACAATTTTCTTTGAAATGATGAAAATGCATTATAATAATATTTAAAAGTGTATAAAATTGATAAAGACAATAATTCTTGTGTATTGTGTTCATAGCTGTTAACTGTTACTATTCTTTGGCACTAATAATTAAGGATAGATTTTTTCTCCTATTTAAATCGTAAAATTCTGCGATACAGCAAGGACAGAATTTTAAAAAAAAAAATAGTGATGCCAAAATATGTTAGCAACTGGAAGCTATGATTGTATTATGAAATAGAGAACCCAGTACCCCCAAAATGACCACATATTATAAACGAGGCACTGACAATGCTATTATATTTAATGCCAAATGTGAGTCTCTTCAAGAAATTTTGCCAAGATAAAAATACAGGAGAGTTTATTTTAATCAGAATTATATGTTACAGAGGAAGGGAAGGGGCCATCATCATTTTACTGATGCTTTGGTGGGGCGTGGCCAAAAAAAAGGTTGGGAAACACTGGCTTAGAGACAGAACGACTTCTAACTGTAAAACTTCCTTCCTTTTTTGAGCAGTGGAAAAAGAGGAAAAACAGTACTGTCTTCTTCCCTCAACTTTATGTAGTTTTGCCTTTTCGCCTTGCCTTTACATTTATTATTCGGTTATGAAAATCCTTAAAATTATAAAATAACTACAAATAATTATAAAATACCTACATCTTTATTGTAGAATTTTATTGCAGTTGTTAAAGGTATCTACCACGAATTTTTTTTGATTTGCGGTAGTGGTAGGAAATGTAGAAAGAAATAGGAACGCTGCGAGAACTGAGTAAACTTTGCCTTGCGAATCAATCACAAGTTTGACTTGTTGGTAATTAGTGTCTCGCAGCTGACATCATGTGACCATACTTAGATTCCTGCCTTTAGATCACAGATTTGCATACTTGTTTTAATGTTGTATTGCTGAACGGCTATGTGCTTGGTGGTTGAATGGTTAGAGCGATGCATTTGAGTCTAGATAGCATGAATTCGAAAACCACGTCTTTTTTTTATTCCCAACTTTTCTTCTAGATCTTTATTTAAAAATATTTAATCGGTTAAAATAGTCTATTTCATGTTTTCTTTTCTTTTACTTTTTTTCTTTATAATTTTTTTATTGATGAAGTATTCTATTTCAGTTATATTTTAAACTTTTTATTTAGAAATATTTTATCGGCTGCTTTATATTTTTCATGATAAATGGAATAAATATTTTTAATGAAAGTAAGTTTTGGTGTTAATAACAATTAAAGACTATTTTTAATTTTTTAAATAAAATACATATTTAAATACTCTATTTCAGAATTTTTTTCTACTTTTTGATTTTAAAATGTTATGCATGGAATATTTTAATCAAAGTTAATCTCGATATTAATAACAATTAGATTTATTTTTATCCATAAAATAAAATATTTATTTAAATACGATAAAATCTGCTTAAAATTGTACATTAAAGTGCCTTTTATTATTTAAGGTTTCATTTCAGTAAAATATTATCAAATGCTTTTTTTTTTTAACAAAAATCTAAGTATGGTCATGAGATGTCTGCCACGAGACACCTGTCGTTTGGTGTGTAAAAGAGGAACGTGGATTGTGATTAATGCTCGAGGGATGCGGTTAAATAATCTAAGTGCATAATGAAATCATAAAAGGTTAAATAGCAAATAATATTGAATTTTATAATTTGAACAACAACAAAAAAAAGTCTTCATAATATGAAATATATATATATAGTAACGGCTGTTATTTATATAAAATCTGTAAACAAATTTAACCGAATTGAAATGTATGTTTATCACTGTTAAACATATGTATATCGTGCAGACTCCTGTGTATTGCTACCACTTCTAAAGTGAGATAATACTGTTGCTTTTTTTAAATCATATGTTTAATCGAGTCCTTCATAATGAGGCCATACTGGGGCACATAACCCTTATTTACGAAAAGTCTGCAGTACATTGAAGAAAGTAGCTAACACGACAAAAGTTCTGAAGAATAGTTTTTGGTTTAAAGAAAAACTCCCTTTTCCTAATTTTTGCTGCTTATTGCCACACCAATAGAGAATGTGCATGTGACGTCACGAAGCCGTAAAGAACGAACGGTAGGCAAAACTAGAGCTCCTATAATGCAGGCTGAATCATACCGCCATTTAATGACCCAGCTGACCAAAAACCAAGCTAAAACCGGTTAGCTTGGAGACCACTGACCAGGCCCCTACCTACCGGGATTCGACCCAGTTTGACGGGTTTGAGTGCCTGGTCATTGGGGCGAAATTCGCCTGATCGCCCTATTGGGGCGGTCCACAAAGACAAGTACCCAGTTCGGTCAATCAACTGAGTCCGGATTTTTCTGTGTTGTTCACTCCTAAATTTAAATGTTCTGAGATCTGACGCCGCACACCACGTACTCGTCATGACAGTTGAAATGGGGCTGGACAATTTAGTGCCGAAACGTTGGTACTGAACTTAGCTTGAAAAATGGGAGAGAATTTTGAGGGAAACTAAATAAAGAAATTAACTAGATAATGAAACCACTGAAATGAAAATATAATTAGCCAATAGCTAAGTCGTACCATCGGGGAAAATTTTTGGGCCGAGTTGCAAGGCAGACGAAAACGCTGCGGGGGCTGACGGGACTGCGCCTTTCTACCGTACCCCACCTGGTAAAAACTGGCTCCGTGGGCTGTCCCATTAGAGCGGGTCCGGTAGCTTTTGCGGACAATGTCCAATTGCACCTAATAAAGAGGCGAACAGTCAAAAATAAAATGAATAAAAAAACTGCTGCTAAAAAAAAAACCCTTGTGCTACCAGTTGGGGCCGGCCATTGGCTCGTCCCAACCGGCAGCACGAGGAACTGCAAGGGGAACCTGGAAGAGAAGAATGTTACATTTTAAACTGAACTTATTCTGAATTACACTTTAACTACATTATTGCAATTAATTTACTTTTATTGTGCTAATTGACTTGGCTACCCGTCCATTGGGCCCATGAAAGGTTGTTAAATAATTAACAATTTGTAATTTAAAATATGTACTATTGCCGTTAACTGACTAAACCATAATGGGTTATTCTTGTTGTTGTTGGTTTGGCCCAAGAGCCCGGTTTTGCAGCTTTTTATTTCTATATAGCTGACATGATCCATATAACTGTGAAACTAGTCTCCTAATTTTGAACCAATTCCAGATGAGAGACCTGCATCTGGATTGGCACCCCCAGAGGTAGCGCTTATATAGAACTTGGAGGACATTAGAGCCACGAACAGATTTAACGTGCACCAGCTCCCATTAACATACACGGTCTACTTTCCATACTTATCCTTTATACTTATCACCTCTTTCCTTCCAGTTCTTCTTCTTCTTCTTTCTCATCTGTCTTCTTCCCCTTCTTTTTATAATATTTTTTAACACAAGGACGGACAAACAGTGCCGGGGCTATTATAAGCTTCTTACTGTGTCATGGTGCACAACTTGCTGGACCGTTGATGACATGCGTCGTGCTGGTAATACTGTGATTACGGGGCTCTTGTTTCGGGCCGTGGTGCCAGCTGATATTGTGCGACTACCGCACACTGCTACTAGGACAAAACACATAGACATTTTATATTTTTTTTGGTGGCTTTGGATTGCTCCTGGGCCTTTTTTTTTTTAACATATAACACATAAGCACATAAATAAACACTTTTTTTTTTCCTTTTACACTAGGACGGACAGACAGTGCCGGGGGCTATTATAAGCTTCTTACTGTGTCATAATGCACAACTTGCTGATCCGTTGGTGACGAACGTCGTGCTGGTAATTCTGTGATTACGGGGCTCCTTTTTCGGGCCTTGGAAGCAGCTGATGTTGTGCGACTACCGCACACTGCCATTGGACAATACCCATGGACAATTTTATATTTTTTTTTGGTGGCTTTGGATTGCTCCTAGGCCTTTTTTTTTAACATATAACACATAAACACATATACATATTCATTTTATCGTTGTGTTACCTTCCACCTTCGACTGCTGCTGGGGTGCTAAATATTATTGTGTGTTGTTTTGTATTAGTGTCGTGATGCTGTCGCAGTTTTCTTGGAGCCACCTGATTACTGTCTTTGCCTTGTTTTGTACGTGTTTGTTTTTCGCTAATTGTTCATACCATAATTTCTCGTTGTCTGTTGTTATTTGTGCCAGGTGGTGTGCTTGGGTGAGTGGACATTGAATTAGGTAATGTTTTGGTGAACCCACCGTTCCGCATTCGCAGTCCGGTGTGTCCGCTTTCTTAAACCTGTGTAGGTATGCTGGAAAAGCTCCGTGAGCTGTGTATAGCTGTGCTAGCAGGTAATCGCTTATTAGTCTATTTTTATCTACTTTTGGGAAGTACCTGTGTATTTCCCTACCTGTGTCCCCATAGTCCCACTCGAACTGCCATTGTTTTAGTGTTATATCTTTTAGTGTTCTTTTAAGTTTTGAGATTGGTTTAGTCAGGTTGTATTTGCTTTTGTTGTTTACATTTAGAGCTGCGGTTTTGGCTAACATGTCTGCCTCTTCGTTTCCTTGGATAAAAAAAAAAACCGGTTAGCTTACCGTACTAGTGGACGGCGAGTGACAATAACGGGGACGGCGAACATCTGCTCAGGCGGTTTCCTAATGCTGAGCTAGGTCACAATATGGCAGTTATTTTGGGCAACAGAATGGATATGCGTCAGCTCCCCTTAGACAAAACATACGCATGCCTACTGTATAGTTAGCTGTGTTATCTGTTTATTATTCATCTTTTTTTAATTAATTATTCATATAATTTTGCCTTTCTTAATTGCAGCCGATAGCCCAAGGTAGGTCCTGATGCACCTGAGGCTCGGATTTTTAATTTTTTGAGACCCCGGCCCCCTGGGGCCCCTTTAAGATTTTTGCCCTAAATTGTTAATAATTTACCCAATTTTTATCCGATCCTCATCGTTTTTGGGGCCTTTTTTCCGTTTAGCTTTCACCCCCATTTCTACGTTCTAGTTATGACCCTGGCCCCCTAGGGTTTGGTACGGGGCCCGTTGAAGTTTTGTTTACTAAACTGATAATTACTTGCCCGCTTTTAATCCGATTTTCTTAGTTTTTGGGCCTTTTTCTTCATTTAGTTATTTCCCCATTGCTACTTTCTAATTAGGACCCTTCATCTTAGGGCCCTGCTCAAAACTATCGGCTGGCCCCTTTTTGGGCCCCCTACTATAGCTCCCCTAAAAATCGTCCGATTCACTAACTTTTTTTTCCCTAACAACTTAGAACTTCCAGTTACTACATGAACAACAAAAACAAAAAAAATCGGTGAAGATCCGGGCCCCCTGGGCCCCTTGAAGTTTTTGTTCCCTAAATTGTTAATACCTTGTCCCCTTTTAATCCGATTTTCGTTTTTGGAGCCATTTCTCCATTTAACTTTTCCCCCATTCCAGTTAGAAGCGTTCATCTTAGGGCCCTGCTCAAAACTATCAGCTGGCCCCTCTTTGTGCCCCCTACTATATTTCTCCTAAAAATCGTCCGATTCACTAACTTTTTTTTTTCTAACAACTTAGAACTTGCAAAAACTTGCTACTAGCTTGCTAGAACTAGCTACTACATAAACGACAAAAAAAAAAAAAAAAAAAAAAAAAAAAAAAAAAAAAAAAATGGAGAAGATCCGGTCCCTTCGAAGTTATTGTTCCCTAAATTGTTAATACCTTGTCCCCTTTTAAATCGATCTTCGTTTTTGGGGACGTTTTCTCCATTTAGTCATTTCCCCATTTCTACATTCCAGGTAGGACCGTTCATCTTAGGGCCCTGCTCAAAACTATCAGCTGCCCCTTTTGAGCCCCCTAGTATAGCTCCCTTAAAAATCGTCCAATTCGCTAGCTTTTTTTTCTAATAACTTCTTAGCATTTCCAGCAACTACATGAATGACTAAAAATTTCTCGGACAAGATCCGGGCCCCTGGGCCCCTTACGTTACCCATAATTTCTTAATTATGATACGTATCGAATCCGTTTAAAGTTATTATTATTTCTAGGAAAAGGACCGAAAATTTATATATGACAGATTTTTGATATCATTAAAAATGGCCTCAAGTGGTTGGGGTGGGGGGGGGGGAGAGAATAGGAGTTTAAGAAGAAAAAAATTCATAACTTTGTCAATTCACAAGTTATGAAATCCGCTAATTTATTACAAATCCTCTTAATATTATCTACAAATTTTATATTGACAAGTTTTTTTTATAAAACCAACCCTTACAGAAAAAAAAAATCTTTGTGTGCTCCGTCTACAGACACAGGTAGATTTCGAAGTGAGCGGTCCCAACTGCCGCATCATGGCAAAAAGGTCATTTCTTCTGCAATCTTCAACAGGGTTTGGTTCATTCGACTCGATATTGAAAACTAGAGGGTTTTTTTTTTTTTTTTTTTTTTTTTTTTTAATTTATTATCAGGGGCGCTAGTCAGTTCGTAATTAATAAATGTTTGGTTCGATTTTGAGTAACTGGATATCATCTTTTGTTACAAAATGTTATTTTTCACAAAAATATAACAAATTTCAGAAAAATAAATTTTATTTTTCACAAAATGCCCCCCCCCCCCAAAAAAAAAAAAAAAAAAAAAAAAAAAACTGCGTCGACACCTGATTGAATGCTTTTTAAATGGTAAGACTTTTTTTTAAAAACATGGCATCTATTATTATTTTTTTTTAGATTAAATTATATAATTCTCTTTTACAAAAAAAAAAAAAAAAAAAAAAAGAGTAAAATGTTTCTTAAAAAAATATTGCCCTTAGTACTTTATTAAATGTTTCATAAAAGTCATTTTTTTGTTTTGTCCTGTTTTATACATATTATTAGAATAGTAAAAATATATTTTTTAAACTTAAGGAGTGTTTATTTAGTATAAAAATTATTTCAGCTAATAAAAGTTTCATAGATTTCAGTTTCATAGATTTCCTTGTGATAATACAACATGTTAAAATTATATAAAAGTGTTTCAAAAAATAAGCCGTTTTGATTTGAGAACACTCATAGGTATCATTTTAATCGATCATCTAATCTGAATATAACGAAATTTGTAAACATTTTCCGATTAGCTCAAGCAATAAAAAGTTACCATACGAACAAGAACAACTACAAGTAGAAAAAAAGTAAATAAAACATTAACTTTACGACATAATTAAAAAAAAAAAAAAAACTAAAATCTTTCTTCTACTAGCTACAACAAGTTGAAACGCTTCTTGAGCTCTTGAATTCTTCCCTGGAAACTTTTTTAAATAAGTTTCAATATCTGATGAAGCAACCGATGGCCAAAAAGCCATATCTGCTTTCCAATCTGCATCCACAATAATATACGGATCATCTAAAATAATAACACTATTATTCGGTTTGACAAATCTAAGCTTTGTTAAATAATCTTGATTAGCAACAGAATCTAAGTTCTGTGCATAATCTGATAAAAGAATTTTTTTTTTTTTGAATAAATATGATCCATAATTGAATGCAAAAATTTCGCTTTCTCATAGGAAACCGTAAGAAATAGCACATTGAGCGGGATATGTTTTGCCTACCGAAGAGGCGTGGTCTAGTGAGGAACCAGTTTGTTGACAAACATGCACATTCTCTATAACTAGTCGGATGTACCAATCTCAAAACTTTCTTCTGTGTCATACCACGGCCCAACTCAATCAGCTCCGTTTCTTCTGAACGGTATACGGCACAGATGACAGTCTGTATTTACTTGTACTGTGGTAATTTCAACGCACGTGCAAGACTTGTCGCCACATTGTCGCTGTTGCCAACCTGCTGGCCAACTCTCTGCCCGCCCCTTTTTGACCTTGGCAGTGACCGATGTGATCAAGTTGAAGTTCCTTGATTTCGGCTGAAGTCAGGAGTCTGAATATAGTAGTACTGTGGTATACGGCCCTAACAAACGCCAGTTTTCGATGAAATCTTTAAAGGACCAGAAAAGTCGACAGATGGCGCTGATTGCCCACCTCATCCGTACGATTTAAAGAGCCATAATACATCATATTCTGCTTATTTTTGTCTGATTAACTGACAGAATTAAGTACAATTAACTAATCTAAGCATAAAATGTTATGTTTTGAAGAATAATGTACCGTTGTATACCCAGAACATTTAATTATTTACATATTTAGAATTGTCAATATCTTCCAACTTTCGGAAAATAAGCAAATATATATATATATAATATATATATATATTTGCTTAAATATATATATATATATATATCAATAACAGAAGAAAAACAACAGTTTTTGCATTCAAATACAGATAAATAAAGCATTTTATTCATAACACGAGTATAGCTTATTTTTAAAATATATTTTTATTGGGCAGATGTGTACACAACTCATTGCTGATATGCAAATCTCTAAAATTTATTATAGATGAAGCAGAAATACAAAAATAATGCTAATAATAGTGTTATATTGAATACACTTATATATTTTATATAGAGAGGAATGTGGGTACAAATGCCGTCTAAAAGTGAACAAAAACAGAATACATTTATATACACATTTACATATTTATATACATGATTACATATTTATGTCTGCTCTTCGATGTAGGATTTTTATATGACGGGTAATTTTCAAAAATGGAAGGCACTGCATTCGAGACCTGTTTTTTAAGTTTCAGTCCAGGAATAAAATCTTATTGCTTAAAATTTTTACCACACACTACCGATGAGGGCGATTTATCTTTTATACTAAAATTATCTCATGAAATAACTTACACCCATTGTTTAAATACATCAGAATTCGATAGAAACTGATGAAATGAAGCACCTTCGTTATTCCGAGATGATGAACAGCAATGATGGTAGACAACAATATACCATATTAATTCTAAAAAGAAAAGAAAATTTTCAATTTTTTACAACAAATCATATCTAAAAGCTAACTACAAATAAAAAAATCTCCGACGGTTCGGTCTACAGGCACAGGTAGATTTCGAAGATGCAGACCATGGGGCGCCTGTTTGTTGGGAATTGCGGAAGAAATGACCTTTTTGCCATGATGCGGCAGTTGGAACCGCCCACTTAGAAACCCATTTTTTTTGCAAGTGGAGCCGCCAGGGATATATATTTTTTTTTTTTTTTGCTATAAGGGTTGGTTCTATAAAAAACTTGTCAGTATAAAAGTTTTAGATACTATTAAGAGGATTTATAATAAATTTAAGCAGATTTGATATCTTGTGAATGGACGAAGTTAAGAATTTTTTTCTTCTAAGTCTCCCCCCCCCCCCCTTGGGGCTATTTTTAATTATATCAAAAATGCGTCATATATAAATTTTCGGCCCTTTTCCTAGAAGTAATAATAACTTTAAACGGATTCGATACGTATCACAATTAACAAACTATGGGTTTCCCCCCCCCCCCCTGGTTCGATTTTACCCATTTACGAACTTGACCGCAATTTTATGCCCCTTGATTTTGTGTATCACTTTGGAACAGGTTTGTGCAGAATTATTGAAGTTATCGTGTCCTTAAAAAAGTGACATAGATAGATAGATAAAGTTTTGAACTGGGAGTGGTTTTGGGTTCTGGTAGTCATAATCGGCGTAGATCTGCAAATTTTTTTCAAAAATTACAACTTAGGGGAGAATGTAATAGGTAGAATTTCTTACGAAATCTACCTAACAAGATCGAGGAGCGAAACCTTGACTGAGGTGGGCAGTCAGCGCCAATTACTTCCGGCGGCCACAGCCAGAACTATATTTTGATTCCAGTGCTCCTATTGTATTTGATACTTTTGTTAGAGCCTGTTAGATCCAGTGAAGCCTTGGTCATACATGTTAATACTTCAAAAACCTTCGTTGCACGAGAAGTTGATTTACAACAGAACTACAAAAAATCGAGAAAATCGCACTTTCGTCGGAATAGCTCCAAATTAGATTGGGGACTTTAGGCAATAATAATAAAAAAATACACATAAAATTTTATTCAATTCTATGCATAACTTTATACACTTTTTGATGATACAATAATGAAAATGGCGCAAAAATCGCGATTACAGCGCCACCTTTGGACGGAATAACGCCAAATTCAAGAAGGATTATAGAAGGCCATAATCACAAACCTATAAAAAAATTGGTTCTGTTCTATGCATAACTTTATACACTTTTCGATGATAGAATGAGGACAGACGGACATTTTGTATAAACATGTTTTTCGAGATCTCTGGCCATGTAAACCAGAAGTCGAAAAATAAATTCGATTACAATACTTTCTTCTATTATAGATAGAAGGAAATAAAAAAGTGGATTCGTTTAAGTTTGAGTGATTCCCAGTTTCTCACATCAATTAATATCGGCTGAACACTACATAAACCTGGCCATTAATATTTTTAAAAAAAAGTTTCCAAAATTTACTACTCATACCAGAACATTATGTAGATACTTTTATATAATATTTTGTGTAAACTTTTAAAATATGCAGAATTATGTCTCTAAACTCATGTTATCACGCTTTAACCTGCAGCGTGATGTATATAAAAATATTAAATGATCTTTTGCGTATAAGAAGAATGGGCTTTTTTCTCGCCTTCGCGCAGTGGGGTGCAATACGAAAAGCGTAAATTAAAAAATAGATTTTCCTGCTGGAAATTTTAAATTATAAACAAAACTTACTTAACAAAAGATAAAATATGCAACAAAATAATTCGATTATTAGAACCTCTCGAGTTGCAGTAGACGCGATGATATCTCAATTAATCAACCTTCCAAATAAACAATGACGAATTTTCAAGGACTAACACTGTTAAAAAATTCGTACATTTCTTATCAGTAGGACAATCAGAAAGTTTCAGTGATGTCATCAGCATCCTTTCCCTTAGTATACAAAAAATTATATATCGTTGTAAGATACACGGAACGGTAATATAATGTTTAATAAAAATGACTGAAATCTTTTTTAGTTAAATTATCTTGAAAGACCAGATAAAAGATGAAATATGCTAAATATGATCAGTGAAGTCAATTAAGCGGGGGGTTTTATTACTTCTATTTCCGAATGGTTATTCGCTTTATTTAATCACGGAATAACCAGCATTTAATAATGTGCATAGCACTAATTATCAAAAATGCATAGGTGCCAACCTCTCAGTAATATTCCGTAATATGCGGGTAAATTGGACACAGTTTAACAACTCTCAAACCAGAAAAGTTATTGGATAAATGTTTATTTATTCAATTTCAGGTTCCTCATGGGAATTTATTTTACACTTTTTCAGTAGTTAATTTTAACTACAGCTATACTATTTTCCATTTTTCCATTTATTAGACTCCATCCTTAATCTCTTTTGCTTTACTTTTTTGTTCCCATTGTTAAATTTTTCTTCTATTTTTAATTGTTCTTTCCTATGTACTTAATACTACATTTGACTTTTCCCAACGGCTCAATATTTACAAGACAGTTTACTCGGAGACCGCTAACCACGCCCCTACCTACCGGGATTCGACCCAGTTTGACGGGTTTGAGTGCATGGAGAGTGGGGCGAAATTCTCCTGATCGCCTCATGGGGCGATCCACAATGACAAGTACCCAGGTCGGCTGACCAATAAAGTCCGGATTTTACTGGGTTGATCACTCCTAGGTTTTGGTATTCTGAGATCTGTTGCCGCACGCCACATACTCGTCATGATAGTTGGAATGGGGTTGGACAATTTAGTGCCGAAACTTTGGTACTCAACTTAGCTTGAAAAGGGGGGAGAATTTTGAGGGAAGACAATTAAAACCACTGATTTTTTTTTTTTTTTTTTTGCCAATAGCTAAGTTGTACCAGCAAGGAAAATTTTGGGGCCGAATAGCAAGGCAGACGAAAACGCTGCGGGTGCCGGAACTGCGCCTTTCTACCGTACCCCACCTGGTAAAAACTGGCTCCGTGGGCTGTCCCATTGGAGCGGGTCCGGTAGCTTGTGCGGACAGTTTACTCACATATAGACTGGGCGTAAAGTTGATCGTAACTCGGAAGCCTCTTAACCGACATAAACTGTTCGGCAACGTAGAATTTATTTAATTTCATTTCTTAAAAAAATTTCTGGTGCGAAACGTGTTAAACCTGGGTCAAATTAACCCGCATATTACGAAATATTATTGAGAGGTTGGCACATATGAAAATGGCATTAAAAACTCAGCTAAATTGGTAACACTCAGTGTAATTAACAAATACAGCAACTTTTTTTTTTTTTTTTCCAATAGTTAGAGGGTGGAAATTAATTTTAAGTTACACAAATATCTAACAGATTCAACATTTTCTTTCTAGTAATTCGTTTCTGAATTATGTAACACTTTAACCCTTTCCGGCACAAACAAATTCTGTTCGTAAAATGCAAAATTACTGACTAACACCGGAATTTACAAACGACTTAAAAAAAAAAAAAAGAAATCTTTCTTTAAAGCTTTCATTACAGAAGAGAAAATTTATTAAAATATTCTTGGTGCCGAATGAAAGTTTGGAATTAAAATTAGGTGTTCCCGGAGTGGGACCACTGTGCCGGAAAGGGTTAAGCTATTTTGGAAGAATCTTTCTTTCTTTCTTTCGTTTTCTTTAAAAAAAATAACAATAGTAAATGTAAAATTATATACATAATTTTGAAGTTTTTTTTCGGGGGGGGGGGGGAGGAGGAGGAGGAGAGGGGGGGGGGGACTCTGCCTCTATAATTTAATTTTTTTAAATGTCCAAAATAACTAAACATGCCTCAAAAATAATAATTATAAGAAAATCCTAAATAAATTTTATTAC
Source organism: Maratus michaelseni (assembly GCA_963931845.1). NCBI lineage: Eukaryota > Metazoa > Arthropoda > Arachnida > Araneae > Salticidae > Maratus > Maratus michaelseni. The sequence continues at coordinate 171,118,489 of OZ007597.1, forward strand.
CATCGATTTTTTTTTATTATTATTCGTACTGATCTAAAGAAATACCCTCTGTTCATTAATCGCTAGAAATATTGAAGCTTCATATTTTGGAAAAGGGAAAATTGGCCAAATTTTACGCATTTTACCTACCACTAATGTTCAATAGAAAAATTTGACTAATTAAATTGCGTATTTCTGCGATTAAACAGGACACAAATTTCCACAATTTCCATAATTCCATAAATTCCCATTCCGAAAAAAAAACGGTTTCTATTTTTATCGCTTATACATCACTTCAAAATTTCACATAATTTCTATTTTTAAATCGTCGAATAGGGAAAAATTTACTTTTATCTGAAATTTGTTTGAAAACTGTTGCTCACTAAAAACTGTAGCTACTTTTAGTGACTTTTATGTCTTTTAAATAATCCCTCCCCCCACATATTTTTTTTAAAAATCTATCTCAGCAACGTGCATTGTTTGTCCAAATAACGCAAAGTGACTACTGGAAGGATTGCAGGATTACCACAATTGCAAATTGATTGGCCAGAGCAAATTGATAAGAAAATAACATATTAACGCTGCATTTTAGCACTAAATAAAAATTATGATAAAAAAACAACAAAACTCTTCTAGATATAAATGCAAAGATGACTGACTTCATTTCATTTACACTGGCCTCCAAAAGTTAAGGTACAATCAATCTTTTGTGTCTAATTTCAAAACAAATGAACATAAAAACATGAAATTTAGAAGAATTGTGCTTTAAGCCGTTATTTATCGAATTTTACATAATTTTAACACTAAGCATTATTTACAAATAAACAATTAAATTTTTTTTTCAGAAGTTCTCTGTTTGATAATTAAAATACATCACAGACTTTTGTGAAAAATAAATATATAAGTAAATGGATTTTAAAAAGGAATGTATCCGGCGCTACTTGTAATGCATTAGTGGCAACGACTTTCCATACTTCCAATTAACCCTATCACTATGTCCTATCGAAACACGCCCTGTTGTTGCCCAGGACAAATATGCTATCTATTTTTCAAATAATAAAAAAGAAGTACCACTTATATTTGTACAGTTTAATTTTTACCATGTGTTACAAACATTATGATATGAGATGTCACCGGCTGAAACTACTCAGTGAGTGATAGATGCTTTTGACAACTTGTTGAAAGTGCGCCAGGACATAGTGATAGGGTTAAGTTGCCTCACACTGGAAAGAGAAAGCAACGCCCATACATGGAGCAGCGCTTGTTCCAGCTCATTTAATGACTTCGGAAGAGCATTTACGCAAGCCACCTGTCTGTAGAGGTAGTTAGTAGAGATCAACCGAAACAGGTTTTTAAGACCGAAACAGAAACTGAAACCAGATTTCGGTGATCTTCCCACTTTCGGTCGAAACCGAGATTGTCAAGAAAATTTAAAAACTGATTAATACATACATAACTGCATATCATTATTAATTAATTAATTCGGTGAAACTCCGATTTTGCGCCGACACCGAAATTTCGGTCGATCTCTAGTAGTTAGTCAAAAAGACGCTCTATCGGATTAAGCTGTTAACCGTTCGCCCCGATATAAGTCGTCGCTAAAATACCTTCCTTTTTCGTTTGCCCCGAACCATATCGGGGCATGAAGACTGTTTGATTTTCGGCAGCCCCGAATTCTGAAAACTTGTATTGCTAGCATCCTTACATATCAACTGTTTCACTCCCCCATTTCGGCGCAGAGAAAGGGACAGTGATGGATTACTTCAGGGTCTTTTACAAAGGGAGAAGACCACATGCGGTTTTACATTTGAGGGAAACATGTATGCAATTTCCCAACCTATTTATTTCTGTTACAAAAGAAGACTATTTTGGATGTTGAAAACTAGAACGCAAAACGTTATAATTTGTTTTATTATTTACTCAAATAAAACAAAATATCGTAACTTAATGTAGAATATTTTTTTTGCATAATTTAAAATCATTGCAAAAATTGCAATGATAAAAACGTTATTTTTTTTTTTTTCAAATAAAAAGAAAATCAAACGCTTTTATCATTGCAATTTTTGTTTTTTTATGAATTTTGTAACTTCATGTATTTTTAAGATTTATTTTCTCTCTAACAAACGTATTAAGATTTTGCTTTTCATATGAATTATTACTGGGTGTTGTTGCATTTAGGAATTTTACTAATTCACATTCGAAATTATAACGTTATTTAGAAAGGTTTTCATTTTTTTCACATTAGAGTTTATTTACAAAAACTATTTTAATTTTTTAACATTACATTCGAAATTTTGTCTAGCTAGGTGATAATGGTTTTTTTTTCTAACAAAACACGCATTTTTAGTGATCGGTGCAAAATTAGTTAAATTAAAAATATTATAACATAATTATCTTAATATTATTATTAACTAGTGGACATACACCTTCGATTTTTTTTTCAAATGAAAATTTATTTTAAAAAAACTTAGATTTGGGGGGGGGGGGGGGGGCACACTGCCTTCTTTAGCGTACACCAAGATTTTTTCGCAAGATCCGATCTGTTTTGATTTTATATTTTTAAACGAAAAACCAGCATAGCCTGGGTCTTAAATGTATACCTAAAGTTAGTGTTGGACAAATTTATATATTAAAACAAAAATCTTTCCAAACGAACCTAATAATGAGGACCCCAGTGCCTTCGGTAGGTTAAAATGTTTTTTTTTTCCTCGCCTTTTTTTCACAAAGGGAAATTTAATATTGAAAAAAAAAAGTTATTATTGTCCAAACGCTTTGAAATTTTTATGAATTATAAATATAATACTACCTCTGGATAATTTTTGTGCTAAAATATTGATATTTAGCTATAAAATCAGGGTTTTTATCTTCTAGCTTTTTTTTTCTTTTCACACATGGAAATCGGGAAATATTTTTATAACTGATTATTATGCGGGAAATATTTTTATAACTGATTTTTTACCACTAAATGTTATTATATATAACCTAAAATTTTATTGGAAAAACAGCTAAAAGGATAGTTTAGGATATTAAAATTGTCGAGCAATAGCGCAAAAAAAAAAGTTTAAAAGTAAATAAAAGTGCGCAATGTTAGTCCTATGGGATTTTTAAAAATATCTCAAACTGATAAACTCCCCCCCCCCTCCCCCCCGCAAAAAGATAAAAATAAAATAATAATAATAATAATAATCTCAAAATTTCTAAACCAAATTTATTCTTGATCATAAGCTAAATTATTAGCATTGAAGAAGAGCGATAATTCGGGTCACTTTCCCTTCAAAAGTACTCCCTGAAATCATTTGTCCAATTGCAATATGGACACATCTAGCCGACACTTGACTCACAAAATCCATTCCGTTCCATAAGTCGGATACAATCATTATTTTTTAATAATCTCCTTTGTCAATATTTTCTGTGAAGAAATTTTGCGATTATAATCACAGTAGTGTTATTTTAGTACAGCTATGTTTAAAGCCAGAAGTTGTGCGGATTTTAGAATTTTGCGGATTTCTGGTCACTGTTTTTTTTTTTTTTTTTTTTTTAACAGTCATTTGAATTTAGTAATGTACACGAAATTATAATGAATGATTACAATCAAGTAAAATAATAAAAATTAGGATAATTTTAATTTCTTAAGAAAATATTAAAAGTAAAGGTCAAGTTTATATTTTATAATGCATAACTGAATATGCATAATGATGAGACAATTTTTTCTTGAATTATTCAGTGAAACTCTTCTTATAAATATACACTAATAATTCACATCAAAATCTTAAAATAACAAAGTTTTATTTCATATGTTTAGCCAAACTTAATAACCAAAAGGTTTGATTAATACATAAATGTATTTGGTAAGATCATGATCGATTTTCAGTGCTATCTCGAAATTTTTCAGAAATAAATTTATCTTTTCTTCATGAGAAAACATGAGTTCAATCATATTAACCAGAATTTCACATTAAAATGTATACAGAATGATTAAAAAAAAATCCTCACATTTCTTTATCTACATTTTAACTGTAAGTTTCAGTGTTTACATCTGAAAAAATGTGCGGATTTTAGGTTTGCGAAGTTGAGGGAGTTTACTGTATTATTATTTTTAAAGGGGAAAAATTGACATTTCTTTCGAAATTTTAATTGACTTGCTTGAAACTTTCATGACCAAGCGGATAAAAAAGATTTAGAGATTGGCAATGTTTTCTTAAAAACATATTATTTCTGTTATAAGAAATTTCAGCTAAGTAAAATCTGATGTGTTATAAACGTCAACTGGTGTAACTGAAACTTTTATGCCGTGTGGATGAGAATTATTGTGTTGTTATTTACATATTTATTTTTGCATTTTTACTTACACATTATCATACAATAAACATCAAATGTTAGAGTGTTTTTTGAAAGACAGATTTGTTTTCTTATAAGAAAAAATGTTTGCGTATGTGTGTGCGCTATTTAATGTGTTCCGCAAAACATTTACTTTCAAAATTATATATTGACGTTCATAAGACATCAGATTTTATCTAACTGTAATTTCTTATAACAGGAATAATATGTTTTTGAGGAAACATTGAATAAAAAATGCAGTATAAAAACAGATTACAAATTCATTAGCCCAATATCCATCTCATTTAGGATTACTTTCAAAGATCGAAAAGAAAGTAAAAATAAACTGTCCATGTTTTGCAATATTTTACCTTATCTTAAAAATAGCTAACAACTGGAGACTTGCGGCGTCAAGCATCCCTCTAATTGGGGCGAAGATTATCCCCAACTGATAAATTAGCACAAAAGATGTTGACAACTGAATACAGAGGTGGGAAAACATAACCTAAGACCCAAAGCTGAATTTCGACTGAATATGTTCTTCTGATATATTGAGATATTCACAAACACATTTTTATTCTGAAATGCACGAAATATGCAAGTATTCTTTATAGAAACCAAAAAATCTAATAGCGTTTACCAGTGTTCCAAGATGTTCCAGAAAATCCTCTCAAAATTAGCATTTTAGGCAGATTTTCCAGATTCGCGGATATTGAAAAGGATGTTAGGATTTAGCTGTCAATTTTAATTTTAGATATTCTACATTATTCAAAACCTGGGAGACTTTATTCGATCATATATATATATATATATGCATGTGTGTGTGTCAGTGGCATGCCGTGTTATATTTACCTTGTTATGTGTGAAAAAACCTCCTTACTCAAACCTTTATAAACTTTTTTTTTAAACTCTAGCATAGCAAAAGAAATAATTTAGTAATTGTTGAAACCACTCCCATAGTGCTTAAAAAATTATAAAATGCAAAATTTAGAAATCCTTCTTGTGTTAAGATAGGTACTTGATGTGTAAAAATCAACGTAAAGAAAAGAACAAATAAAAAATGTCTACGTTTAAATAGGACATACATTTCAAGATTTCTTGAATAACAATCTAAGTCATCGGTGTAAAATGTATGAAAGAGAGAATGATAAATGATAGCAATATTTAAGTGTGCGATCGAATTGCTAGTGTTATTTTTCAATTCTCTTTTATTTTTCTGGGAATGTTAAATTCACTTTGGCTGAATGTTTCTTTCATACGTTACGTATTTACTAAAAACTGTTTTATGAACATGTAAAATCCGCATGAATATATAAGCCAATTGAACTATTTATTTTATGAATAATAATTATTACTCATCAAAAAATCTCCTAGATGAAGTTCTTTTTCAAAATAATAGTATAAATTAAAACACAAATTTTATTACATACATGTTTAAAATAAAAATAAAACATTTATATTTCAAAGTTTGGTGTTTTCAATAAAAGAAGGAAATTAAACATTTTTTTTTTTCTTTTTAACAACTATTGCCCCTAAATAAAACGTGTAAGGCACTTTTTTTGTAGGATTATTTTTTTCTGTTCAGGATCGGAAAGGAAGTATAAACAGGACTGCCAATTGGTCCGTTTTTTGATTACCAGTATTTGCTAAGAAATTGTTTCGAGGTACGTTTCTAGAAAAAAAAAAATAATAATAAAATTCATATGAAAGAAAAAGACTTGTACTCACGTAAATTCCTAGATACGAATGGATTTTTTTTTTTTTTTTTTTTTTTTTTTTTATAGTTAAAAAAAATGTTTGGCTTATCCTGCTTTGTGTTGAAAGATACGCAAATGACTTTACCTGAAAATTAATCAATTCAAGAAAAAATTACCATGCTTCATAGTAATGTGCCCGTACAAATTTCGTACAACTAAAAGTAGGATTGGAGGCACATAAAAGTTCAGAATAAGCTTGTTTAATTTGTTCAGCTAACTAGGCAAATCTTAATGTAAAATGGAGGGAAATTATAAAATAATTCCCTTGATTTCTACACCTCTCTTCTTTCTTGGTTTAATTCCTTATAATTAATGTTTTTCTAGAATACTGTCGCAAGCTGTTATTCATAACAATTACAGTAAAAAAGTCTATTTTACAATGCATTTAAAAAAATACAACAGTAAAACTATTTCGTAAAGAAAAAGATCCACATGTAATGCAGCTGGCTATCCTTTTTTCAACAAATACTGAATCGATTTCAATAATTTTTAAAAATAGATTTGACAGCAGCTAAACAACAAATTTATCGTTCAGTCAAAAATTAAAATAACAAATACAATATGGAATAAAAAAAAAAAAAAACCTTGATTCCTGCTCTTGACAAAATTGCATAACTATTGAATTTTTATTAGGGTTTCGTTCATCTCACGAAACCCTATTGCCCCCGCTTCGTTATCTGTCTGTCACAGAGCCATTCTCGAAATCTATGTAACTTACAGAGTTGAAACTTAGTGTATAAAATCAGAATATCAGCTGTGAAGAGCTGAAAATATTAAAATTTGAAAAATTCGTATTATTTTAATAAATAGAGATAAAAAACCAAAATTCTAACAGCATTTTCCTATTAAATTTAAACATTTTTCGTTATAGCCGATGCCAAAAATTAAAAATCCACGATGAAATTCTTTCCACAATAATTAATTTTCTCTCAGACGATTTCCACGTGAAAAATGAAATAAAAAATTTCACCCATTGAAATAAAGATTAATATGAAATAAAATTGATTGACGTCATAGTGGTAATAAAACATAAAACGGACAGATTTCTCAATAATATAAGGAGTATGAGTATGTGTACGTGCACAAAACAGATTAATATCAGGTCATTAGAGAATTAAAAAGAAAATCTGACGTCATATCGGAAGTTTAACGGATTTTTCAAATGTTTCAGAATAATACAAAGCGCGTATCAATATGAGTAACAGAGAATAGTAAATATATGAGTTTGAGGCACGTATTGAATCATGATAAAAACCCGATTATGGAAATATTTTAATATTTTGAAGGTGTACAAGATGTTTAATTTTGAAATTAAATTTTTTAAGTATTGCATTTAGTCCACATGACATAGATATTATTATGACAGAATATAATAGCGGGCTTCGCCCGCTATCGGGCTAGTTTGGATATTCGAAAAAACGAGAAAAATAGGCCGGTAAATTTTTTCCTTATAAAGAACACGACTTTTTTTTTTTAGTTGCTAAATGAAATTTATTTGGATGTATTAAAGAGAGGATAAAGCGTTTTGAAAGGAATATTAAACGAAACCCTTTGAGCGATCTTTGATCACACTTACCCACTTGTTATTTTTTCTGTCTGATAGAGCAATTTATAATTTAGCTACTAGAAAATAAATAAGAAGTGTTTTTAACAAAAAGGTTTACTAATGTCAGCTGATGTACACTAATATATCTTTTTTACATGAGAATTTTTTTTTTTCGAAATTTCATACACATTGCATGTTTTGATTTCTTTTTTCAAAAGATTGATTATATTACACAACTTAACTACTGCCAAAACTATTGTAAAACTGCCAAAACTATTGTAAAAAGTATTGAAATTGTTTTAAAAGTTCACGAAAGAAAAGGTACAGCGATATAATCTGTTTACATGTAATTTTTTACTTGTTGTCACCCCTTAAAAATTTTAATCCACTGATTTTCATAACTATCTAAGATGTAAGTAATGAAAACACTATCTAATTTTGCAGATTTTTTGCGCGTTTAGGGAGTAGGATGTATTTTTAATGCTTTTTAGATGTCAAACTGCGCAGTTTGTAGTGATACTTCATTAGAAAAAAAAAAAAAAACAGTTTCCTTTATTTTCTTTTTTTTTTCTTTTTTTTTTTTTTACATTAAAAGCATACTTTTTTGCATTTTTGTATATATTTAGAATAGCTGAAATGTTTTCCCAAAAAATAAATGGATTCAGAATAAAATCAAATTGTTTGTAAGATTGCAATTCTACAATTGTCTTCTATAAATTATTTGCTTCGAAAATAACTAAACACCCCAATCTGAAAAGAAACACAGTCCCTCTTATCCACAGGAGACACTATGGGGGAGATTTTCTTAGGAGATAACCGAGCACAAAAGCAATTGACATCTCAATAGGGGGGTAAGCATTAGCCACGTAGGAAAACAAACATTCTTGTTCTTAGCCCAAGACGATATTTGACCGGAAAATCTCTAGGTAACTGCGAAAATATGGGGTGGCTTTCTTACTATCGCTGTGCCGTTGAACTGGTTAAGGTCCAAAGATTGAGCTTGTCATTCATTTGCCTCCTAACCTTGATCCTCAAGATATTCATCAACAAGCCTAGTTTGATGAGATCGTCCATTATCATATACAGTCAAAGCACCTTATAATGAAAACGAAAGTGCTCCAAAAATTTGCTCGTTATAACGTGCTTTCTTTAAAATGTTATAACGAATTATTTCGTTAAAACGTTGTAACGAAGTATTTCATCATACAGTAAGAACTCTAATTATCCGGACTAATGTGATCTGACCGTATTCTGAGTATGTACAGGTCATAGAGACAATCATAAAAAGAACGAAAAATCATGTGTCAAGCATAGATTATGAAAATCTTTCCAACACATCCGTAAAAATGTGACGAAATTTCATCATTAACCACTTCGCGTCGAGCGTCCTTTACAGAATTTTTAATCTTTTGTCACCAGTTTTTCAAAACAGGAATTTTCGCCTAATTGAATCTCAGAAATGCTGTCATTAAATAAGGCAAAGTTTACAATAAAAAGTTACTGGTGGGAATAATCGAGGATTCTGAGCACCTTATGCGTCACGTATACGTGTCGCTCGTCCCCAAGGGGTTAAGTAAGGTAAAAGAAGTTATGTAGGAAATAGTTTAAGAAACACATTACACATATGAAAATGCAGTTTTAGCAATTACTTTCTACAGTAAAAAAGTAGTCGAATTATTTTGTGCAGACCTGTATATGATCTATAGATTTAAATATATGCTACATAGCATGATAAAATTTATTTCAGTTAGAAAATTTACGTTTAGCAATTTGCGCCAATCGATGAAAATGCACTCGAAATCTATTATACAGCCCTGTGTATCATCTAAAGACTTTTGTATTCACCACATAATAAGTTATCAACTAAAAACTCACTTAAAACTCACTTCCAGCAACTACTAACCAGGAACGATAATGTATCTTGTTCTTTGCGTAGCCCTGTATATGAATTTATTTATATTCCACAAACTTCTATTAGTCTACTAAATATAATTCGTCAGGAAAATGCGTAAAACAATTAAAACTAACCTTAAATAATTTTTACTCCCATAGTCAGTACGAATTCCTTTGTGTAACCAAACTATATGATCAAAAGAATTTATACACCACATACTGTGCAAAAATTTAGTTAAAATTCAGACACAAACAAAAAGTTGAAAACACACTTATAGACTATAATTATTGCACTAAGACTGTAACCGAATTCTTTTTTGTGTCCCCGTAAATGAACGATAAGTGCAATGTACGTCATACTTTTCTGTGAACAATTTATAAAGCACTTCAGTAATGCATAAAAATTTCATTATGTTTGAAATAGTGAAACATCATTAAATTAAACTGTAAACGATTTCCCCCCATAGAATATTGTGTAACAGAATTCTTTTGTATGATCCTGTAAATGAATAATAAATGCTTTGCACCTCCATATTTTACAAAATGTATGCTTCGGTGTGCTTCATAATCGTATATCAATAACATCATGTTTCAAATGGCGTAACATAATCAAAATGCACTTTAAACGATTTTTTTTCATTTACTGTAAAGTAACGGAATACTTTTGGCTGTCCCTGTAAATAAACTATAAATGCTAAGTACTTCATTTTCAATACAGATCATACTATAGTAAACATAAATAAAATATAAATGTTTGAGTCAATCCGAGTTCAATTACGATAGTCAGAGCACGGACGACGGATGGACAGGCAGACAAACAAACCGAAGTCAAAAACACTTTTCAACTAGGTTGGAAAGTGTTAAAAAGGGTGCTTTATTAATTTAATATCTCGTAAAATCGCTTTTTTTTAAAGATAAAAAACTAGGCTTTTTGCATAAAATTATATTAAGACTTCATAGCTGGATCATTTTTACTACAAACAGTAAAAAGATGAAAAGAAAATTTTCAAGGAAATTATACTAATATTATAAAGGGTAAAATTGAGCTGTACAGCCTTTCGCCTGAGGGCATCCGTCAGGCACGTCAACCGCCGTTCCCAAGTTCGGAGAAACTTTTATTAATGAGCACGACCAGGGAAGTTCCTGTATGCTCTATGGCGGGGGGGAGGGGGGTTGTGACACCTGCTGACCACCCCCGTATTCCCAAATGATTGACGACATATAGGTCACTACGATTTGCGGTTGATCTCACCCTCTTGGGATACCACCACATTTACACTTGGAGAAGAGCTGGACACCCAAGAGGGGGCCGGATCCTACATCTTAAGTCGAGTTTTTCCGACCCGCACTTGCTTTACCAAAGCTCGAGGGATGGGGAAATCTACAAAGAAAGTCAGTAATCCCTCTCGCAGTGAACTATATTGTAAGGGTCAATTATTACTATTTTCGGAAGAAAAAAAAAAATCTTGATCTTTCAATATGTGCTGAGATAGTGCTACTTGGAAGGAAATGTTTTTCGCTACATCGCTTTTTTTAACCCCTCTTACTCGACGCATTTTATAACTTTGACTTTCTCTTCCGACACAGACGTTTTATTTTGCCAAACACAGAGTCTTTAAAATTAACAGGCGATAAATTTACAGGAAAAGCAATAAAAAAGAATGAAAAAGAAACATAATACAGTTCAACTAAGATGTCGTCCCTCTGTCTGTCTTAACAGAACCTGTGCCTTTCTAATTCTCTCTTAGAAGTACTACAGAAAATAGGTGATTGGCCGTAGAGAAAAATATTGAAGGTTTCGTCATGGAAAAAAAAATTATATTTAAGAAACCTGCGCCGTTTTTTAAGTGTGAAAATTTAAGTTGAAGTTAGTTGAAGTTAGTTATATCGTTTTTTTCTCACTTTTCATGCTGAATTCTTTTCGTTATGTCATGCTTTTCGGAATAAATATTTCGTTATATCGTTTCAAATTCAGCTTTAACATACAGACAGAAAAAATGGTTATGGGCATTTCATTAGAAAGTGCTTTTCGTTATATTGTAATTCATTGTAAGGTGCTTTTCGTTATACTGTAATTCATTATAAAGTTTTTTAACTGCATTAAGACGAATTCATCACCAACAGTACCAGCATGTGGTAGGACATACTGAGCAAGGATTCCATCTCTATTTCTGTTGTTGTTGTTGTTGTTGTTTCTAATCCTAAATGATCTAGCCAATGGACTAGAGCAAGTCCATGAGCCCAAAAATTTAGAGGAAGTCCAAAACGATGACAGGACACTCCAAAAGGTTACTTCTAGTCAAGTCCAAACAGGATAGGAGATGGTCAGGGGTGGATGGCGCAGTCTTGTACTTTCCACAAATGGAAAAATTTTGGTACCGTTGTCAAATTTCAGGTATCTCAAGTGTCCACTCAAAAATCTTGAAATAGCAGACTGCTGATCACGGCTACCCCCAAGAGCAATAGCTCCTCCAGGCTTTTTGACACAGTACCAGTTATGAATTGGATCGAGAGAATATTTGGCTCTTGAACAGATCTCCAGAAAAGTCAAGGTGGAAGTGTGCGGTGTCAAAGAGACCTCCTCTTTAGCCAATGTATCTGCCATTTCATTTCCGCCAATGCCAACATGCGAAGGAATCCATTGAAAGAATATGTCATGGTAGCTCTATTTCTCATAGCAGTCATAGCTCTTCCAAGGCATACATGGTGTTGCAACTCAATCGCGCCAGGGAAAAAAATATTCCCTATTGGGGATTTTAGGGCTGTCGTCGTCCCGTCCCGATGGGAAAACTTCAGAACAATAGATGATTTGATTGTGAACAGAAGAAAAATAATTTGATCCGGCGTAATCGCCAAGTGTATTTAGATATGTTAGTGTGATTCGTGTGTAAATGTTAATTGTTCAATGTGTTAAAATTAAACTGTAAAAGAAATCTTTTGAATCCTCTTCAATAATTCGTGAACTGTGATTTTTATTGAAAAGAAGATGATTACATAATCCCTATTATGAAAACGGAACAGATGGAGGATTCTGTGACCACCGAAAAGATTCCAGCCCAAACCATGATTCCATTTCTTCTATAATTGTATCTTTCAACAATGTTACATTAGTACTATCTGGTGCCTTGTTCTCTCCAGATCAGCACACAAACTGAATCACTCTCCAAAGCAAACCCAGACTCGTCTGTGAAGAGTACAGAAGCCCACGCTTGTTTGGTCCAGGTCAAGGCCTCCTTATCATAGTATCAGGCCTCACAATCAGCAAGTTTCCTTTGACCGCATGGTTGTCCTGCTACTAGCGCCATCAATCGTCAGTAATAGGCATGATCTCCATGGTAATAGGAGTATTTATATAATAACACGAAATTTTTTCACAGCTCCATTTGTTCTATGCATTTGCTTATGAACTAGTATCGGTAGTATCCACCAGGAGGCGATACTTTCCGGAGAAAGTCAATTAATAAGTTGGCATTTACCGCGGACATTTTCTCCCATAGACTTTCTCCGGATTGTCAAGTCTGATCTATGATAAGGGAGTCTTGGTCCAGGTAATGTGTTATTTTGCTAAACATAAACGGGCATTTCTGTCTCGTCGACTAAGAGGGCTGTGTTGCAAAGAGTCCTTAATTATGAAGACATTTTCGCACCGTAGTAGTAAATATTGTTATCCATGATGCATTACGATGATCTGAAATGAGCTGAACCACAGTAGTGTTCCTCTTCCTTCTGGCCAAAAGATCTAGAAAGCAATCTTGGGCAAGGATTTTAACCCTTGAGCAGTCTGGAACAGGTCTTTTTGGTACTGAATTTTCATATTCAAATCGATCACAGCCTTTGAATATTATTATGAGGCACATTACGACGTCTAGCAGCACTAGCTTGTGATAACTCCATTTCCATCCATCCAATTACCCGGTACATTAACGAATCAGGTAAATGACATCTCCTAGATAAGGCCAACAATATTACAATACCAACAATTGAAGATCAAGATGCATAAAAGTTATTCCACACAAATTACAAAAGTGGGATATTCACAGTTCCACTCGACTGTCATATAAATGTCCAATTCTTTAAAAAAAATAAAGATGGTTATAATTGCTTTATAAGGTTTTATTGAAGTTACTTGTGACCATTCATATAAACCATATTTTTTACTTTTATTTTCATTCTTTTAATGTAAAAAAATAAAATGGCTGTACCTTAACTTTTGGAGACCAATGTATAAAGTTATGTTACAAACATATTTGTCACAAGAATATTACCTTTTCTATAAGCTTAAAAATATGAGCAGCGACTTGTCATTGTTAAGGCCCTTTTCGGCTTCATCCATATTAATCAGAATGCATTTTAATAAGAAGAGAGGGAGGAGCGGCATAATGATTTTAAAGATGCTTTCGTGTCCAAATAGAAATTGGGAATCACAGTTCTAAATTATGATCTGACAGGGTTCGCACGCTTTTAAGCCACGCCCCATTTTGTAAGGACTCTTCCACCAGTAATCGCATAGAACTATCTTCTACCTAATGAATCTTGAGTACCAGTAGGAAAAAAAGTATCTTTCAATTATACTGGTGGCAGAGTCCTTGCAAAATGGGGCGTGGTTTAAGAGCGTGCGAACCCTGTCTTAGCAAGAAAGGGAAAAATATGTTTATAGTAAAAAGTGATGGGAGTAGATTTTTTTATTAGTGAGAAAATGTTTGACAAAACGGTCATCGGTTTCATACTCTTTCAATTACAAACGATTTATTTTTTTTATGTTCTTTTTTCAAAGATTTATTTAAATATCGCTGTTTATTTTATTAGTAAGTTTGCTAGAAATATTTTAATTAATTTTATAGCTGGTAAGAAATTTAAAACTTGTAAAAAATTTAATATGTATATCAGAGTTTCCCCCAGATAGTTTCAGAAGGGTACTGCACCCTGCCCGCCCTTTGGTTTACAAAATAGCACTCTTCTTGCTCCTCAAAAAAGAATTAGAACCCTTCTTGCCCCTAAGTAAAAGTGATGTATTTTTTAAGAAAGTAGAAAATTATTGAAGAACCATCACGTGTCTCTCCAAATGACAGTTGATTAGCTGAATACCAACAAGGACAGCGCTTATAAAAATGTCTTGGAAAACATTTTTTTAAAAAGTAAGAAAAAAAATGTCCCTTACGTATTTGCTAAAGAGCAGTAAGATTGAATTGCTGTATGGAGCTGTGCATACATAAAGTTATCACTTTAGGGAGGAAGGGAGGGTCTGGCACTTGATATCATAAGATATCTCTAGGGGGGGGAGGGGTTCTCTTTTGATATCGTTATCATTTTTGATCCAAACAAAAGTTTTTCTTCTTTTGTTAATTTTTCTTTAGATCAAAATAATCTGTTAGTGTTATTATTTTTTAATCTTATCTACTTTTATGAAATTATCAAGTTATTATTAAAGCCATTAATTGATTATAAAATCATTTCATTGCAAAATAGGGCATACCCCAACGTTCGGCATTCCTGTGTTTCTACCATTTTCGCATATAATTCGCTGTTGGAAAAACCAGGTGAGACATATGTTTGAAATGATACTTGTTGTGTTTACTAGTTTAGTAAAGAAAGAAAAATAATATTGTCCAGTTGTTTTGTTGATAAGAAGCTCCTCTTTCACCCTCCCTGTGTAGGACATATGCAAAAAGACAACATTGCTGTTGAATGCATTTATTATGTAACAAACAGCTATTATTAAATACTTTTAAATAGTAACTATCTCTTTTAGATGTTATTTAATATAAAGTTATTTCATATCTATCATAGTAATTGACTTCTACTCTTCATATGAATCCGTAAATTATGGAGTTAATTAATGTATAATCATATCTGTATGTCACTGCGCACGCAAGAAATTGGAAAAATAAAAATAATTTTTAAACACTTATGACGATATCATTAAGGGGGGGGGGGGGGTCGAGGAATGACGACGTATGATATTATAAGGGAGGGGGTATAAAATTACCAAAATGTTGATAACGTTATATATGTACAGCCCCTATGTCACGATTTAACACAAATGCAAGAGAATCCCCTTTTACTCTTCAATTAAATTGCGAATGGAAATGAAGCTTGATACTATATATATACATGTATGGCTATCACTGAAAAGAGACTTGTATTCTTGGACTTTTCCTCTTTCATCTCTACTTTCTTGAGCAATTGAACTCTGTATGACTTTACTCAGTTATTTTTAATGTAACTTCTATATTTGTTTTTTAATTTAGTTATATTTCTAATTTTTAATTTAGTTTGACTAGAAGGGAAATTTTTGAACGGGGTCATTCCTTTTTCTTTTTAGATTCTCTAGTATTAACAGAATAATTGAAATAAAGTTCTTTGTATGAGATCACTGACATTTTCCCTTACACAATGTCCGGTGTTTCGAAGTTGTCATTTTTGACATTTGACATAGATTGCTTTGAGAGCTATAAACTACAAGGCTGTTGTCTCGAATGATCCATATTTTTTATTCACAGAAATACATACAGGACTTTGACACATTATATAAATCTTCTTCTTGGGGGACGCGATAGACACAGGGAAGTTGACAGCACTGAAGATACACACACATTGACATCCATGCCTCACTGTGGCTGAGGCCACCGCTACCAACCACGCTGCTGGGCGGCTTCGAAGTTGTTTGTCAGTCAACAGTGAAGAATCTTTTTACTTTCAAAGTTTCCGCCCGAGGAGGGAAACTATATCTCTGCTGGATAACAGAGAAATCGGTATTTTACATCAAATTGGATTATTCTGATAAAAATACATTAGGATTTTTGTTAAATCAACGGGTATTTTTTTAATTAAAAATATTTGTGTTTAAGCTTATTAAACTGTTGTTGTTGTTGCCTCTTATATCTCAAGAACAATATACAGGGTGATTAGAAAATGAGTATACATTTGAAAAAATAATAATTCACGGAATAATGTAGGCACAGAGGTAAAAATTGACACACATGCTTGGAATGACATGGGGTTTTATTGTAACCACACAAAAAAAGGTAAAAAAAAAAGGCCGACAGATGGCACTGAACAACAAAACATCTGTGACTCTGCCTGAGAATCGTGTATAAAAGGAGCTGTAATGAGAGAGAGAATCAGATGCACCAGCAATCGCAGCATGTTGACGTTACCAGAAAAGGCAATGTTAGTGAAGCTCTACTGTCAAAATGGGGAATCTGCCGCGATCGACCGACATCAATAGGCATGCTAAAAGACAACATCCAACGCCAATTTCTCACCATAACTACAGATATGCTGCACAGATATGTTCTTATTGATTTGAAGAGGGATGGATTGGGAGTTAGTGGGACTATTTTTCCTAATTTTTCTAATTCTCGTTTTATTTTCAAAGATTCACCTTTTATATATGGAATAGAAGGAGTGTATGTTAGACTAAAGAAAGTCTAACTAAGAGTCTTAGTTAACTTAGTCTA
This sequence comes from Maratus michaelseni, assembly GCA_963931845.1. Classification (NCBI taxonomy): domain Eukaryota; kingdom Metazoa; phylum Arthropoda; class Arachnida; order Araneae; family Salticidae; genus Maratus; species Maratus michaelseni. Next base: position 171,135,441 of record OZ007597.1, read on the forward strand.
AGTTAGACTAAAGATAGAAACTATACTTAAACTAATTGAAAAAGTAAGAGAAAGAATTTACCATATACAACCAGCACAGAGGAATCTAACATACACTCTTCCTATTCCATATATAAAAGGTGTATCTTTGAAAATAAAACGAGAGTTAGAAAAATTAGGAAAAATAGTCCCACTAACCCGCAATCCATCGCTCTTCAAATCAATAAGAAATGAAATAGAAAAATATGAGGATATACAAACAGCAGAAATATACAAAATAAATTGTCTAAACAACAGAAATGAAAAAGTTACTTACTTAGGAATGACGAAGAGAAAAATAGAAGAAAGATTGAAAGAACATATTCGAGATATAAAACTAAATAAACAGTCAACAGCTCTTGCAAGGTTAAACACTAAAACCCCAATAAAACTTGAAACCCTAGAAATACAGAAAATAGCAAATTACGAAAATTTACATAACGCTTTAATAAGAGAATCAATAGAAATCAATAGATCCAAAGACGCATGCAATGACATGGTACATACATTACTTGATTGCCGCTGGAAAAAAATGTTGGAAGAGGGGGAAAGAGAGAGAGAGAGAATATTGAAGGCTGATAGGGGGGGAGCTCTTCAACCAGCAGTCATATATATAATGGAGAGGAGGCGAGTTAAGATCACAACTGATGATGCCCTAGCGGGGGGTGAAAGCGCTTTTGTGAAGTGGTAGAGATTTTTATTGAAGACTGTTTTTACATTTTTTCAATGGAGGACGTTTTTAGTAAAGTTTTTAACCATACTTTTTTTAATAATGTCTGAAGGAAAAATTGGTAAAATACACAAATAGTAAAACCGGTTAGCTTACCGTAGTAGTGGACGGCGAGTGACAGTGACAAGCAAGGTCGGACTGGGCCAGAGGAAAGGGCGCAAACATTTTAACGAACTTAAATGAATTTTACTTACTTGTGTTGTGTCCGACTTGACAAAGTTTAACACATTTGCATAGCACCAAGTAAGAAAAGGGCTTAAAAGTTTGGACCTGAATTTAGATAGACGACTTCGCTATATTCTCCGTGCATGTTTGAAGTTCCATTAAATCTACACAATGCTACACAGTTTTTTCAAACTATGTCATGTAATTTTTAAAAACTCTAGAAAGTTGAATACAGATTACCTTCTATCCTACTTTATTCTTTTGTGAATAGATACCTTAGAACAGTCATGGTATAAAAGTGATCACTCCTTACTAATTATCGGCAAATAAGGTATAAAAAAAAGTACATAGGTACCAATTTATGGGAATAATTTGTACTATTAAATTATATTCGAAAATTTTGTTTCGGGGATTGTCTACATATTAAAAAATGCACAAACGTTGATTTTTCAAATTGTAACACCTATGTTTGAGTTCCCTGGATCAAGATAGCCTGGGAATATACTTATCTTAATTCTTCATAGAGTTATAAAAGAAAATGTGTTAAAGATTTAACTAAAAAATTCACAAAATAAAATTTAAATCTTTCAAGAAAAAGTACTGAACACTCATTTAGTCAGTAGTAAAATTATACAGGAATTTTAAATTTTTAATAAACTTTCTTTATACAGCGTGTCCACGTATAACCTGACCGACCTTTATTTTCGCAACCGTTGGTGCTAGATGCATACTTCCAATTACAAAAATGCTGTAAATAAGGTAAAGAATTATTTTTAAAGCGATTTGGGTCAAGAAAAACATTTATTGAAAAATTACGAAATTTAAATTTTTATACGGTCTCTCGGTCCTATAAGTGATATTTAGTAAAAATTTACTGTGACACTAACAAGTAAGACAAAAAAAGTCCCATTCATCTGACATTAAAATTGACCGAGTTATGAAACTTTGAAATGCATGACTTATACCACTTTTTTGCATATCAAAACAGATGATTTCGGTCATGCTTTCAGGGGTCGTATATAAAGTACTTAAACTTATTTTAAGATATCTGCGCTTTGAAAGAAATCGCACAACTATTACGATTGAGTTAACGTTTATTAGTTAAGTTTCAGATAAGTTAAAATAATTGTATTTTAACATATGTTTTATTTTGTAAGGGTTTGAGGCTATGATTTCTTTTAACAAAAATTACGTTATTTTCAAAAGATTTTATTTAACTTGCAACGATTGTCTTTCCAGTTTAAAATTTCTACTCGAACTTATCGGATATTTGAACTCACTTTCAAATATCCGATCGAAGTTAAATTTTACATACTGACTTAAATCCGATGACAATGTAATATTATTATGATTTTCGACGCTTACCATCTTATACATACTTATATTAGAGGATAACACAAAAAAATTCGGATTGATTACCGTCAACAAGTTTAACCCTTAATTGCATAGTGATGTAAATTTCCTTTACTGTTTATTTAACTTTTAATAAATAAATCATCTTCTTCGCCACCACTATATTTATACAGCAATATTAATGCAGTAAATTTCTGGGAACTACTTACACTGACGAGGATAAAGCCGAATTCCTGGCCAGAGCTTACTCTAACCAATTCTCTCCAAATTCCACCCTCGCTAACCAAAATCATATCACCCACGTCAGCGATACTGTTCACAGATTCCTGGCACAACCCCCTGATGAACCCCCCACTGAAATTCAACCAATTATTATCCACAAAATTATTTCTAAACTCAAAAAACGTAAAGCCCCTGGGTACGACAAAATTCCTAATACGGCTCTTAAAAACCTACCTCCTAACTATATCATCTACATTACGAAACTTACTAACTCCATTTTCAAATTTAACTATTTTCCGAAACCTTGGAAAATTTCTATAATCTCTCCTATCCCCAAACCTGGTGCTAACCTTTCTGACCCAGTAAACTATAGACCTATCTCCCTTCTTCCTTCACTCAGCAAAGTTGTCGAACGCGTCATTTGGTCGCAACTCCAGAACCACATTCAACTTAACAACACTCTTATGCCTGAACAATTTGGCTTTCGCCCAAAACATTCAATAACACATCAACTACTTCGAGTAGTCGAATTTCTCAGCGAAAAGCTAAACTCGAAGATTCCTGCTGCTGCCATTTTTCTTGACATCGCTAAGGCATTTGACAAAGTCTGGCATGTGGGCCTTATATACAAACTAATTAGGCTTAAATTCCCTGCTAGACTTATACACCTTATTTTCTCTTACCTTAGCGATCGCATTTTTCGCGTCTGCATTAACAACATTCTTTCTAGCTTTTTCCGTATCTTAGCAGGCATCCTCCAAGGGAGCGTCATCGGACCCTTGTTATTCAGCATATACTTTAACGACATTCCTCGTTCACTTAACACCCACGTTGCACTGTATGCGGACGACACTACAATCTACGCTTACGCTCATCACCCATACACACTTTACAGGTACCTACAGACTCACATTGATGCCTTCTTAGACTGGTGCGACCTATGGCGCATTAAAATCAATGAAAACAAAACTGCTGCTGTTTATTTCTCGAGAAAACTAACATATCCCAATAGAATAACCATTAATAATACCACTATACCTTGGACTAATGAAGCAAAGTACCTGGGGGTCACCCTTGACCAGAGACGGATCTAGACTAAATTTTAGCCGGGGCAAGGTTGTAGATTTGCGCCCCCCCCCCCCTGCTCCCAAGAATACCAAAATAAAATTTGCGTAAACAATTGCTTAAGGAAGTAATATTAATACTCAGTACTCAAAATCTGTATTTTTACTATGCATTTTTTCTATACAGGGTGGTTCTAAAATATATGTCAAAAATGTAAAGGTAGGTAGCGGGATCTAAGTAAGCAGATTTCGTATAGGAATGTGGGTTTGGAAATGCAGCGTTAAGGCAGTAGAGGGAGCTGTTGAGTTCGGCCGATGAAAACGTTTCGCTGTTTTTAATCGTCTTTCCCCGCACGGTTTTCGAGCAACAGGCATCGTTACACCAATGCGGAATTTGCCGACATGCATTTCATGTATGGGGCTGCGCAAGAAGATGCTCAAAGGATGTACTTGGAACGATTCCCGGGTAGGAATCTGCCGGATCGCCGAACGATTGAGCGTCTTCATCGGGAATTGTGCGCGAGTGGATCGTTTTATGCTTCCAGGTGTGAAGATATCGCAGAATTCCAGCAGTAATAGAAGAAGTATTATGCAGAGTAGAGTATAGTCCTTCGACAAGCTCGAAAGCTGTTGAACGTGCACATTTTTTGAGCAGCCGCTCCATTTCCTTGTGCAGCCCCACACATGAAATGCATGTCGAACACCCCCGCATTTGTGTAAGGATGCATGTTGCTTGAATTGCGCGAGGAATGACGATTCATGCCAGCTAAATGCTTTCATCCGCCGAAATCAATAGCGCCCTCTACTGCCTGAACGCTGGATTTCCGCACCCACATTCCTATCCAAAATATGCTTATTTAGGTACCCTCTACCTACCTTTACATTTTTGACATATATTTTAGGACCACCCTGTATAAAAAGTACAATATTACACAATACAAAAATTACAGAAAATATACCTGTTTTAACATCTACAATACCTATTAAAGATTTACTTTGCGAGCTTTCTTTGATGCAAAAGTTTTTATTATGTTGTCATAAGGTAATTTGCAAGCTATCTCATTTTCTAAATTTACTATACATAAAGTGGATAATCGTTGTTCTTTTGTTAAATTTCTTACATATCTTTTAATCAATTTTAATTTGCTGAAACTTCTTTCATTAGAAGCGACGGATGAAGGTAGGATTAGGAATAGTTTTAGACAAGTAGTTAGATTTGGATAAGCATCCTGAAGTCCGTGTAAATTTATCATTCTTAGCAGTTCAATAGCCGAACTTGACTTCATCTTTTCATGGACAGAAAGTCTTTTTAACGACATAAATAAAATGGCTTTAAGGCGGTATTAAAAATAAATATTTTTCCACGCTCAACAGTCAACAACTCAAAATTTTGAGACACATTTTCAGACTTATTTTTAAAAGTAAAAACATGAAACTTGGCGGCGTGATTTAAAAAGAGATTTATAAGGGACATATGTTTTTATTTTTCGTTCAATTAATTAGAAATTAATTTACAAACAATTATTTTTATAGTACTATATACAGGTGGTTATCAAAATAATGGAAACACCCTAGATTTTGAAGGAATTCTTTATTAATATGGCATAGGACCGCCTTTGGCATGTAATACAGCTTGGATTCGCCTGGGAATCGAATCATACAAATTCTGAATAGTGTTTAGAGGAATATTGTACCATTCTTCATGGAGTTATTGTGAAAGTTCCGTGAGAGATGCAGGTGGAGGATATCGATTCCGGATTGAAAGCTCTAAAATAGACCACAACGGTTCGATTATGTTGAGGTCTGGGGACTGTGCGGGCCAAGGTAGATGTTCCACCTCATCCTCATGTTCATCAAACCATGATTGGACAACTTTGGCTGCATGAATAGGGGCATTATCATCCTGGAAAATTCCATATCCTGCAGGAAACAAAATTTGCATCATGGGATGGACCTGGTCAGCTAAAACTTCTCTATACTTCTCCCCAGTGATCCTTCCTTTCAGGGTTACGATTGGTCCAGCAGAAAACCATGACACGGCTGCCCATACCATGACCGATCCACCTCCATGCTTGACAGTTGGACGGAGGCAATCAGGATCATACGCTTGTGCAGGTGTTCTCCAGACATGTACCCGTCCTGTTGTGGGGAAAAGTGTGAAAGATGATTCGTCTGACCATATAACAATCTTCCACTTATCAATCGACCAGGTTTTGTGGTTGTGGCACCACTCTACACGACGTTTGGCATTAGCATCTGTGACAAGCGGCTTAGGAATTGCTGTTCTGCCGTAAATGTTCTCTTTATGAAGGTATCTCCGAACTGTAATTGTTGACACTGGAGAATCCAGATGCTGATTGAGCTCTGCGGTCACTTTGGCTGCAGTTGTTTCCTTTTTAGACATTACAATCCGCTTCAATACCCGTCGGTCTCTTTCTCTCAGCTTCTCCTTCCGTCCACTATTTTGCTTTGCTGAGCTTGTCTTTCCGCGCTGTGTGTATGCTGTCATGACTTTAGACACCGTACCTCTAGAAACGCCTATAAGCTGGGATGTTTCGGTCACCGTTGCTCCAGCTAGTCGGGCTCCTACAATTTGGCCTCTTTAAAAATCTGTGAGGTCTGACATTTTACGCTTCTGATAAAAAAAATCAAAACGTAGACAACTCTTCTAGAGCTCTCTCATACTACCTAATACATGTACTTTTTATATTAAAAAAAATCTGGTAGCTAAGATTATATTTTAATGCTTGCGAAGGGAATTCTTAAATGTCCCTTTCATTCACAAGTGTTTCCATTATTTTGATAACCACCTGTATATACAGGGTGTTTCAGTTAAACGTATCAGAACTTCTAAGAGGGGTAGGGTACATCCTGACGAACCAAAATCATGTACCAATGGGCAGTCAGAAATGCTTTCCTGACGCGTTAGATGCCGTTGTTCGAAAGTTCCGAGCTTTCGTGCAGGGAATCTTCATTTCGCACAAGAACGCCAAGTTCATAGGATGGATGATTACACGAACGCAGAATTAGCTGATATGCATTTGGTGTACGGGGCTGCAAATTGTAGTGGGCCAGCCGCACAGCGTTTGTACGCGGAACGATATCCGACGATGCGTATTCCCAGTCATAATTTATTTGCAAGACTGCACCAGAGGTTAGCTGAGACAGATTCATTTGAAAGAGCTGACAGGGTCAGGGTAAGAACAGCACGGAACTCCAGCCGTCGAACAGAATGTGCTGCAGCATGTACAAAAGAATCCAAGAACGAGTACACGAAGTCTAGCAAACGTAGTCGGGGTTTCCCCTTGCAGCGTCTGGAGGATTCTCCGAGAACAAGACATGCATCCGTTTCACGTGCAGCGTGTCCAGGCACAGCAACCGGAGGATTATGCACCTCGTATTGCTTTCGCACAGTGGTACCTTGGAAAATGTGCTACAAATCCCACTTTTCCTGCTGAAGTGTTGTTTTCCGATGAGGCATCCTTCACAAGGAAGGAATTTTCAACTCGCATAACGACCATATCTGGGCGGTCGAGAACCCGCATGCAATACGACGTCGTGCAGCACAGATTCGATTTTCGGTCAATGTATGGGCCGGTATTATGAGAGATCACCTCATCGGACCTTACCTGTTACCGTGTCGTCTAACCGGAGATAACTACTTGCTTTTTCTGCAGCAAGTATTGCCACAACTTTTGAGAGATGAACAGATTTCTGCATCGACGCAACAGACAATGTGGTTCCAACACGATGGAGCCCCTGCCCATTATAGCGGGGCAGTTCGTAACTACCTGGATGTTACATTTGGTCAACTGTGGATCGGACGTGGTGGTCCCGTGCATTGGCCTGCTCTGTCACCCGACCTATCATGTCTTGATTTTTATTTCTGGGGTTATATGAAATCGCTAGTTTATGACACCCCGTTGACAATGCTGAGGAGCTGGTTGCAATAATCGCAGTAGCTGCCGGAGAAATTCGAAATTCACCTGGAGTATTCCAGAATGTTCGGATGTCCATGCGTCAGAGATGTGACGCGTGCATTGTAGCCCGTGGAAGCAACTTCGAACACTTACTTTAATCCATGCTGGCCACAACCAATACATCTGTAGGATCCCCATCTCCGGAAGATGTATTGGGTACAAATCCATAGTTACAAGGATAATACATGGCAGTTGGCATGAATCTATCTACAAATAAAAAAATACCAGAAGACTTATCCATTTCATATTTTACAGGATCATGATGCATCGGAATTTCAATGATGACATGGAGTTGATTTGCTTCTTTTCATGTATTATTAAAACGATTTCTCACTTACGGTCTCTTTTCTTTATGGTGTTTCTGTGTACAACACCGCTTCAGGAAAGCATTTCCGACCCCACATTGCTATATGATTTCGACTTGTCAGGATGTACACTATTAAAAAAGTTGCAGTAAAATTACTGCAGCAGAGATTCCAGTCATACCCCGTAAAAAAAAAAGTCCATGCCCATCATTTTGTGCAGCCCGTAATTTTACGGGGCAAAGTAATACAGCATTATAATGCACAGGATATAATGCACTTTAAAACACAATAACACTTTACTTACTGTTCCGTAACACGTAGCACGTTAGATAATCATCACAGAATCGCTGTTTTGGTGGGTTAAATTTTTCGAAACACGAGTAAAATGAAGGGTTACATCCTAGCGGAGGACAATGTATGGGATCGTACCGTATTTTTGCTAACATATGGGCTAGAACTGTAAGAATATGTGGATTGCTCTTAATTTTCTAAGTATCTAAGGGATAAGGCCGCTTATTTAGTGGATCAGACCGTTTTTCATCAAATAAGGCTGTTGCCCGTGAAAATTGAAGGGCAAATGCTCGTAAATTTACAGTTTTTTCTGAGAGTGTACCCTATAGACGCTTTCAGTGTGACGTCAGTGATGACGTTTTGGTTGGATACTGACTCCAAACAAAGGGTTGCTATGTTTCATTTCTTATTAAATATAAATCGTAAAAAATGTTACCGCTGCATATAATGTATTGAAACACTTTACCGTGAGATATAGCTATAAGATATAGCTACATATATAAAATATAATAGAAAATACAACATAGCAACCGTTTGTTTGGAGTCAGTTTCCAAGCAAAACGTCATGATTGACGTCACGACTGAAAGCGTCTATTCCTCTTAGAAGTTCTGAAACGTTTAACTGAAACACACACACACACACACACTCATATATATATATATATATATATATATATATATTTGTTTGTTTGTTTCTAGCGCTATCGCTTTGGGAAATTCGGTTCAAAATATCCACTTTGGCAGCATTTTTTGAAATATAATATTTTTGATAAAGACATTCTGCCTTTATCAAAAAATCGAAACAATACGGACATTATAAAGTTTCTGAATAAGAGAACCTGCCAATTGGATGCATTTTAGAGCAAAAATGAATTTAAAAATGTGTCTCAAAATAAGCAGTTTTGATTTGAATACACCCTTTAAAGGGCCAGAACGCGTTAAATTCTCAACAGAGTATAAGTTTCATTTTCTTTTTTAGACAAAAAGTCTGTTAATTACAAGAATATCTAAATTTAGAAGAAATTAATAAAAAATCGATTTATAATTCTTTTCTTATATATCAACTCAGTTATTGCATAAAAAAGGAGAATTTTAGAATAGAAATAATATGTAGAAAACTAATCCATTCATTTCAATCACTTAATATTTTCCACTCAAAGTAAAATAAATAAATAAAGAAAATGATGAAGCACGCAGATAAAAACCCAACGATAATTTTTCTCTCATCTCTCAAAACAAGTGACCTAATTTATGACTCTTAAGTTTCAAGTTTATCATGCAATAGAGATTTATTACCTCGTTATAATCGTTCTCTTCTAATAATGTGAAATATGTTTATAATTTGTTATTTGTGATTATGCCATTATAAACTTATTACAGAACTAAAACATTTAAAAGGACAATTATTCAACGTCAATTTGTTTCAAAGAAATGATGCAACTTTACTCATAACTTTCCAAACTTTGTGAAAATGAGTCAGTGTATTACTATCCTTCATTCTGTAAAGTCACAGGAAAAAATGTTTCCTGATGTTAAAATTAATCTAAATGTAAACCTTTTAAAATTTTAAGTAATGTAAAATATAATTTTTAAAATCAATCCAAACGTGAACTTATTTATTCAATGTGAATTGTGAATTAATATAATTTTTTTACAAGTCTTATTTCAGCAGTGGTACATCCACACGATTATTCAAGAAGTGTTTATAATAAATTCTCAAATAGTTGAAATATATAAACCAGTGGATATTTCATAAATTGGATAGACCTTAGAAAAGGTAAGCAATTCCTTTTCTTTCTGCATGTTGAAGACCAGAGTTAATTTTAATTTGAAGAATTTAATATTCTGATGTTACGCGCTTACCTCGTTGGCCTCGCCCCTTCAACAGTGATTATGAGACTGATGAATATATGAACTCAGAATTTATTCTTAAGGATTAATAATTGACTCTAATTAATAAAAATAATACTCAGCTCTTATGCTAGATTAAAAATTCAAGAAAACATAATTGAATTTAATAAACTATTTAAACTAATAAAACTTTAAAAACTGTATAAACAAGTTCTCCGAGATGGCGACAATAAAGGAAATGCAAATAGTAGATAAATTAAACAATAATAATTATTCTATATGGAAGTTTAAAATTAATATGTTGTTAATTAAGGAAGATTTGTACGAACTCGTAACTCAGGAACCCCCTACACCAATTAACGAAGATTGGAGAAAAAAGGATGCAAAAGCTCGCGCTTTAATAAACCTGAGTATAGACGATACGCAAATAGTTCATGTAAAACATTTAGAAACAGCAAAACAGACATGGGATAGTTTAAAAAATATTCATGAGAGAGCCAATTTGTCCAGTAAATTGTATTTGTTACGAAAATTGTATAGTGCAAAACTTCCCGAAAATGGGAACATGCACAAACACATTACTAATATACTGGAAATAAAAGATAAGCTCTCCGCAATAGGAGAGAACATAACCGACTCGCATTTATCTGCACTTCTATTGTGCTCGTTACCTGCGAGTTATAATACTCTAATAACAGCTCTCGAAGCCCGAAATGAAATTGAATTAACTCCCGAATTCATCAAGAGCAAACTTACTGATGAATTTAATAAACGGGTAGAAAATAGTGAGCAAGTTGAAAACTCACAAAAGGTGTTTAAAACACAAAAGAAATACACTCAAGATTATAAAGGGCAAAACAAATATTGTACCTACTGTAAACAATCAAATCACACTTACAAACAATGCTGGCATCTCAAGAACAGAAACACACAGACCACTACACCTAAAACACAATACAAATACAAAAAGTACACATCGTTGTGTTTTGAAAATACAAAAGGTGATAGTAAAAATAAAATGAATGAATCAAAAACAGATGAACAGGTACAAATAAATAAAAGTGAACATAAAGATGCAGCATTCATAATTGTCAATCCCGCTAATAAAACCTGGTTAATTGACTCAGGAGCGTCTTCGCATATAGCGAACGATAGGGATATATTTACAAAATTCAACGATACTGAAAAAACTACAGTAACAATTGCTAATGGGAATACATTAAATTCTTACGGAACCGGCGAAACACAAATAATGACAAAAACATCTGATGGATGTATAAATAGAATTACACTTAAAAATGTGTTATTTGTTCCACAATTGGAATCAAATTTAATTTCCGTAAGTAAAGCCACAGAACATGGCTATAAAGTATTTTTCGAAAATGTAAAATGCATACTATCGTGCAATGGAAAAATATACTTAGAAGCATTTAAGAAACATAACTTATATCAAGTTGAAACACTAAAAGAAAGTTCTCAAAATAAAATAAACATTGCACATGATTGCAGAAATAAAGATTGCCTCGAAATTTGGCATAAACGCCTTGGCCACAGAAATAATGAAAGTATAAAAGAATTAGTCAAAAATGACATGGCCAGTGGGATAAAAATAAATAACTGTAATCATAAAACAAACTGTGAAACCTGTATAAAAACAAAGTCAACAAATGCACCGTACTCTAAATCTATCGAAAATAAAACAACAAAAGTATTAGATTTAGTACATACTGATTTATGTGGGCCTTTTAAAACACCCACAATAGGAGGAAAAAATTACTTCCTTACATTCATAGATGACAGTTCTAGATTCACAGTTATTTACTTATTAAAAAGTAAAGATGAAGTTTATGAAAAAATAAAAGACTATGTACAAATGGTCAAAACCAGACAAGGAAAATATCCGACGGCGATTAGATCGGATAACGGTGGGGAATACATAGGAAATAAAACAGAAGCCTTTCTAAGGGAACATGGTATAAAACATGAATACACAGTTCCATTTTGTCCCAGCCAGAATGGCATTGCTGAGAGAAAAAACAGAAGTTTAATTGAAATGACACGAAGCCTATTATCCGAAGCAAATTTACCTCATAGGTTCTGGGGTGAAGCGATAAATACTGCTAATCACCTCCAAAATAGGCTCCCCACTAAATTGACAAATAAAACGCCATATGAAATTTGGTTCAAAAGAAAACCAAATCTCTATTATTTACGTGTATTTGGCTGTAAAGTATACACTTACATAAACAAACACAAAAGATCTAAACTAGATGACACAGCAGAAGAGGGTATCTTCATGGGCTATGATAATAATACAAAGGGATACCGCGTTTTCACTAAAAATGGTGAAATAATAATTTCCAGATCTGTAAAATTTCTGGAAGAAAAACTGAACAATTTAAACGAGAAAATTAATGATCACGAACAATTAATTGAAGATAAAAAATACATTGAAATAGAAATAGGTGACACACCCTGTACACCTGACGCGCCCAAACAATCAGAAACACATCAACCTCGTAGATCTGAAAGACAAAACAGAGGAGTACCACCTCAAAGATATACTTCCGACAATTTTATTGCTTTAGCAAATGATTGCGATACAACAGAACCTGAAAACTGGAAACAGCTTATCAAAATAAACAATCCACTAGAAAAGAAAAACTGGCTTAAAGCCACTGAAAACGAAATACAATCGTTAATGAAAAATAATACATGGGATCTAGTCGATCCTCCTCTTAATAAAAGAATCATAGGAAGTAGATGGATTTTCAAACGAAAAATTGATAGTTCAGGAAATACACAAAAATATAAAGCACGTTTTGTTGCCAAAGGTTTCAGTCAAAAATATGGGGAAGATTATCAAGAAACATTTTCACCAGTAGCACAACATTGTACCATCAAAACACTTCTTTTAGCAGCAGCTTATAATAATTTGAATGTGCGACATGTAGATATTGACACCGCTTTTCTTCATGGGAACTTAAATGAAGAAATATATATAAATCAACCTGAAGGCTATGTAAACGAACAATTTCCTGAAAAAGTTTGCAAGCTCAAAAAGGCAATCTATGGCCTCAAACAGGCCGCCAGAGCTTGGCATATTAAAATCGCTGAAACACTAGACAACTTGAACTTTATCCAAAGTACAGCAGACACATGTCTTTTCACTAGAAAAGAAAAAGATCATACATCATATATAATAATATATGTTGATGATATACTCATCGCCAGCAAAGATGAAATAATAGAAGAAATCGTAAATTCTCTAAAACAAGAATACGAATTAAAGGATCTAGGCAATATTAGTAACTATTTAGGTACTCAAATTCAGAAATTACCTAACGGTTATTCTCTTGATCAAAAAATTAAGATTGAAAATTTAGCGAAAAAGTTCAATCTTGAAAACTCCAAACCGTGCAAAACTCCAATGGAACCAGGATATAACAAATTAAATGATGATGATAATTTAATGCCAAATAATATTAAATATCGCCAGGCACTTGGTTCATTGCTTTATATAACAACCATAACGAGACCTGACATTTCAGCAGCAGTAAACATTTTAAGCAGAAGAAATGAGAATCCTCGCGAAAAAGACTGGCAAGCCGTAAAAAGAATAATAAGATATCTATATCATACTAAAGAACTAAAATTAATAATTAACACTAAAGAAGAACCAATATTAAAGGTATTCGCTGATGCCGATTGGGCAGGTGATACCAAAACCCGCAGATCAACATCGGGAATATTATATATGTTGGGCAACAACCCAATTCAGTGGACGACGAAAAGGCAAAGTTGCATTGCCTTATCTTCAGCAGAGGCTGAATATGTGTCCGCAGCACATGCTAGCCAAGAAATAATTTGGTTATTGAAGTTACTTGACGATCTAGGCTTTCCACAGCAAAAACCAATCACTTTATATGAAGACAATCAAAGTACCATAAAAATGGTTGAATCAGAAAAATTCACGAAAAGATCAAAGCACATCGACGTCAAATTTAATGCCATTAAACAATATAGCGAAGAAGGCATAATTGAGTTAAGATATCTTCCAACAGAAAAAATGATAGCTGATGCACTTACCAAACCTTTACCCAAGCCTCGATTCATCGAACACAGAAATTCAATGAAAATATTAGTTAATCCCCATGAACGGATTAAGGGGGAAATTGTAGAAAACTAATCCATTCATTTCAATCACTTAATATTTTCCACTCAAAGTAAAATAAATAAATAAAGAAAATGATGAAGCACGCAGATAAAAACCCAACGATAATTTTTCTCTCATCTCTCAAAACAAGTGACCTAATTTATGACTCTTAAGTTTCAAGTTTATCATGCAATAGAGATTTATTACCTCGTTATAATCGTTCTCTTCTAATAATGTGAAATATGTTTATAATTTGTTATTTGTGATTATGCCATTATAAACTTATTACAGAACTAAAACATTTAAAAGGACAATTATTCAACGTCAATTTGTTTCAAAGAAATGATGCAACTTTACTCATAACTTTCCAAACTTTGTGAAAATGAGTCAGTGTATTACTATCCTTCATTCTGTAAAGTCACAGGAAAAAATGTTTCCTGATGTTAAAATTAATCTAAATGTAAACCTTTTAAAATTTTAAGTAATGTAAAATATAATTTTTAAAATCAATCCAAACGTGAACTTATTTATTCAATGTGAATTGTGAATTAATATAATTTTTTTACAAGTCTTATTTCAGCAGTGGTACATCCACACGATTATTCAAGAAGTGTTTATAATAAATTCTCAAATAGTTGAAATATATAAACCAGTGGATATTTCATAAATTGGATAGACCTTAGAAAAGGTAAGCAATTCCTTTTCTTTCTGCATGTTGAAGACCAGAGTTAATTTTAATTTGAAGAATTTAATATTCTGATGTTACGCGCTTACCTCGTTGGCCTCGCCCCTTCAACATAATACACATAAATTACAGAGTATATTATGACAGAGTATAAGTTTCGTTTTCTTTTTCAGACAAAAAGTCTGTTAATTACAAGAATATCTAAATTTAGAAGAAATTAATAAAAAATCGATTTATAATTCTTTTCTTATATATCAACTCAGTTATTGCATAAAAAAGGAGAATTTTAGAATAGAAATAATACACATAAATTATTATATGAAGTAGCATGTATAAAAAAACCCCCCAAATAACTTGGTTGCTTACATTCATGAATATCGCTCGGCTTAAGCCATGATGACATTCTAGATCATAGCTGTGAAGCCTCCTCTTCTCTTTTTTTAGTCTTCTTTCTGTAATAATCACCCGAATGTCTTTTAGACATAACCGAAATAAAATACTGAACAGGTTGTAAACCAGCATAGAATAATGTCGGAAAAACAGATAACACAAAAGCTTTGAATTTTAAATAAATAAAAATTTCTTAAAAATACTGGTGGCAATGTGATATTTTATATAATGTAATACAAATTAATTTCTTTTTCATTTCTGATCCTTATGCAGCGAAAGTAAACTGCCGTTGAATTTTAATTTTCCTTTATTCGTAATCTTTTATGATTCCTCATTTTTGCGCCCTTCCAAGTCTTGCACCCGGGGCAGCTGCCCCGGCTAACCCCCCCTTAGATCCGTCACTGCCCTTGACCAAAGACTTTCTTTCTAAAAACATATCCTCACCATCAGGGGGAAAGTCGCTGGAGCTATGATTGCACTAAAACCTCTTCTTAATAGTAAAACACTGGCTATCCATAACAAACTTCTCCTTTATAATTCCTGCATTTTACCAATTATCACCTACGCCTGTCCGGTCTGGGGCTATATCTGCAAATCCTCCATGAAAAACCTCAGCCAACTTCATAACAAAAATCTGCGTACTGTCAGAAATGCCTCTCGCTATCTCCGTAATAGCACTGTTCGCAGAGACCTCAAAACTACCACATTAAATAAAAGAATCAACCCCCTTGCCAAAAAATTTTATGAAAAATTATATGACCTCCCTAATGATATAATCGCAGAATTGCCGGATTATGACGCATTCGAACCACATCACCGCAAGCGTCCAAAATATTCTTGCATTATTGATTATGATCATTAGTGCTCACCATTCTGCAAATTTCTCTCTCTTACTTTTATATATCTTATTCCTATGCTATACAAAATAATAATAAAATATAAATATAAATTTAAAAAAAATTGTAAATAATAAATATGTTTGTTCTTTTTAAGTGCTATTTTTGTTAAAGCTTAGCTTTGCCTGCCTTTTCCACCTGGCATTTATGTACTGTTTTTGAATATGTTCCGAACCCTATTTTACACTTTTTCAACTTTTTTCAGTAGTTAATTTTGACTACAGCTATACCATTTTACTTTTTTCCATTTATTAGACTATTTCCGTAATCTCTATAGCTTTACTTTTTTATTCCCATTGTTTAATTTTTCTTCTATTTTTAATTGTTCTTTCTTGTGTAGTTAATACTACATTTAACTTTTCCCAACGGCTCAATATTTACAAGACAGGTTACTCACATATAGACTGGGCGTAAAGTTGATCGCAACTCGGAAGCCCCTTCACCGACATCAACTGTTCGGCAACTGTTCGGCAACTGTTGCTGAACAAAGTTAAAAATCTATCTTAAAATTTCTGGTGTCTAATATTTAATATATGTATAAAAAAACACAATTGTAAAAGAAAAACTCATGCAAAGAAGGATTAAGAAAGAGTTTTACATTAAGATAACGTAAACCTGCGATGGATGTGTTTTTTAACTTTTATAATTACGTTTTATGTATTTTTTAATGCTGAATAAAAGAATTAGCTTCACTTTTAACCATCATGTCAGGATTTTTCGCAAATCGTAAATTTCAATGTTAAAAAATAGCGAAAAATCTGATACTATAAAATAGATGTAAGACTTTTTTATTCAGTTTAATTTTATTCAATTCAATAATTTATTCGATTTTTTGGCTTATACTGGGTTTCTTACAGCTAAACAGCACAGGGGTCCGATGAGGTTGGGAGGGGAGGGGGGATCAATTTTAACTTTGAAATTTGCGATTTCAGAAAAATCCTGACGTGATGGTTTAAACTGAAGATCATTTTCGGATTCAGCACTAAAAAATACATAATAATCAATTTCTGAAAGCTAAAAAACATGGCACAACCCAAAATTTGAAAGCCAGTGTAATCTAACAGCATTTTAAAATCTGTATCATTTTGTAAAAAAAATTGAGACTGTTGTTTTTCATCCTATTTAACAAAAATTCTGTTATTTTTATCCTCTTATATGTTTAGTACAAATTGTATATTTTGCATTAATATGTCAGAATGATTTCACATTTATAATAGATTGCAATGTTCATTTTTCTCTCAACTATTTTTTGATATATCTGACGATTATTTATATTTCTACTACATTTGTGAATGACCCCTATTTCGCAGCAAAAAATATACTCCAACTTTAAACAGCTATTACTCGGTCAATTTTAATGTTAGATGAATGAGACTTTTTTTGTCTTACATGTTAGTGTCACAGTAAATTTTTACTAAATATCACTTATAGGGCCGGGGGACCGTATAAAAATTTAAATTTCGTAATTTTTCAAGAAATGTTTTTCTTGACCCAAATCGCTTTAAAAATAATTCTTTACCTTATTTAAAGCATTTTTGTAGTTGGAAGTATGCATCTAGGACCAACGGTTGCGAAAATAAAGGTCGGTCAGGTTATACGTGGACACGCTGTATAAAAGTAAATACACCACAAAATGTTTCTGGTAAGTGTCTACGTGTCTACGTCTTCTGTAGATTCTTTGAAAACAGAAAGCGATCCGCATAGACTGTAGAAAGGTTCTTTGCATCTCGAAAACTAATTCTGCAAATGAGCTATACACTTACACACTGTTCTTTTATACAAAAATTAATGAAGGTGATAATTCATAATTTTTAATATGCATTTATTAATAATTTTCATAATTAAAAATATGTCTTTGGATACAAAAAAAAAAAAAACCTGGAATATGTTTGGTCAATTAAGTGCATTTCATTAAAATTAATAAAAATTCAATCGGATGATTTTTATAAGTCTGTCACTTAATCCATATCTTCAATCAGTAGACAAACAGTTATCTTATGTTTGCTGGCAAAACTGCGCTAATAATAATTTTAAAAGAGGCAAATAATTGATCCTATTTTAATTAGAAACTTCAACTAATTTGTTGATTTAGGCAAAAATTAATTATGCTTCTAGAATTACCTATTAATATTGCTCCTAATTTGGTTTCAGAAATGTTTCCTCCTTTTGCATTTGTATTTAAACAAATATCTCTAAAACTATTATGCAAATAAATTTTACTTTTATGACTACTGAAATGCAAGAATATCAGTACTAAGAGCTCCAACCGTTATTTAAATATGTATATTTATTTGACATAATATGAATTAGTTATCAAGTCAGTTATAGACATGGTATAGATTCAATTTCTGATGTAATCTGACAGCAAATGCTGTTTATTTACTACGTCTTTTTTTTAGTAAAGTAGCATTTTTAAATGTGGTCTCTGACGGTGTCTGCCTCATCACACATGCAAAATAAAGATTCACTATGCAAAGTTCGTTCAAAAAATATTTATATCGAGACCAAAAATGTACTTTCAATATAGAAATAGAATTTTTTTTTATTAAAATTCATGCTTAATTTTTTCTTTTGAAAAACGACCACATATTATAGCAGTATTTGTATGTCCAAATATAGGGGTATTTGAATGGGGAAATAACACTTGCTTGTGAAAATATTACACTTGCAGCATTTGGGATAAGGAAAGGCAGGAGGAGGAAGAGGCATTTTGTATGCTTACAAATGACTTTATGCATCCTTAAAATGCTGAATTAATATCGCACTATAAAAGGTTTCTATTGAAAAATGACTTAAAAAATAGCGATTAGTAGCCTTAAATCGCTAAAATAATTGAGTAAATTTACTTTTCTCAGCACACTCTTCCCATGATTTGCCAATTTCTTATCATACTTAGAGATCAAGGGAAATTGTTTCCATAATTGAAAGAAATCCTCCGGGGATTGTAATCCTGCAAGCGACAGGATTTTGCTACCAACGTTTTATAATTAAAAAAATATATATACAAAAGTTTCTGAATAGCAATCATCGCTTTATTTAATGATCGATTTTTCCGTGATTAAATAAAACAATTTTTTATTTAAAATACATACGAGAATTTCCGAATAGTTATTTAATTATGGAAAGGCTGTCATTAAATAAAGCTAACCGAAAATTTTGGTAGGTATTTTGAGTGGAAAAAAGCTGGCCGCACGATCCCAGCTTGCAGAATTGCAATTCAGAAGTGTCACTGAGGTTGTATTTATTCCTCAAAAAGTTATGTTTTCCAGTCAACAACAAAATTCACACAAAATGATTTCACCTTCTAATATTTATCTCTTTCTTTTATAAAGCTGTTTTTCGAAAAGCATGGTTTCAATTATAGGTCCATTCAGGGACGGCTTTAAAAGAGCGCAAGGACGCCTGGATATGGGACAATGGAGCGTACGCAAAATATTTGATCTGAGATTTAGACCTAAAAAATACCATCCTAAGAACCGATGAAAAAAATCTCTCTCAGGGCGCGGGAGTAGCACATGGGTATGAGCTTTAGTAGCCACGGCGCGCCAGGGCTATTAAAACTTTCCCTAGGTGCCCGCTTTCTATCCTTAATCGTATGTAAATACGTCCGCTTTGGTTTCCGATTCTGAAAATTCTTTCGATGTTCAATTTCTTTATGATAATAAAAATCCCTCTCTTTTGCTATCTGTCTATTAGTTGATGATTATCCCTAAGTAAATTCTCGAAATTTATTACACTAATCAGAATATATGTGTGTGAAAAAATTTTGGGGCAGTTTAGGGGCGCGAAATTTTCCCTTGCTGAGGGCGCACCGGCCCTCGGGCCAGTCCGAGCATGGTGACAAGGACAGCAAACACCTGCTTGGTTGGGCGGTTTCCTAATGCTGAGCTGGGTTACAATATGGCGGTTATTTTGGGAACAAGATGGATATGCGTCAGCTCCCCCTTATACTAGGAGTCTTAGCTCAGCGGTTCCCGAACTGGGGTATGTGGTAGAATAGTTAGGGGTACCTGAAAATTACATCGTTAATGGCGGATAACGCAAAAATAAAACTTAAAATGAAAACAGAAAAATAAAACTCTAAACCTTTCGTTTAAAAAGAAACACTTGTTTAAAAATAAAATAGGATAGTCATAAAATGAAGGAAAATACCAAAGCTTAGTAATTGGTTGATCATTTGTTGCCATTATTCCCTCCCATTTCAAATAACATCTTGTAGTTTCGCATATGTCCCTCCTTTTCTTTCTAGTAATTCTAGAAATATCTAGATGTAACATGAATCGTATCGGCGCTTCAGGTTTCGATGATTTTATTTAAAATCCATTTGAAAGCAGGTCATCAATTTCGTGTCGACTGGTCAATATTAACTTAACCCTTACAGGACCATAAGATGTCCAAGACTAAATATGCCAATACAACACAATATTTTAGCTATTGTGGGTGTAAAGTAAGAGAATATCACCATGTGTCTGTGATACGCTTTAACCCTTTAACGGACATTGGTTTCCCTATGACACCAAAAAATTTTAATTACGAAATTCAACAATGACAGCAGAATTTTAATAGAAATGTTTTCCATTTATTATGAATGTGAAATATCGCTTTTTTCTTATATAAAAATAAATTTGTTCATAATTCCCGGTGTCAATCATTTATTTCAACATTTTTGTAGAAGGGAAAAAATATTTCCCTTGAGCGTGAAAGGGTTAAACTCCTAAACGTTGATTGCTTTGTGACTTGTGAGTGCTTAATTTGAAATATTTAGCTAATATTTAGTATTTTAAGTGACTTTATGTTGATATTGTGTTGTGGTTCAAAATGGATAATTGGTTGCAATTTGGAATTCTAACATTGATAACTATCATAAGAACATTACTAATGAACGAAGACAAAATTATTTGGAGCGTGTTTAGGTGAGAAGGGGTACGCATAAATGAAAAGTCTAAGTAAGGGGTACGTGATAGAAAAAGAGGTTGGGAACCCCGGCTATAGCTGAATATTCAAATCAAAATATTTGTCTTGTTTATTGGCTATCAGCTACTGCTATAAGGCCAACCAAATAAGGAGAGTAGCGTAGCAATAACAAATGGACGACCATTCCAAAGATTCATTTATTATTTTATTCAGAGCTGCCAAGTCTCCGGCTTTTTGGATACCAGTATTTTATTATAGAAAATGTTGCTTTATGTAATCGGCACTTTCTTCGATTTAAAAGAACAACATTTTCTGTAAAATAATACTGGTATGCGAAAAGCCGGAGACTTGGCAACTCTGTTTATTATTATTACAGCTTTGATGTATTTGCTACAGCTACAGCTACATGCCGGCCTGACCTCAATTGATCACAATTTATATTTTATTCACAGAAGCATATATAATACATACTACATACAGGACATGACAAATTTTCTTCCATTACATACATCTTGAACTTTTCTGGAGTTTATTCCTTTGTTCTGCAGACACGGGGGCAACCGAGTTACAGAAGATAACACACAGAATTACATCCATGCCTCACCCGAGATTCGAACCCAGGCCCTCAGCGAGGCGGTCGCCTCCGCTACCAACCACGTTGCTGGGTCGGGCAAACTTTAATTTTAAGTTCAGACTTAATTTTAACACATTGTCGACTTGGGGAGTTGTATCAGGAATAGAAGAGTTGGATTTCGGCACTTTGATACATGTAACTCCTCGATTCAGCAACAACGTATTGAGCTTTCAACGCCAACGCATTTTATCTTCGGAGCACTGTGTTGTTCATAAAAAGAACGAAGGTTTTCTATTTGTGAATAGGAAAGGAGAAAGTACGCAAAATTAGTCGGATTATTGTATGAAATAAAAGGGAGTGGATTGTTTTGTGAATGATTAAAGGAGTGTTTATATCATATAGCATGTTAAGCAAATCTTTAGTCATAAATCTTACGACTGCCTATTCTTCTCTAAAGGTTCTGTAGTCATCAACAAAAGAAAGAGGTGATAACCGACCTGTCAGAGACGTCTCTTGCTGACCTCTGAACTTTAAACATGCTAAGGAAGTCATAAAACATGAAAGGGAGCCCCTTACCGCAATAATGAAGCCGCGTTCGGAAAACGTAGTCTGGGTGCTGTTTAATTGAATTTGTGGTATACTGGATATCATCGGATAGTAAGGTGCCTAAATATGAGAGTGGTGACATTCACACACGGGATATAAAATTTGATTAGTTGAGAGGACTTTGGACAAAACCGAATCGCCAAGGTGTCTTGGCAAGCCTGCCATTGAAACCAAGCTACTGTTTGCTTGAGTCCGAAAAGTCATTGCTTAATTGAATTGCTGAGTCCAAAAAGTAATTGTTTTTCGGACAGGTGTTCGATCGGTTTTTTTTTTCTATTTTTCTTAAAAAGCATTAAGTAGTCTTGTGGTAGTGGAATGTTTTCAACTGCTCTCGTTTCGTTTCATGAACTATAGAGAAAACGTAGACGAAAGCTAAAAAAATGTTACTTCAGTAACAAGATATTAAAAATATGCTCTGTTAGTGATGTTGAAGTTATAACCGATGTGTTTTAGTTAAAAGTGTTCATTATTTGACTTCTGTACATATAGTTATATTAATTCATTTTTATAAATAAAAATATTCGTCGCAGCTTTAAAATTAGTGTTTTTGAATATTTTTTCTTAAAACCTTAACGAATTGATTTTTTTTTTAAAGTTCCTTTTTCAAAACCAAATACACAGGATATTTTCGAATTTCTAAACCCCCTATCCCTTCTTTCTTCAAACAGAAAAGAGTTGGTGCAAGAGGGGGGGGGGGTAGGCTTGAAAACGTATCTGGTATATATTATGTTTTTAGAAATGAAATTTTGAAGGGGATGAACTGCAGAATTTATAAACATCGCATAAGATTTTTTTTTTTTTTTTTAAGTTAGTTCTCCTTGTCGTCTCAGTCGACTGACGGGGCAAGGTGACAAATGATTGATTTTCTTGGAAGGAAATTTAAAAATAAAACAAAGAAAATCCTCTTTATATTTTAAAAAGAAAAAATCAATTATTTTCTTCATCATAAGATGATATCGTAATTAAAATTAAATACATCAGAATGTTTTAAAATGGCTTCTTAAATTCTATATAAAATTTTGCATTTTAGAAAACTAATTATATTCTATTTTTACTTCATTTTACGTCATACTATATATAAAAAATAATAATAATAACTCTATATCTGATTTTATATCTTTACAATAATTGTTTTGAGTATCATCTTAAGTATAACTTTTAAAATATCAGCTTGACCTCCATTAATTTTTAAATTTGCTTACTTTGATCCATTTCCCTTTGTAATTAATTGTTATTGTAATTTAAAGATAATTTTTGGATGAAAATTAATTTCCTAAATTCTTTACTATTCAGATGACTAATTCCAGATCTGAGAGGAGGGGGGATAGGGGACATATCTTTCGCGGCTTTCGTGATGAAATTTTTCAAGATGTTATGTGTCTGAATATAAAAACAAAATATGGCTGAATATTTTGAAACACTGTTCCCTTCCGCTTTCCAATTTCTTATACATGTGATTCAATTTTTATTATAAAATTACAAGCTAATTTTAATCTTTTTGTGACTGTCCAGCCCTGAAAATAGGCTTAAAATGCCTGCTTTGACAACATTTTATAAGTAAATGGGAAACACTGTTCAATTTCTTATACATGTGATTCAATTTTTATTATAAAATTACAAGCTAATTTTAATCTTTTTGTGACTGTCCAGCCCTGAAAATAGGCTTAAAATGCCTGCTTTGACAACATTTTATAAGTAAATGGGAAACACTGTTCAATTTCTTATACATGTGATTCAATTTTTATTATAAAATTACAAGCTAATTTTAATCTTTTTGTGACTGTCCAGCCCTGAAAATAGGCTTAAAATGCCTGCTTTGACAACATTTTATAAGTAAATGGGAAACACTGTTCAATTTCTTATACATGTGATTCAATTTTTATTATAAAATTACAAGCTAATTTTAATCTTTTTGTGACTGTCCAGCTCTGAAAATAGGCTTAAAATGCCTGCTTTGACAACATTTTATAAGTAAGTGGGAAACTCTGTTCAATTTCTTAGTATATATAACTTGCACATTTTATACATTTACGAATATGCCTGCAAATTTTATGCATTTACGAATGAAAATAACTTCAAATGTGTCATAAAGCAGCCAATTTGGAGCTGTGGACAAACTTAAGAAATAAAAACTGCTTATATACAGGTGTGATTCCTTCCAATAATATAGACCTGGCACCTCCTCCAGTCGAATACTGAATGGAGGGATGGATCCGCCCTTGTTTGGCACAGATTGTAGAGTATTTATTTAAACATACGTTTCCTTCTAATCTGTAGGATAGCGGTATGAAGGTAAAGTCATTTTTGTGTGAATTCCTTGAAATCATTTGTAGATATTAAGTATAGTTACAGTGTCTAGAAGTAAACTTCTAAAGTTACTTCTAGGCACTGTAGTATAGTGAATGATAATAGCAATAAAAATTTTATTTCATTTTAAAAGAGACAATCCACGCCTTTTTGGGAGTTTTTGTCAGTCAGACGGGCGGAGCATGAAAGAGTCATTTCAAGGTGCTTGTATTTTTTGCCTTTACGACACAAAAAGTTCAATAACTTAAAATAAAAATTTTGTAATTTCATTCGAAAATATACATTGTAAATAAACAGTCGATAAATATTAACAGAGGATAATTAATTAAAGGACAACTCGACCCTATGAGCGAATTATATTTAGCATGGAATAAACGAATTTAGCATGAATATCTATGTAATTTGTGTATTAAAAGATATACTAATTAGCTATTTTATATATATATATATATATATATTTTAATAAATATTGTTTGGATGTTTCTGTTTTACTTACCTCAATCCAAAATGAGTATGACAGTCTGATAGTTATATTTTTGTGAAATAAATATTGCACGTAATTTTTAATTTTATATGCAGGTTAAAATATATATATATACATTATTTAATAACAGTAAGAAGCCTTTTTAATTTTTCTCAAAAAGGAATAAATTAAAAAAATAACTACCGAAATATTCAGAAAATGGTAGAAAAAAAAATTAATGTCTCCTGTCTACCTTCTAAAATAATTATAGTTACATTATTAATTTTTATGACTAACAAAACAAAACAGAAAAAACTAACACGAGTTTCTTCTAACAGAAAATAAAAGAAATAGATTAGTTATACGAATGTGAAAACTTTCTGTTTTATAAAAAAGTGTACTTAAAGTTGTAAAATATGCATTTTGATAAGTCTAAAAAATAATTTTTTTTGTTTGTTTTTTCTGGATGGCTACCAGTTTTTACACAATCGGAGCTCCTTTTCCTCTTGAAAAAGTGGCATACACAATGCATTTTATTATTACTTTTATTTTTATTAAAAATTCAATTTTGTGAATATTATGATGCAACGTATCTTTTAATCAATGTAACGTAATTTGATATTAATTTTACGTTCATAAACTGAAAATATATTTTTTTTCGGTTGACAAACCGACAGATTTTTTTTCGGTAACCGCTCATCTTCAAGGTGCGGAAGAGGTATCTAGATACTAGGGAAAATCCCTAGATCTAGGGATTTTCCCCTGGATCTGAGATCGATGCATAGCAGCTTGGTAACCTGAATAAAAGCTACAATTAATTTTTTCGTTACATATTTCTGAAATAAAAAAATATTTTGAAGGTAATTGATTGCTCAGAGGAAACTGTAAACAAAAACTAAAAAATATCCGATTGATGCTAGGATGGGACGTTAAAAAATATATTTATATTATTTAATAACAATAAGAAGCCTTTTTAATTTTTCTCAGAAAGAAATAAATTAAAAAAATAATTACCGAAATATTCAGAAAATCGTAGAAAAGAAATAGTCTTATTATTGTCCTTTAAATAGTCAATTACTTTCAAAATATTTCTTTCATATCAGAAATACATAACGAAAAAATTAATTATAGTTTTTATTTAGGTTAAGCAACCAAGGTTTCTACCGAGGAATTTTCAGTCATGTATGTTGGCCCTCAGCTACTGCTAGAAGGCCAACAAAAGAAGAAGAGTAGTGTAACAAATCCAAACCTAGTACTAGCATCAATCAGATTTTTTTTTTTTTTTTTTTTTTTTTTTTTTTTTGTTTAAAGTTTCATCTGAGTATTTTAGCGTCTGGGGAGAGAACGACTTCTAACAGTCGAACTTAGTAAAAATCAAAGCCCATACACGTAAAAGCCAAGACAGTTGTACGGAAGAACTATCGTAAACTTACTTCACATTGAAAGTTCCGGATTTGTAGTTCTAAACGCTATAGCTACGAGCGCTGCGATCGCCCCGACCTGCGAAAACTGCGCGCGCATCCCCCTCTCCCCATTTTTACAACACTTTTCAAAAGAGTTCATTCTTCACTTCTCACGTGTGGAGTTTTTTTTTTTGTTGTTGATATAGGTTCTGTAATTTAAGAATCGTTTTATTGAGTATTAAACGGCACTTTTCAGAGCCAAATTTATTTTTTTGTGTAATAATTTATTAATTAAAGGATATGAATATCCAACAAAGGTGTCATCCCGATACTGCCGTTTTAATGGCTGCAGCAAGAATTCGAATAAGTATGCCAGAGGAATTCATTTCTCCAGGCTCCCGAAAGAAGAAAAAAAGTTAGTAATAAACTGTTTTATAATTCTGTTTCTTTTTTGTAATGTATGAGTTCTGTATATAAATCATGTATTTTCATAATTTATTTTGAGATTTATTCTGAAAACGTTTTTTTTTTTTTTTTTTTTTTTTTTTTACGCTTCATGTACTAAAATATCCTTAAACAAGACTTTAAAAACTTGTAGTATAATATGTAGAGCCAGTGCTTTACAAATTTGATAAACATCTGATAGCCAGCCAAAAATTCTAGTCGCCAGAAAAAAAAAAAAAAAAAAAAACCCTCCTCCCCTCCGTCATTGATTTTCAAGCAGCACGAACATTTTTTTTTTTTTAATGACTTAGTAATGGAGAGAAAAAAATAAGCATAGTTTAGGTACTCAAACTTTATATAAACAAAGTTTCGTACTTAAAATTATCAGTTATATAGGATAGGTGTGCCAGTAGTGGACGCCCTCAAAGTTTTTGGTATATAAAAAATATAATCAATTAAGGGGTCGATCCAGGAAAATTTTGGGGCCTATTTAGGGACCCTTCACAAAAAATTATTTAATAAAATGGGTTCCTTCACAAAATTCTATTCCATAAAAACTTACTATTTATTATTTATTTATTATTTTGTGATGTTTTAGAATGTGTAATTTGTAAACAAATACGTTCACCAGAGAGGAAAATTTCAGAAAAAAGGATTAAAAAAAGTTTGTTTATAAATGCTTGGTTCGAATTTGATTAACTGGAATTCAACTTTTGTTGCAAAATGTTATTTTTCACAAAAATATAATAAATTTCACAAAAATAACCTTTACTTTTCACAAAATGGACCCCAAGAGTAAAAACCTGCATTGACCCCTGCAATTAAAAATTTATCTTTTTTTTTTTTCCATAACTCCCCCTTGTATGTTTTATAATCTGGGTTATTGTTTAAACTCTTAATCTAACCAATCAGGAGGCAGAAAATGCTTCACAATTCCCTTATTTTTCTGTGAAAATCTTAATGAACATGTTACAGTTCAGAGATGAGCAAAATACATCAAAAATCATTTTCGATACTAAATACATCGGTTTTAGAACCTAAAATGCAAAATATAAAATAGTTTTCAAATTTAAAAATATATAATTACTAGAAAATTCTTTGGCCCGCCCCAGTATAAATGCTCAAAGTTTGGCCCGAGCCTGGCACATACAAAAACTTATTTCTACAAAAGATTAGTTTTTTACACAAATGTGGCTAAAAATTCTCTTCTATGAGGCATTCTGACATAAAATATTTATTTTTCATGTTTATAGTCTTTATTTTTTTAAATTCATTAAGAGCTGCAAAGTACAGACACATCCATTCCAAAATACTATCCTTCCTATTTATTTTTACCTATGCCCATGTAAAATATATTTCTTTTATGAATCTTTATTTGTGCACAGATGTTTGAATTATCATTAATCCATATTCCATGGCTTGGAGAGTTACAAATCTGTATATTGTTTCTTAAGCATGTTCTAGCTTGGAGAAGGTTAATTTTTATATGAAGTAAAATAAAAGTATTATGTTTACAACAGTAAAGTTCAAGTGGTGATTTACTGCCATTCTAAACAAAATAAATAAAGCTATGTTACTGTATTTTTTTGTGTATGCCACATGGTTTTTCCCTTCAAAATTTACTTTTAAAATCTAAGAGCATGTGATACAAGATCAGTATTTGGGATTTGACTGATCTCTCTCTATATATAACCATTGATCACTCCATAAAATAGTTTGCTAGCAATTTTGCATTCAAATTTATGAAACTAGTTAGCCAGTGCATTGTGAATATTTTGTAATTTTGGCACTAGGTATTAGATTTTAATAGAAAAAATCTGTTTTTCTCTCTAAATGAGGTATTAAAAATTAGGGTGGGTTTGCGAATTTGCGTGTCACACAAGGGCACAGCATACATAAAAAAGTATGGTAAGTCGATTAAAAACCATATCTGCATGTCCGGTCAATTCCACAGAAAAGTCTCATTTTGATGGGAAAATAAAATTTATAATATGTTTATTTTAAGGGTATAATTGGAAAGCCTGGTATTTTTATGTTGTATAATAAAATGCCATTCTAAATTACTGTTTACAAAGTAAGTTAAGAACCATTATTGTCTTTGTAAAGTCATAATGTTACGTCAGTTACACAATAAAAGTTACATCAGTTACATGTGTAAATGCCATTTTTTCTTTTTTATTGTTCAGAAATTAATTAAACAAGTTACTGTTATAATTTGTCATTACTTAGTGTTGTTGAGAACATTAAATCACTTTTTTAACGGCATAGTTTTGATAATTTTTACACTTCAATGAAGGCAGAAAAAATGTTTGTCTGTTTTACGTTACATCAGTTACAGGATTTTGAAATGCAATTTTTGGGACTAAAAGGGAGATTGAAATAATCTGCAGGTATTTGGGTATTAAGTCCTTAGTAAGAAATATTTTAAATTGTAAAAATTTGTTCTAGTTTTATTAGTAAATTTTCTGCACAGTTTTGAAAACAAAATTTGATGATCAAGTTTTACGTCAGTTACGATGGATTTGACCGTCCATGAAATAAGCCAACTTGTAGGAACTACAATCGAAATAAATGGTTTGCCATCCCTGTTCCAGCTCAATAAAATGTCTTTACTGGATTTGCTTCAGAAAAATTTGGTGTCTTATAAAGGACCCTTTACAATTTTTTTTTTTAAATCTTAAAACAGATGCTTCAAAAAATTTTTGTCTTAAAAAACTGCCTTTCACAAAAAAAAAAAATTCATATCAAAAATGGATTCTTCACAAATTTAATCGTCTTAAAGGGCCGATCTGTCTCAAAACAGGTAGAATCACAAAATAACCTATTATCTAGCTATAAAGTAAATTTATATATCTAAATTTAGTACATTCGTATATAATAATTGCTCATCAGGATCAGGTGGGGTAAAATGGGTATGAAAATCGCTATTTTTTCATTCAGGGCTTGTTTTCATTGAAACAAAAATATTTAATATGATTTTTTTTGTGTGTGTGTGTGTTTATTTATGCAACTGATGTCTTGGCATAACATTTAAGTCGTTATACTAGATTAATTTTGACACAATTATTCAAATTGGTAAAGAAATCATATGAGTTGTAATTTTCCAACTGGACGAAAACCCCTTGCCCAGACATTTTTCGTCCAGCTGGAAAATTACAACTTATATTTAAGTAATTGTTAATTTATTTTTTTAAATTTTAAATAGTAGAAAAATTATTTATGTTTTATATACACTTTTTTATCTCTGAAGTGGGGGTAAAAATGGGTACCATATGGGGTAAAATAGGTATTCATTGAATAAGTAATAATTATCTAAATTTACTGGAAACTTTATTTTAAGCTTTTGTTTTAATTATGTAAAGAAAATTATGCAATATTAATTAATGTTACTGTGCGGATGACACTTGGGCGATACTGTTAAAATGTAAGCATAAAAAGTATTCCAGTAGCAATTAAAAATATATTTCGTATAAAATAAACTTAGATTAAGAAGAAAGGAAAAAAAAAAGTTTTTAGGAACAGCTGGCGTATTAGCCCGCAGTCCACCATCTTTAAGTCAAAACACATTTGTTTTGTTTCTCATTTCCAAAATAATGTTCATCCATATTTACTTATGGGGCCGTCCATAAATGATGTCATGCTTGGAGGGGGGGGGGGGGGTGCGTCATGAAATTGTGACAGTTTGTGATAGGGTTGGCACGTTTTTGCCAAAGGTGGAAAAAACCGGTAAAAACCGCCCTGGCAAAAATACTTTTTTGCCACTTTTTGCCAAAGTGGCAAAAATAGATATGTTTTATTTACAGCGATGTAATTAATATATTTTAGTTTTTAATAATTTCAACTCTAATAATATGTAATTTTATTTTTTTATTTAACTTAGAATATTCAATGCATCATTAAAACAGTAATCTAAGTAGTTTGTAATTTTTAGTAAATAACTTACTGGCTTTGGTTTAAACAATATCACTCTATAGACAGTATTAGATCTGAATATTTTTGTTGCCCTGTATAAGATCTATAAATGCTATGTACACTGTTTTCAGTCAGAAGCAAGTTGTCATGTACCTCTGTTGAGTTTGGAATCATTAACGTGTACTTTAAAATACTTGCTGTTCATAGAGTTTCACATTTTTTTAATGTATTTTAATATTTTTTCACCATTCTATTGTTATTTTTCTTTCAGCTAAGAAATAGTGGTATAATTTTCTTAAAATTCAATAATTTACATAAATACAAGGTTTGTGATCTTTTTAATTAAAAAAAAAAATTCTAAATATAATTCTAAAACCACACATTTTAAAGTAAAATAATCTTTATTAAATCATTAAAATTAACAATTAGAAAAGCTCATTTAAATTTACTTGAAATAATAATAAAAAAAAATGCCTGACGGCTCGGCCTACAGGCACAGGTAGATGTCGAAGACTCAGACCGTGGGGCGCCTGTTCGTCGGTAATTACGGAAGAAATGACCTTCTTTACGATGATGCGGCAGTTGGAACCGCCTACTTCGAAACCTAACTTTTTTGCAGGCGGAGCCGGCAGGGATTTTTTTTTTTTTTTTGGTATAACGGTTGGTCCTATCAAAACCTTGTCAATATAAAAGTTTTAGATAATATTGAGAGGATTTATAATAAATTTAAGCGGATTTGAAATCTTCGGAATTGACGAAGTTATGCATTTTTTTTTCTTTACCCCCCCCCCCCCCTCTTAAGGCAATTTTTAATTATATCAAAAATCTGTCATACATAAATTTTCGGCCATTCTCCTAGAAGTAATAATAACTTCAAACAGATTCGATACGTATCATAATTAATAAATTATAGGGTTTTTTCTCTGTTTTCACAAAAAGCCCCCCCCCCCCCCAACCGGTTCGATTTTGCCCATTAACGAACCTGACCGAGATTTTATGCCCCTTGATTTTATGCATCAGTTTGGAAGAGATTTATGCAGAATTTTTCCAGTTATCGTGTTCATAAAAAAGTGACATAGATAGATAGATAGATAGATAAAGTTTCGATCGTAGGTTGATCTGAACCTGTTTATGATATCCTAATTATCATGTATGGCTTAACAAACGTAGAATGTAAGTTTTTATTTATATATATATATATATATATATATATTTTTTTCAGATGCAGGATGACGACCAACCTCTTACTTTTTCGACTATGGAGGATATTTTACAGAACTGGAATAGTCTTTTTGGAAAAGGACCATTGCCACTTGCACTTGCTCCACGATTGCCCCTGGTCTAACAGATCATGCAGATGCAGATGGCGAAATGTACCCATTGTTCAAAGAACAATCAGAAAGGGTCAACTAGTAAAAGCTGACAAATATCACATTCATTAAGTTCGAGTTCATTTACTACTCTTCTGAATATGCTTCCACTCAAATAAGTAATTACATTTTGTGATAAAAAATCGGCTGCTTCGAAACCTGTTTCTTGGAGAGTGTCCTCATCTTCATCACAACGAGATACGTCAATGATAAGACGATTATAAGAGATATCATTTTCATTTTGGGTTTCTTCCTCTGTTTCATCTTCTGCAATTTGTGGTGCAGAAGACAAAACAAAAAACATAAACTTATCTTTGTCTGGTTCACAGTTTGAAAATTTATTTAGACGTAAAAGAATTAATTGATGCCAGCTTGTAAGCTGTGGCGAATTCGTATGCGGATGGGTTTGTTTGGTTTCCACCATACCCTCTAATACGGATAAAAAAAATTTCCAGGCAATCTTGGTTACATCGCTTAGTCATGAAGTATTCTCTGTCTTGGAGTATTTCTTGTGAGAGTTGCATCATTGCTATCAGTGTCTGCAGCCAACCTTTTCTATTCAGATGTCCAGGATTTTGCTTCCGTTTATCAACATTTTTACGAGTATGCACAAAAACCCAGGAATCAATAAATTGGAGCATCTCATTCCAAAAATATTGATGAATTGAACCTTCTTTTATAGCACAATGATATTCATTTCCTTTTTGAGGTTTTTATTTGTACCATTCAAGGAATCAAAAAGATGGTTAATATGCATAATAAACTCTACGGTTGGAGCAGAACTTGCCTGTATAACATTCGCTAATATACACACATTCATGCCTGCAGCAACACTGTGACTAAAGACTTAAGCAGAGAGACTTAGCTTCATGGAATTGAATCCAGTAGAAGAAATGTGTGCATCAGTTAACCTGGGTGCACATCTAAGAAGTAATTTCTTATCTTCATAAAAACAGGCCTCGGAGCGAGTCGCTAATCTCGCTTTTTCTCGCTATTTTTTGCTTTTGTCTCTTTTAGTCTATATTTTTCAGATTTAATCTCTTTTCTCGCTTTTTTTCCCGATATTTCTTACTGATCGATCCTTATCCCTGCCCTTCCCGCGAGAATCAAATTAAATAATACGATGCGCAAGATAATCATTATTGGCGATTTGCCAATTTTCCGTAAAATCAAAGCACGGCAGAGGCGTGGAGAATCTTTTCATTGCTCTTTCGTTATTGGTTAAAAGTTACAATCGAAACTCCCGTAATTGCTCTTTAATTTTTAAGCTCACTAGTAGAAGAATCATCCTATGGTGTCTGAATTGATCTATGGTATCTACAATTTCGGAGTATATTTAGGTAAGTGATTTCTTTTTTTAATAAAATAATTTTATATTTTTGTGTTATATATTGTATATATATATTTTTTTATGAATGTTGTTCTCAAATCCAAACTAGTTACCGTAATTTCCGGCGTATAATCCGCAGCTCAAAGAATCGTTTTTCGACCCAGAAATATTATTTTATAAAATGTAACCTAAAAGATCGCTGTAAATATTTAACTACAATTATTGAATAAATTTTCTGGGTCGAAAAACGATTCTTTGAGCTGCGGATTATACGCCGGAAATTACGGTACTTCTGACTGACCCCTATAAGTGTTTAAAAATATAATAAAATGCTTTATTTTACATTAAAGGCAAATGGTCTTTTCAGTAAATGCTTTCAAAATTGTCATTTTGGGTGGATTTTATGTACGCGACTGTAAAATTCGTGAGCTAAGAACCTAAGCTCCGAAAAACGGATACCTTCTTTTCTGCGTTCTTACTGCTGTTACACTGTTTTTAGATCTATGAAGAAGCTTTTTTGGCAAACAAAAATTAGATATTTTAAAAACTAAAACTAAAAATCGCAAATGCATAGCATTAAGTAAAGTGCGTGGCGCACGCTTAGAATGGCATCCTTTCGTCAGAAATTGACATGGCACTATTCCGTACTAAATATGCCTGCAGATACAAAATTATGTATCCATAAGAGGAAATTTTTATTACTTGGTTCGCGGTTTAGTTATTCCGACTCGCTGGCTAGTGGATAGAATAACGTTTCATTATAGTTCTGTTTACTTTAATTTTTATTTTAATTAAAATGAAACATTTTGAAGTTACTTTTGTTTTGTCATTAAATTCTAAACTTTCAAATTTTCAATTCATTTATAAGTTATAGGTTAATTCCTTCGCGACGCATAAAGTTCTTGGAATATTTCTTTATTTTTACCACTAATTTCTTATTGAAATTTTAATTTTATTTAATCGAAGCACATTTCTACGATTCAATTAGGTAAAAATTTCTGTTTTTAGAATCAGTTGAGAAATAATTCTATAAATGGCGCTCATCGCAAAAAAAATCTCCCACCTTCAAAAAAAAAAAAAAAAAAAAAAAAGTATCTACTGAACAACCCAAAATTTTGACGCATTTTTAGGGCTGTTCTCAAATCACGAAGAACTGCTTTCCGACACATTTCTGAATATATTTTTGTTCGTAAACGCATGAAATAGGCATGTGTTCTTATTCAGAAACTATTATAATCGAATGGTGTATTCCATTTGTTGGTGAAGGCAAAAAGTTCTTTCAAAAAATACTGTCAAAGTGGGTATTTTAAATCTAATTTCCGGACGTGACACCGCAAGAAAGAAGAAAGACCTGTCGTCACGTAATCACAGTTGCTTGTGCGAGTAATTCAATTAGTAATTTATTTATCAAAAAATAGAAAACTGATTTCGATTCCAAAACGCTTCAATAGTCAGGATTGCCAATTACGTTTAAAAAGTGTCAGGAAGTTTCGCTCTATTAAACGGGAAATTTGATGACCATGTTAAACATAAAGCATGATACTTGCAGGCATGGTTATTGAAGTGATTTCATTTGCATTCGAATATTTTTTTCATTTTGAGTTATAATTAATTATTAGCTTAGAAAGTAGGCAGATTAGATTTGAAAACAATAAAATAAAATTACTTGATAATTTTTCGTTTTTTCCATTTAGTAAATTACACTAAATAAACTTGATTTTATTTTCTATTTCTAGCTGTCGAATTTCTGCAGATTTTAACTCTTATATTTTTAAGCCCAATTCAAGTTTTTTGAATTAGCGTGATCTTATAAATTTTATGTATAGTTTTATTGTGAAGAAATTCTCCGGCATCGGCGATTCCGAATTTCGGATCACTTTCAGTTTATTTGGCAAAAAAAAAAAAAAAAAAAAATTTACACCCCCCCCCCTTTTTTTTTCCCCTCACACACACACAAAAAAAGTGCGTGATTTACTCGGGCCGAACTTTTATCTGTTATACCGAGCCTAGAAGTTCGACCTAGAAATTCGACCCGTGCAGACCTTTAATCGCGAAACTGGAAAAGCATTACAGAAGAACATCGTAAAATCATTTTTCCGAAACTAGACATGTGGAATGAAAAGATTATAAATATCTTTATTCTTTAAAAATTGTTAGAAGAGTGGAGAGATATTCGATCCGGTTTTAAGAATTCCTAATTTATAATACTTTTTTTTTTACAAAAAAAAAAAAAAAGCTTATACAAAGTCTTAAATCCGGACATCTAAAGTTCGGATATTCTCCAAAATCCGGAAGTTATGCTAACTATCGTTTTTATTTATTTATTTATTAAAAAATATATAAATTTGGAATTCTTAAAACCGGTTCGAAAACCTCTCCACTCTTAACAATTAATATATATATATATATATATATATATATATATATATACTTGTTTCATTCCACAAGTCTAGTTCCGGCCGCAAAACGATCTTATGATCTGCTCTTGCTGTAATGATTCTATTTTTTTTTTCTCTCATTTTTTTTTGCAGGAGAAATAACTAGTATTCAAAGTCTCTTCTTTTAAAAATAAAAAGGACTGTAAGAATCTATCAACCAATTTGTGTTGCTTAAGTGCAGAAAAAAAATATATTTATATATATTATTGAGTTGCAAGCAAACCAAAAAAGAAAGAGAATGAATAAACAAACTCTTTTTTATTTTTTCGTATCTGTTACAGGAAGAAAAAAAAAAATTCCATATCTCCTATGTAAATTGACAGATTTCTTTCAAATTTTCAGCAAGTTCAAATAACAGTAAATTAAGCTGTGTAACAAATTTTTGTTAAAATGTAATCAGTTATTAGAAAGTTACAATACCTGCCTAAAATGTCCAGTAAACAGAAACGGAGAAGAAAAGAGTTGTTTATTCACCTCGCTAAGTGAAATCGGAAATCTAATGTTTACACAATCAGATCGTCAAAACTTTGGAGGGATAATATGGTTTGCAGAAAGGAATCATGGCTAGATTCTTTATTATTATTTTTTTTTATCTCTTCAAGTAAGGGGGTGATTTTAAGGGACAATTCTGAGTAAAAAAATATTTTCTGATAAGTTGCAACAGAGGTAGGGGGTGGGGGAGGGGGGGTCCACTCTCAGCATTGTGTGCATTTTTCACGCCCGTTTGACGATTTTTTTTTTTTTTTAATTTGACGAAATTTGTCTTTTTTTTTGCGCTCTTTTGACAAAATTTGTCGTTTTTTGCGATTTTTTGATTAAATTTGCCGGGTTTTTTTCGCAATCTTTTGACGAAATTTGCCGTTTTTTCGCGATTTTCTGACGAAATTTGCCGTGTTTTCGCGATTTTCTGACGAAATGTGCCTTTTTTGCGACCTTTTTGACGAAAGTTGCTGTTTTTTCGCGATCTTTCGACGAAAGCTGCCGTTTTTTCACGTTCTTTTTACAAAAGCTGCTGTTTTTTCGCGATCTATTGGAGAAACTTGCCGTTTTTTCGCGATCATTTGACGAAATTTCGCGATTTTTTGACGAATGTTGCCATTTTTTCGCTATCTTTAAAATTCGCGTTTTTTCCTCGGACCTTCGTCGAAAATTTCATTTTTTCCGCGTTGATTGTTTGATGAAATTTGCGTTTCTTCCCGCGATCCTTTGACGAAATTAGGGCTTATTCCGTGATATTTTGACGAAATTGCGCGTCCCGTGGGACATGTAAGAGCTTTTTTTTTTGCGTACAGTCTCCGACTTTTTGTGTAACTGGTGTGTATAAATTCTGTAGATCATATACAGGACAGCACAAAAGTTCGCGAACGTATTTCCGTTTATTGACAGAAACTCCAGAAGGAGAATTTTAAACTGTGCTACACGTTTCCTAGCTAAACTAAAATTTAGCTTCCAATGTAGTATATATACAAATCTATAGATCATATACAGGGCTGAATAAAAGTATTCGGATATTTCTCCGAATATTGTGTATGTTGGGAAAGTATGAAAGAAATTCCTGAAATTAATTTTTTAAATATGTTATGCGTTTTCCAAATTGTTTACTTAGATGTTATATTTCAGCTTATTGACCGGTAATGATTTGTAAAATTATTGTGGAAGGGTTGGAAAGTGTTACATAATCTATGCTTGACGCATGATTTTTCGTTCTTGTTTAGTATTAAAAATGCGTTCTTGACATAAATCACGCCTTTTTTGCAAGGGGGGATGGGGGGGGGGGTAGATTAATTTTTTGACAAATAAACTGAAAATGATCTCAAATTCGGAAAAATCCAAAATTAACAGAGGTCCGGATTTTGGATTTTGTACTATATATTTTTATGTATGTATGTATATACATATATATATATTTAATTAATATATTTTTCTTTTCCTTTCAGGATTCGTATTAACTGGCTGCTAAATTATAAAGCTTTGTATACAATGGGTAAATGTAAATTTAGAACCGATTGGATGTTTAAAACAGACAAGAATGGCGACCTTCTTTCTTCATGGGTTTCCAGATTAAGTGAAGATGTGGCTATTTGTAAATTTTGTGCCTCTACAGTTGATTTTAAAAATAAAGGTTTTCATGCATTTTTACAACATTCAGGTACTGGCAATCACCAAAAATTAGTTAAAAATAATAAAAAACAGATGGTTTTCATTGCTGGCACCAGTGAAGATAGTTCTTCCCAATTAGATCAAAGTGCAGGTAATGGTGAAAGTACAAACTCAAGTGCTGCACAGATTAAACTTTATAGTCCAAGAAATGCTGCATCAATTTCGGAATTAATTTGGGTTATTATGAAGTCTGTTTGTTGTAACTTTTCAGCAGCATCATGTAGAAATATAAAAGATACATTTGATGCAATGTTTCCTGAAGCAGTACCAAAAGATTTTTCATTAAATCCCCAAAAAATGAATTATCTGATTACAGATGCTCTTGGACCATATTTTTATCAAATGATGACAGAGGATGTAGGGGAATCATTTTTTACTACTTGTTTTGATGAAACAACGAATGTTGAAGATAAGAAAGAACTTCAGGTAACGATTCGTTATTGGTCAAAGGCTAAAGATGAAGTAATCTCAAGACACCTACAAACATATTTTATAGGAAAAGCTGATGCCCAAATACTTTACGAAAAAATAAGTTGTGCTATCAGCAATGCAAATTTATTATTACAAAAGCTTTTAATGTTTGGTTCAGACGGACCTTATGTAAATAAGAAAGTGCATAAGCTCTTCAATGAAAATCTACTCGAAATTCGATCTTTTCCTTTAACAGATGTTGGAACATGTCCTATACATATTGTACACAATGCTTATTTAAAGGCTTTGCAAGCTTTTGGGGGAAGTTTCATCTGAATTAGCAGTTGCTGTTTTTCATTGTTTTGATGGGTGGCCAGCTAGATGCGAAGATTATGAAAAGATTCAAGAAAACCTTGGTTTACCTCTCAGAAAATTTGTGAAACATTCTCCATCTCGATGGCTAATTTTTCGTTATGCTGCTGAAAGGCTTCTTGAACAGTGGGAAGGGATTATTTACTATTTTCAGAAGTTCATACCATCAAAAAAAAAATGATGTAGTACAATCAACCTCATTCAAAAAGATTTCTAACCTGATTCGTAATCAGACAGTAAAAGCTGAAATGCATTTTGCTATGTCTTCGGCAGACCTCTTCATGAATTTTACTGAGACTTTTCAAAAAGATGAGCCACTGGTACATATGCTTTATTTAAAGCTTCAAGAACTTATTGAAAAGCTAGCCAGACATGTTTGCAAACATGTTTCTGAAAGCAATTATGATGAGTTGTTTCAAACTCAAAATATATTACCATTGAAAGATATAGTTGTTTCTCAGGATGTTAAAAAAGAACTCATCCATCTTCCAGAAAAAGATATCTTACTATTTATGAGAAATGTTAAAGAGCATTATGTTGCTGGCTGTAGTCATTTAATTGAAAAATCACTTAGTAACACAGCTTTAATAAAATCTGAAATGTTTAAGCCCATTGTACATAAAAAACAAAAAGAGTTGTCGAGATATTGTATCTATTGCGAGGAAGCTTCCTATAAGTATAAAAGAAGATGTTTTAATTGATGAATTTAAAATTTTGCAATTAGAGGCGACAGAGTCATCAAATGGAAATGAAAGAATAGATCATTATTGGCGAAAATTATTGAATAAGAAAAATGCAATTGGACAGAAAAAGTATGCTGAAATAGAGAAAGTTGTAAAAGTGGCCTTATCGTTATCACATGGTAATGCTAATATCGAAAGACGATTTTCTGTTTCACGATCGGCTTTAACAGATGAAAAAGCATCTACTTCTGAAAGAACTTTTAATGCTATACTGACAATAAAAGATGCATTGAAGTCTTTTTCAAATAAACCAGAACTTGTTCCAATGACTTCTAAACTCATCTCTATGGGGCAAAGTGCACATAAGCATTATATAATGTACATGGAAGAACAAAAAAGATTAAAAGAAATAGAAGAGAAAAAGAAAAATGAAGAAATTTGCTTGGCAGCTAAAGAAAAAGAAAAATTAGAAAAGGCTGAAGAAAGTAGAAAACAAATTAATCAGTTTGAAGACAAAATATTCAAATCAAAAAAAGAACATGAATTAGCTTCTGAAGCATCCGATCGTTTATTTAAAGAAGCAAATAATCGCTTGAAAAGTGCATTACAGAAAGGAGATTTGAGTGAAGTTAGTATCGCCCAGGGTATGCTGGAAGGAATTTTAGTAAAACTGAGCAGGAAAAACTTAGGGAAGTGGTAAAGCTTCAAAAAAACGTTCAGAAAAGAAAAGACAATATAATTTCAACATTTTGTGTCAAAAAGCCTAAGATGACTTAAAACTCGGAACTTTTTATTTTAAAGTCAATATTTTGTTTATTTTTTTCCCATCAAGATTTTTTTAAATTGATAATTATTTACTATTTTGTAAGCTTGTAAGTCAGTTATTTACTGTAAAATAAAAAGTAACATTTTAAGTGAAAATTTGGATTATTATTATTTTAATATTTATTTTATTTATCTATTTTTATGGCCATGTCTTCTAAATTTACATTTGTATATGGACGTATTTTGTGTTAAAATATATTATTCAATTTACAATTATGACAACAGGTTTGTTTTCTTTCTATGAGTATCTATGAATTCACTATAAATTAAAACATGCAAAATGATGTAATTTTAAAAACTGCATGAAATAGGTTATAAAGCAAAATAAGATTAAAGAGTAAAAAGTGCAGAAAAAAAAGTTTTATTTTCTATCTGACATAATTATTCTGTATAGCTTAATTCAATTAATATCATGTAGATTCTTTAATATCATTTGTTTAGCATTCATAAGCCTAGAAGTTAGAAGACATGTTCTCTAT
Source organism: Maratus michaelseni (assembly GCA_963931845.1). Taxonomy (NCBI): domain Eukaryota; kingdom Metazoa; phylum Arthropoda; class Arachnida; order Araneae; family Salticidae; genus Maratus; species Maratus michaelseni. Next base: position 171,176,238 of record OZ007597.1, read on the forward strand.
GCATTAACATATAACGTAAGCATAAACTAATAAAATTGCTTAATTCGTATATATAGTAAAAAAAATCTCTCGACTTGCATAAACACATATGGCTTAGCTCACAGCTCTTATAAGCACATAAATCTATATATTTCTTGTAAATAATAGGAGAAAAATATATGCTGCAGCTGTCTAACAATATATATATATATATATATATCTAAGGCGAAAATTGCCTCTTTTTTGGTCTCTTTTTAGTCTCTTTTTTTGTGCATGTTCGTCTCTTTTGTCTCTATTTTTTGCAATTTTGTCTCTTTTCTCTCCTTTTTAAGAGTGACTTACCAGTCCTAGGCCTGTAAAAATCTTTGATATGCTGGAAAGAAACAAGACCTCTATTAGTCTGCAAATCATACTTCATTAAATTCCTCCTTAAATTTTTGATAAGATGAGTTGGATCAAAGATGCAGTATACTTTTTGACCTTTAAATTAAAAAAATGGCTTTGATACATCTGCTCCAAGTATGCTGAATCCAAGTATTGTGTTGTTTCCTCCTTGATCACATATAAGAACTTTTACAGTATCTGCATGATGCAACTCTGTAAGAGCTTTCATGACAGTATTTTGACAGCTTGTCAGAATGAATGGCATAGCAAGAAAAGTAGAAACTAATGGGGAGTTTTTTCCTGCCTGTCAGAGTTCTTAACACGAGCACTAGGGCATGATTTGCAACATTGTCAGTCCGAAAACCTCCTGAGAAATCCTCGAAACCAACCACATGATCTTTTTGTTTGTCATACACCAGACAGGGTTTTATAGACATCTCGTCAAATATTAAGGCAAACATCCTTTCATGGTTTGGCTTGTCTGACAAAACCCTTTTCAATGCATTCATTAAATCGGAACTTATGCCTGTTACTAATAACTTTGAAGAAACAAAACACTGAAGAGTTTTCTCTGCAGGAAGTTCTCATATGGGTTGTAAAATTTGTTACTGGAATCGGATGACAATGTTTTGTAGATTGTTTTTATTATGTTTTTATTATATGTTAATTAATAAAAAGGAATGTAATGTTTTTCTTGTGGTTATTAATTATGACATTTAAAGAAATGGGAGTACTTGAAAAAGCATGGAGACGGGATTATCAGTTTTAACTTAGAATTATTTTGATCACAGTGCTCATTTTTTGGCACTGGTATTTAAACTTTATTTCCAATAATTTTTGTTGACCATGTTTTTTTTTATGTTATTAAAGTGGATGGTAAATCTATTTTGAGATACCAGGTGATTTTCAATTCATGCTATTTAAAAAATAAATTCCAAAAATCCTTAATCATATGGGAGCTTAAACGCATGGAACAAAATGTGAGTAAAAAATTACATCATCAGGATCCTATTACTTGAAGTATTTTTTGTTTTGTCAATAAAAAGGTACTTATGACATTTTGCAACGGCGAAGACATTTCATCGTTCTGTGTTTTGAGATACTAGTCTTAATCATGTGTATTTTTAACTTTTAAGCATGATGTCACTTTAATTGGTAAAGGCATTTTTCTTCTTTTGAGATTAAATCCTAATCTCGATACCAACATAATTTTTGAAATATATATTTGAAATCATTTTGGCGTGACTGTATTGAATTGTAACATTTGATGAAAATATGAATTATGGTTTAAATATTATATAATCTTTGCTAACAGAAACATTCTGCCTTTCTGGGAATGGGTTCTTTGCAAGTATAGGAGAAAAGGGGATTTAGGCATTAAGGGGACTCCTCACTCGCAAACTAATGTTAAACCTATTGGAGAGTTCTTTTCAAATTTCTCGTTTGAATTTGAATATTTTTAATTGATACATTTATGTATTTATTTTCACAGGATAGCTGATGTTGATGTTTAATAGGGCCATCTTTTACTTTTTTCATTTTGGTTAGATTTCTTTTTAATACAGCTGCTTTCACTTTTCGAACTAGTTTGGAAGTGAAACTACCTTTATTAAAATAATTTGGAACCAAAATCTAAAATTAAAAAATGGCCCTATTAGAGTTTAACATCGGCTATCCTGTGCCAAAAATATATAAATATATATATATATATATATATAAATTCAAACGAGAAATTTGAAAAGAACTTTCCCATAGGTTTAACATTAGCTTGCGAGAGATTTTTACTTGAGTGAAGAATAATCCTGGTACTGGAGGAAGGTAAAGCAAGAGTAAATTACACAATTTAAGCACAATCGTAGTAGGCAGCAGTTTTCTAGATGAAAATGAACATTATCAGATAGGTACTTTTAAAAAATTACATCATTTTCATGTGTAAAGGCATTTTTCTCTTTCAAGATTTAACACATAATTTTAGAACTGGTAAATGAAATATTTCCATTTGAAAATGTCTGTATAAAACTGTTAAAAAATTCTGCACTTTATGAATCCAAATAAATGTTTTCCTAAAAAACAATTTTAGAAATCAAATTTTACAGCAAGAGAAAAAAATGAGAAAAAGTATTCTTTCAGAAAAAAAAAAAAAAAAAAAAAAAAAAAGTCTAAATGTTATTTAATATATAATAAAATATGTTTTATGTAGCTTAAAAATCAGAATATTTACAGTACTTATCAGATTTTATAAGAATATAATTTAGAAAGAAACATCTTTCTTTTCCTTTTTTTTTTTTTTTTAATGAAAAAGTTTTTAATTTTCAAATTAAAAAAAGTGGACATTTTATTTATCCAAATAATTATGTATAATCTAATATTTTATGTAGTTTCATAAAACAAAAATTGGATATGCTTACAGATTATCAGATTTTTTAGATAAAAGTTTTAAAGAAACAAAATTCTCTAAATATTTGCTTATAAAAAAAAAAAATCCTGAATTCTAAATTTTCTAAATATTTCTTGTTTTTAATAAAATGTGTTTTATGTACTTCTATGGAACAAAACCACATACTTGCATTATTTAATAAAAATTAAACAATTGGGCATGTTTATAATAGACTACTCAACATTTTAAAAGGCATTAAAAAAAAAAAAAAAAAAAAAAAACGCTATTTCATGGTTCCAGAAACAGATTGCACGATACACCTTTTTTCTAAGTAATTTATGGAATTTGCGTTTATTTTTTTGCGGCTGTATGACAGTAACGGCAATCACGAATTTTCAATCCTGTCATTAAACAAACTCTTGGAGTGATGAAATATTTTAATTTTTCATGAAAACTAATCAAATTATGTTTCTTTTGATGCTTAATTTTATTTTCTGGTCACTTCTTATAATCGAAAAATACGAATGTTTTTGTTAAAAAGTATTTGTTGTAAATATTAACCTCCTATAATAAATATTCAATTAAATTATTATGAATTTAAAAATATATATACACTGTTTCAGACATTAATCTCTTTTAAAATATTCGTATTCTTCTCGCCATTATAAATTATAAGAAGTAAACAGAAAATAACTAAGTTTTAAAATTAAATGACTGATTAGTTTTCATTACAAATTAAAATATTTCATCCCTCTATGAGTTTGTGTAATGACAAGATTGAAAATTTCTGAAAGTTGCCGTTTCTGCAATACTGCCGCGATCGCCATGAAAGCAAAACCAATACCTGAACGCGGAGCACCTCGCCCACTATCGAACATTTTAGTTCTAATCGCTACCACTGCAACTCCGGTGGCGCTACTTTGCGCCCTCTTCTAACACGCGAGTGTCTTCTCTTTCTTGTGTATCCATCTTTGGTAAAAATTCGACTTCCCTTTCGTAAGTGGAGAAAGGGAAAACGGCTCCGCGTTCTTCCCTCAAACTTATGTAGCTTTCTTTAGCTCGTATTTAATATTCAGTTATAAAAATTAATAACATTATAAATAAACAGCAAATAATGTTGAATTTCACAATTTGAACAAAGAAAATGTTGAATTAGAAAAAAAAAAAAGTCATTTTGAAAAGGGAATTCATAAAACAAATGAAAAATTATATTAACGGCTGTTATTATATAAAAATCTTTTGTTACATAAATCTGTAAAAAAATATCTTTATAGCTTCAAATTTTAACATTAAATATTTTGATGTATACCTTAACAGACTTAATAAAAAATTAAAATAATAACTTAACTTAACAACTAAACTTAATAACTAACTAAACTTAAATAAAAAATAAGTAGATTTGTGAATTCTACAATATATTATAATATATTTATGCGACAATAAATATTATATATAAATATATTCGAAAATTATCTGTGTCTGTTCACAAAATACTGTTTTTTTTCTCCGAGGGCTCATTTTTGCAGTATTCATTTTTATTAAGGATTTATAACTGAATTATTTACCCTTTAGTCTGTTTACCTATCCTTTCCTACCGTAACCTTTCTCAAAATAGGCCTGTTGTAGTAAATGTTTGCGACTTTGTTAAGATTAGCACCGGCATTTTAAAATAATCATCGTATTCCACTTTTTTTTCTTTTTTGGAGGGGGGGGGGTGAGCTCATGTCTAAATTTCCAGTTAAGAGAATTCGATAACGTTTGAATTTTTCATTTTTAAATATTGTTAACCTTTTTAACATAGTAGTAAATGGTCACGCCTTTTTAGGAGTTTTTGTCAGTCAAACGGGCGAAGCATAAAAAAGTCTTTTCAGGGTGCATGTATTTTTTGCCTTTACGACACAAAAAGTTCAATAACTTAAAATAAAAATTTTGTAATTTCATTCGAAAATATACATTGTAAATAAACAGTCGATAAATATTAACAGAGGATAATTAATTAAAGGACAACTCGACCCTATGAACGAATTATATTTAGCATGGTGTAAACGAATTAAGCATGGATATCCATGTAATTTGTTTATTAAAAGGTATACTAATTAGCTTTTTTATATCTATATATTTTTTAAATAAATATTGTCTGAATGTTTCTGTTTTTCTTACCTCTATCCAAAATGTTTATGACGGTCAGTTAAGTATATTTTTTGTAAAAAAAGATTGCACATAATTTTTTATTTTATATGCATGTTAAAAACAAATTATTTAATAACAAGAAGAAGCATTTTTAATTTTTTTCAAGAAGAAATAAATTAACAATATAATTACCGAAATATTCCTAAAAGCATAGAAAAAAAAAAAATATATATATATTATTTCTATCTTCTGAAATATTATAGTTACATTCTTAATTTTACATGATTAACAAAACAAAATAGAAGAAACTAAGACGAGTTTCTTCTAATAGGAAATAAAATAAACAGATTAGTCATACGAATGTGAAAATTTTCTGTTTTATAAAAAGAGTACTTAAAGTTGTAAAATATGCCGTTTGATAAGTCTAAAAAATATTTTTTGTTTGTTTGTTTGTTTGTTGTCTCGGAATGGCTGTCAGTTTTTACACAATTGGAGTTCCCTGTCCTCTTGAAAAGTTGTATACACAATACATCTTTTATTATTATTATTATTAAAAATACAATTTTAAGCATATTCTGATGCAACGTATCTTTTAATCAATTTAACGTAACTTGATATTATTTTTATGTTCTACATAAAATGAAAATATCTCTTTTCGGTTGACAAATTTCAGCTTAGCTTGAAAATGCGGTACCTTATGTTTAATCTGATCTTATTATTAATCGGAGTTTTTTTCTTTTTCTTTACAGTTTCCTCTGAGGAATCAATTACCTTCAAAATATTCTTCTGCATTCAGAAATGGATAAAGAAAAAATTAATTACACTTTTAACTCTGGCTAAGCAAACAACCATACTCGGCTTTCCTGTTATCCATGTTGGCTATCAGCTGCTGTTAGAAGGCCAACAAAAGAAAATAATTATCAGACAGTTACACTTCCTCCAAAATTAGCGATTCCCAACCTGCGGGCTGTCCTACATGTTCACCTCAACATAACAACAAGAAAGACTAGTTCTTGATTCCCGAAAAGAGTGAATTGCCTTTGGTGGAATCTGAATTCTTTGTTTATTTTATGTCTGAAATCTAATCTCTAAATTAATACATACATTTTTTTAACGAAATGTAAAAAAAAAGTTAAGAGTATCGTTGTTTTAATAGCAATATTAAAATAAATATAAATGAAACAATTGAGCACAGTAAAATATTTTATATATATAAACTGATATATAAAAAACTGATATAAAAAAAATAGCATTAAGGATGTTCTCAAAGACATTACTATCAGAAATTTTTTTTTAAATTCATTTTTGTTGTCAAAAGCATGAAATGAGCAGGTGTGTTTATTCAGAAACTATGTAATCGAAACACGTTTTCCATCTCTTAGTCGGATTTTCTTTTTTTTTCTGAAAGTTATTATATGAATTACCTTCAAAATATTTTTTTTTCCTTCAGAAATATATACAGAAAAATTTATTATAATTTTAACTCCGGTTAAGGAGCATTCTACATTCGGTCTTCCTGTCATGTATGTTAGCTGTCAGCTACTGCTAGAAGTCCAACGAAAGACGAAGAGTAGCGCAAAGTGCATATATAGGGATATCATATAAGCACTTTGGAAACTAGCGTCTACACCGCGCTTTATCACAACGGCTCTAGTAGATATAAAACAAGAGTTCTGCGCCAGCGGCGTACGCGGCGTAGGCTCAAGGTTGAAGGAAGGTCACAGAGCCGGAAGTAGCAGGTGTGGACACCGGAAGTTGTGCGGGCTGTGAAGGTCACCGGAAGTCGCAGGTGTGGATAACAAACATGTTGAGACAGGAAACCGGAAGGAATTTGGAGATAAGGACAGGATGAGACGTATTTTTTATGAGTTTTGAACAGGTTCTTTCTTGACAGGGAAAATTTTTCTGCATCAGATGTGCTAATGTCTCAAGGTTAGCGGAAGGGACAGGTGGTGATAACAGACATGTTTATACAGGAAGTGATTCCGTAAGTAAGGCCGGAAGGTAATTGGAGATAACGTTTGGATGTTCTACATTAGATGTGCTAACCTCGCAAGGTCATAGGAAATGACAGATGTTGATAATACACAGGTTGAAACAAGTATCTTTAGACAGGAAGTAATTCCGTAAGTAAGACCGGAAGGGATCAGGAAGTGAAATGTGATAAGACTTTCTGACTTTATAAAAGTTTAATATGATTTTTTTTTTTTTATAAAAAGGGTTTTAATTAGATTCTTTCTTGAGAGGGAAAAAAAATTAGTTTTTTTTTTTTTTTAATTTTATAAAAGTTTTTTTTTTTTTTTTTTTTTTTTTTTTTTTTTTTTTTTTTAAGTTTGTAAATAATAGATCTTAATGATATAATAGGTGCTTTGATGTAATACAAATTGTACCATAAAATGGAAATAATATTAGCACAATACCAACAGTGCTTTTAGTCAAGTAGAGTTGAGTTGTAGGAATCCTGCTATAAAAATAATATTAGCAAAATGTTGAATTTTTTTTTCTTATTTAAACATTAACTTAAATGAGAATGAGATTAAAATAGATGTGAGGGCTAAATTTTTAGAGATTTAAGAAAATTCACTGTGAGTTATGTTAGGGTTGTTAAAGGAAAGGAGGTGATCGACTTTGACAGTATTTTTCTAAAAGTTTTCAGTGTGATAAGGGAGAGAGGGGGAAGGCTTAATTTTTTCGTACATGTGAGGGAAAAACGGTATCGCCCTCTATCGTTGGGAAAAGGAAGTGTGAAAAGAAAAATGAAGATTGAAAAGAAGGTTACCTTTGAGTTTCGAACCCGGGATCAAAATAGTCTCATGGTTTGATCATTGACGAGGGGTTTAATGATCAAGCCATGGGACTACATCGTTGAAAGGCGATGTAAGCTATTTGTGAAAAAGAAATTACCTGATCTTGGTCGTGTCTTAAGAATCATGTGACATTTTTCAAAAAATAAATGAAGCGTAGTTTGAATCGAGCTTGATATAGCTACATGAGAATGTTTATTAATGAAAAAAAAATTAATTCAAGTCTTTGAGACTAATCTTTCATAGGAAAAAAACGATTTGTTATACTTTCTGTTACATTATATCTTCCGTTTTTTAAGTTTACAAATTTGTGGAGTAGCTTAAATAATCGTTTTTATGCTAATTAAACAATATATTTTTTAATTATATGTTTTTTTGTAATTAACTTGTAATATAGCTTTTTTTTTCTTTTTTTTTTCTTAAAAGGGTACTGTAGAATAACTTATGTCACAAATACTACATCCTTCTTTAGTTAAATATGTTTCACTTAAGACATGACAAAGTGTCTTAGAAACATTTCATTTTGGAGTTAAGTGATTAAACAAGAAAAATATTATTTATAAAAACACAACACATAAGACCAGTGACTGAGATGTTCTGGTTTTAAAGCTACTAGACGTTTGGGTTTAAACTTCTCTCGCGTTCGTCGACCTAACCGTTCGGAGTTTTCTTCGAACCTTGTCAATACGAGTTAGGAGCCCTTAGAATGACCCCTAGAGTGACCTATATCCCTAACGCAGATAATCGATTTTAACAAATAACCAACCATCCACAACACATAAGACATTTTAGATCATTTTAGATCATTCCATTTAGTTAATAAGTGATTTAACGTGCAAAATATTATTCATAAAACATACAATAAGAGAATTTTAAAGAATTGTTTCTTTCAAATGAACAATTTTTAGCAATAATTTAACTTGAGAGCGGGTATTTTGTTTAGAGTTATACGATTAAAATAAATTTTCAATAGATTTGACTTTATACAACCAACATTTAAAAAAAAAAAAAAAAAAGGGAATGGAATCTAGTTTTTATAAAGTAACGTTTTTCAATTTTACAAATACTTCACACCCCGTCTTTTTCCCCCCTCTTTTAGTAGACTTTACATACATAAGACATAAAAAGCGTTTTAGAATACATCATTTAGAAATTAAGTGGTTTGATAAATAAAATACTATTTATAAAAGCAATAGATACAAAAGTAATAAAGATTTTTACTTACAAATGTACGAACTTCTGATAGGTAAGACTTTCTAAATCATTGTGCAAGAATTAAGTGGTTATTGAACTTATAACATTATAGGATGAAATAATCATATGACGTATTTTTAAACCAATAAAATGTCAATATTTTTAAACCAATAAAATGACAATATTTTTAAACCAATAAAAAGTTAGTATTTTTTACACGAGCGCCCTCTATTACTATATAAATTTCAATGAAACGAGTTCATAACATTCTACTGTAACCTGGTATCGTTGTAATAGGTTGTATTTTTCGTTAAGTTAGTTTTCATTTAAGTTATTATGGAACAAGTTATGAATTCTTATGTTGGTGACGTAACCAACTTGGAGTGTCAACACTCATCACCAAAGTTAAATAATCAAGAGATGGATTCTACACTTTTATCCAAAGAAGGACTCGTTTCGAATTATGAAGTGAAACCCACCTCATCAGGACTAAAGAAACAGAAGTTACCCCATGTGTGTAAGACGTGTAACAAAGCATTTCCTCGAAAAGTTAACTTAATGTTTCACATGAAATGTCATTTAAAAGAAAAGTCTTTTCGTTGTGAGGTGTGTGCTGAAGTTTTTTCACAAAAGAGTGATTTACATAATCATCAAAAGATTCACAAATCGCTCAAACAATACAAGTGTAGTGATTGCAACGAGATATTTTCAAGAATGGCTGACTTATTGAAACATAAGAAGACTCATAAGATTCGTAAACAACAGTCATGTACAAAGTGTAGCGAAATGTTTGATTGTGAATCAGATTTAGTACAACATTGTGATACTTTTCATAAAATTGTGAAATCACCCTATTCAAAAGATTTGTTATTTGAAAAAGTGAAGCATTTTAAAAGACAAAAGGATGTGCGAAATATTTATACTAAAACTATCATTGTGTCCAATGAGATGAATCAAAAAGACTTTCGTTCATTTTTTAACAGTGTTCGATCAGATGTTTTAAACGAATTAAATTATCAATTGCAAATGAAAAAGTCAATAAAATGGTATGCAGCCGTTAAAGTGGATGTATATCGTGAATCACAGGATGGTGACTTAGAGAGAGCAACCCCCTTTTTCCTTTCCAAAAGTGAACTGGAATTAACAGAACAAAACATACATGTACATGTTGAGAATGCCTTTCTAAAGCTGTACAACGGCTTTGAAGATTTCACAGAACGTGTGTTTAATTGGACATTACAAAAAATTTTGAAATTAGAATTGATTACAGCTCAATATGACAGACTTATTTGATTTGTATTACTTTAAATGATTAATAAATAGTTTTAATATGAAAAAGTATAGTGTTTTTTTTAGTTGATGTAAATTACTTTGAACAGTTTGACAATGCAACATAAACTACTGTTTAACATTTTGAATGTCTTAGACAAAATGGGAATGAATTTGTTGAAATTATGTAAAACATAATGAAATAAATGTGATGTATTTATTATATGTTACTTAAACTACAAGAGAAATGATTGGAAATGTGTTATTTTAAATCTATGATACTTTTAATCACTAACAAAGTAAGACGTGACGTTATGAATCATCGATGGGTTTTCCTTTGAATAGGTATTAATCTTACTTATTGATAAGAAAGTTGAATTTTTCTCTTCGTTTAAACAATGACACTACATGTTTTGATAATTTTCTCTCAACAGTCAACATCAATGTTTTTAACCTAGTTAAGAAATTTTTTAACTTAAACCGTCACTGAGTTTATCCTAGATAAGTAAATTTTTATATTTAACCTACATATAAATTAAATGATTAACTATAACCATGACTGTTTTTAAAATCTAGATAAGTAGACGTTTTTATGAAACACATCCAGTGTTCTGCTGACTTTTATCGAGATTACATCAGTTAGTGAAGCAGATTAAATTGTATAAAAATATTTTATGAAATGAATATGCGATCCCACGAAGAAGTGTTTCCACCTTCAAAGCGTCCATGCTTAGAAAAAGCTATGGAAAAATCAAATACTTGTGAGAAGGAGTTAAAAGACCCAAGATTAAAACTTTCTAAAATGGACAATGACTGCGTAACTATATCACATGATATCTCCTCTACTAAGAACTTACCAGATGTGAAACCTGAGATCGCTATGAAATTTTCAAACTTTACCGATGGTTACGATGCAACATCTTTCGAGAATCCACATCAAGAGTCAGTTTTTGCCCAGGACTATTTAAATACATTTTTCAAAGACATGAATTTTGAAAATTTAGATTGTTCTACCCCCTTAACCTCGCTAAAGGATGAATCCTTTCAAGAACCTACGAATAATATCTTACAGACTACTGTTAAACATGAGATGAACGAGCTACAAGCAAACAGACTTTCGCAAGCAAGTGGTGAAATACAAAGCATCACTACACCTACATTTGCCACTAAAAGTGACAAATTATACAATTCCAATGTGTTTCACAAAGAACTAAGTGACTGTTTCTACTTAACTTTGAAGTTAAAAAATAAACAATATTCTATACATATACGAGAATTTAAACGCAATGTATCTACTAATGAAGAAATCCCAACCAAAAACGGAGTTAATATGGATATTCTTAGCTGGTATGAGTTTCAATATAAAATCCTTGCATTTAATTTAAGATACAAAAGTGCATCCTTTGTTTCTAATAACACGATTTTAGTGTTAAATCAAGATTCTATGATGCGAATTAAAAATTTGAAGAATTTTTCTCATGTTGACTTAAACGAACAACAAATGGAAAAATTAAAAGAAAGTACCTCACACTTAAATACTGTACTTTTACAACATATGTACACAAAACTATTACCCTTTCTCATTAAACAGAAATGTGTGGTGAGTAACAGATCCACAGAAAAAGAACCTGTGTTATGGTCTAAACTTAATACGTGTATCGAGAATAATATGGTAACAATACTTAACCAGTTGTATGAATGTACAGGATGTATTTTTCGACATGCAAGTCAAAGCCTTCACTCATGCTTCGCATTTAATAATAAGGAAAAATTTAATCAACTAGGTGAAGCTTTGTTAATGCTCATCGATTTCGATTATGTAATTTCAACGTTTTTGAATGGAGTTTATAGTGTTAGTGAACACTTTGTACATAAGCTTCATGAACAAACTGTTTATAATGAATTGTTTAAGACAAAATAAATGATTTGTTTTGTTAAAGATCTGTGTGTGTTTATTTCTACAAAGTGTCTCTGTGTGAATTTATTAGTTTTTTATCTAATCGAACTTTTAAGTGAAGAGATGTAATTTAACTTTTTTGTATATTCCAATTCAAAAATTTCAACAATTGCAAAAAAGATTAAACTATTGAAAAAAAAAATATCCACGTTAGAAAAAAATTTTGAAAAAATGATTAGTTAACAAAAATAAAATAAAATAAAATAAAATAAAATAAAATAAAGTTAACAAAACAGCTTAAAAACATTAAAGTTAACAAAAAGTTTATAAATGTTAAAAGTTAACAAAAAAAAACTTATGTTGAAAAGTTAAAAAAACAATGAAAAGTAAACAAAAATATAGTTTTTAAATTAAAATTTTTTAAAGTCTTCAAGTTAATCAAAATTAACTTTTTACTTTTAACTATTGAGAGACTATGATCTAACTGTTTATCCTCGCAACCAACTGGTGCATATCAACTATATACTCTATATCTGCATATGCGCAGAAAAACATAGACATTTACACTAACGACTTTAAATTCGTTAAATTTGTTCGACTTTAAATTCTTTGCCAACTTTTAAGTTTAATTACTATACACAACTCGATTACCTTTCCCACAAAACACCTTTCAGAAACAAAACAGAAATTAACACTTACCGAAAAACACGTCCACTTTGGGTGTTAGTCTTCACTCAACTAACGTTTCTCCCTTATCTTTGCTAGGGAGCGCTGCAATCGCCGCTAGAGGCGTCAGTAGTCTTCAGGTGTGTGATAAGAATAAACTTTAAATCCAACTTACACTCGCTCAGTCATTCTTGCTTCTCTCTACCTTGCTAACAACCGTTTGCTGCTGGCTCATTGTTTGGTTGTTTAAACTTGTTGAATGACGTCATCATGTGTTTGTCTAAACTTGTTCAGTTTTGTTTTTATGAAGTACGTCTATTTAGATGAGTCATCACTCGCTTATCTTAGTTGACTTGTCCAAACTTGTTTTTGTGTGGCACGTCTATTTGGGTGAGTCATCGTTCGCTTATCTTGCTTTACTTGTTTGAACTTGTCTAGTATCCACTACCTCATGTCTTTTGTCATAGCTTGAATATACTTTACACCAATCACTTAAATATAAAAGTCTTGTCACAACTTACTTAAACTTTGATAAAAATATTAATTATTTATAAATTTCATCAAATTCTTATTTTTCTGATACATTTACTATGTAATTTTCGTTCAAAAATATGGTAAAGCCCGATTTTAAATCGAAGTCTAAGATAAATTCCCCAAATTTGTAACATTTTAACACTAATAATAAATATTGTAAGCACCCAGTACATACAAGTTTTGTAAAAATAATATTACTTATAGCTAACTCGTTATGTCCCATGATACAAAACTTCAATATAACTAAAATCAGTGTTAAACGAAAATCTAATCACGTGTCTTTATATATTATTTTGAAATGCAAAGCATTATATCTAAACGAATGATATAAGGAGTAGTTAGAATAGTTCTTATATTTTTGTTAGTAAAAAATTTATACACATTATCTTACAAGGTTGCAATATTCAACACACGGTTCACCATATTTAAAAACGATTCACCATGATTTAAAAACTTAGTAACATATTTTAAATTTATAAATTTAAATTAAAAATACTTAAGTATTTATAATTGTTTATTTATAAAAATATGTTTTAATTTAAATTTATAAATTTAAAATATGTTACTAAGTTTTTAAATCATGGTGAATCGTTTTTAAATATGGTGAACCGTGTGTTGAATATTGCAACCTTGTAAGATAATGTGTATAAATTTTTTACTAACAAAAATATAAGAACTATTCTAACTACTCCTTATATCATTCGTTTAGATATAATGCTTTGCATTTCAAAATAATATATAAAGACACGTGATTAGATTTTCGTTTAACACTGATTTTAGTTATATTGAAGTTTTGTATCATGGGACATAACGAGTTAGCTATAAGTAATATTATTTTTACAAAACTTGTATGTACTGGGTGCTTACAATATTTATTATTAGTGTTAAAATGTTACAAATTTGGGGAATTTATCTTAGACTTCGATTTAAAATCGGGCTTTACCATATTTTTGAACGAAAATTACATAGTAAATGTATCAGAAAAATAAGAATTTGATGAAATTTATAAATAATTAATATTTTTATCAAAGTTTAAGTAAGTTGTGACAAGACTTTTATATTTAAGTGATTGGTGTAAAGTATATTCAAGCTATGACAAAAGACATGAGGTAGTGGATACTAGACAAGTTCAAACAAGTAAAGCAAGATAAGCGAACGATGACTCACCCAAATAGACGTGCCACACAAAAACAAGTTTGGACAAGTCAACTAAGATAAGCGAGTGATGACTCATCTAAATAGACGTACTTCATAAAAACAAAACTGAACAAGTTTAGACAAACACATGATGACGTCATTCAACAAGTTTAAACAACCAAACAATGAGCCAGCAGCAAACGGTTGTTAGCAAGGTAGAGAGAAGCAAGAATGACTGAGCGAGTGTAAGTTGGATTTAAAGTTTATTCTTATCACACACCTGAAGACTACTGACGCCTCTAGCGGCGATTGCAGCGCTCCCTAGCAAAGATAAGGGAGAAACGTTAGTTGAGTGAAGACTAACACCCAAAGTGGACGTGTTTTTCGGTAAGTGTTAATTTCTGTTTTGTTTCTGAAAGGTGTTTTGTGGGAAAGGTAATCGAGTTGTGTATAGTAATTAAACTTAAAAGTTGGCAAAGAATTTAAAGTCGAACAAATTTAACGAATTTAAAGTCGTTAGTGTAAATGTCTATGTTTTTCTGCGCATATGCAGATATAGAGTATATAGTTGATATGCACCAGTTGGTTGCGAGGATAAACAGTTAGATCATAGTCTCTCAATAGTTAAAAGTAAAAAGTTAATTTTGATTAACTTGAAGACTTTAAAAAATTTTAATTTAAAAACTATATTTTTGTTTACTTTTCATTGTTTTTTTAACTTTTCAACATAAGTTTTTTTTTTGTTAACTTTTAACATTTATAAACTTTTTGTTAACTTTAATGTTTTTAAGCTGTTTTGTTAACTTTATTTTATTTTATTTTATTTTATTTTATTTTATTTTTGTTAACTAATCATTTTTTCAAAATTTTTTTCTAACGTGGATATTTTTTTTTTCAATAGTTTAATCTTTTTTGCAATTGTTGAAATTTTTGAATTGGAATATACAAAAAAGTTAAATTACATCTCTTCACTTAAAAGTTCGATTAGATAAAAAACTAATAAATTCACACAGAGACACTTTGTAGAAATAAACACACACAGATCTTTAACAAAACAAATCATTTATTTTGTCTTAAACAATTCATTATAAACAGTTTGTTCATGAAGCTTATGTACAAAGTGTTCACTAACACTATAAACTCCATTCAAAAACGTTGAAATTACATAATCGAAATCGATGAGCATTAACAAAGCTTCACCTAGTTGATTAAATTTTTCCTTATTATTAAATGCGAAGCATGAGTGAAGGCTTTGACTTGCATGTCGAAAAATACATCCTGTACATTCATACAACTGGTTAAGTATTGTTACCATATTATTCTCGATACACGTATTAAGTTTAGACCATAACACAGATTCTTTTTCTGTGGATCTGTTACTCACCACACATTTCTGTTTAATGAGAAAGGGTAATAGTTTTGTGTACATATGTTGTAAAAGTACAGTATTTAAGTGTGAGGTACTTTCTTTTAATTTTTCCATTTGTTGTTCGTTTAAGTCAACATGAGAAAAATTCTTCAAATTTTTAATTCGCATCATAGAATCTTGATTTAACACTAAAATCGTGTTATTAGAAACAAAGGATGCACTTTTGTATCTTAAATTAAATGCAAGGATTTTATATTGAAACTCATACCAGCTAAGAATATCCATATTAACTCCGTTTTTGGTTGGGATTTCTTCATTAGTAGATACATTGCGTTTAAATTCTCGTATATGTATAGAATATTGTTTATTTTTTAACTTCAAAGTTAAGTAGAAACAGTCACTTAGTTCTTTGTGAAACACATTGGAATTGTATAATTTGTCACTTTTAGTGGCAAATGTAGGTGTAGTGATGCTTTGTATTTCACCACTTGCTTGCGAAAGTCTGTTTGCTTGTAGCTCGTTCATCTCATGTTTAACAGTAGTCTGTAAGATATTATTCGTAGGTTCTTGAAAGGATTCATCCTTTAGCGAGGTTAAGGGGGTAGAACAATCTAAATTTTCAAAATTCATGTCTTTGAAAAATGTATTTAAATAGTCCTGGGCAAAAACTGACTCTTGATGTGGATTCTCGAAAGATGTTGCATCGTAACCATCGGTAAAGTTTGAAAATTTCATAGCGATCTCAGGTTTCACATCTGGTAAGTTCTTAGTAGAGGAGATATCATGTGATATAGTTACGCAGTCATTGTCCATTTTAGAAAGTTTTAATCTTGGGTCTTTTAACTCCTTCTCACAAGTATTTGATTTTTCCATAGCTTTTTCTAAGCATGGACGCTTTGAAGGTGGAAACACTTCTTCGTGGGATCGCATATTCATTTCATAAAATATTTTTATACAATTTAATCTGCTTCACTAACCGATGTAATCTCGATAAAAGTCAGCAGAACACTGGATGTGTTTCATAAAAACGTCTACTTATCTAGATTTTAAAAACAGTCATGGTTATAGTTAATCATTTAATTTATATGTAGGTTAAATATAAAAATTTACTTATCTAGGATAAACTCAGTGACGGTTTAAGTTAAAAAATTTCTTAACTAGGTTAAAAACATTGATGTTGACTGTTGAGAGAAAATTATCAAAACATGTAGTGTCATTGTTTAAACGAAGAGAAAAATTCAACTTTCTTATCAATAAGTAAGATTAATACCTATTCAAAGGAAAACCCATCGATGATTCATAACGTCACGTCTTACTTTGTTAGTGATTAAAAGTATCATAGATTTAAAATAACACATTTCCAATCATTTCTCTTGTAGTTTAAGTAACATATAATAAATACATCACATTTATTTCATTATGTTTTACATAATTTCAACAAATTCATTCCCATTTTGTCTAAGACATTCAAAATGTTAAACAGTAGTTTATGTTGCATTGTCAAACTGTTCAAAGTAATTTACATCAACTAAAAAAAACACTATACTTTTTCATATTAAAACTATTTATTAATCATTTAAAGTAATACAAATCAAATAAGTCTGTCATATTGAGCTGTAATCAATTCTAATTTCAAAATTTTTTGTAATGTCCAATTAAACACACGTTCTGTGAAATCTTCAAAGCCGTTGTACAGCTTTAGAAAGGCATTCTCAACATGTACATGTATGTTTTGTTCTGTTAATTCCAGTTCACTTTTGGAAAGGAAAAAGGGGGTTGCTCTCTCTAAGTCACCATCCTGTGATTCACGATATACATCCACTTTAACGGCTGCATACCATTTTATTGACTTTTTCATTTGCAATTGATAATTTAATTCGTTTAAAACATCTGATCGAACACTGTTAAAAAATGAACGAAAGTCTTTTTGATTCATCTCATTGGACACAATGATAGTTTTAGTATAAATATTTCGCACATCCTTTTGTCTTTTAAAATGCTTCACTTTTTCAAATAACAAATCTTTTGAATAGGGTGATTTCACAATTTTATGAAAAGTATCACAATGTTGTACTAAATCTGATTCACAATCAAACATTTCGCTACACTTTGTACATGACTGTTGTTTACGAATCTTATGAGTCTTCTTATGTTTCAATAAGTCAGCCATTCTTGAAAATATCTCGTTGCAATCACTACACTTGTATTGTTTGGGCGATTTGTGAATCTTTTGATGATTATGTAAATCACTCTTTTGTGAAAAAACTTCAGCACACACCTCACAACGAAAAGACTTTTCTTTTAAATGACATTTCATGTGAAACATTAAGTTAACTTTTCGAGGAAATGCTTTGTTACACGTCTTACACACATGGGGTAACTTCTGTTTCTTTAGTCCTGATGAGGTGGGTTTCACTTCATAATTCGAAACGAGTCCTTCTTTGGATAAAAGTGTAGAATCCATCTCTTGATTATTTAACTTTGGTGATGAGTGTTGACACTCCAAGTTGGTTACGTCACCAACATAAGAATTCATAACTTGTTCCATAATAACTTAAATGAAAACTAACTTAACGAAAAATACAACCTATTACAACGATACCAGGTTACAGTAGAATGTTATGAACTCGTTTCATTGAAATTTATATAGTAATAGAGGGCGCTCGTGTAAAAAATACTAACTTTTTATTGGTTTAAAAATATTGTCATTTTATTGGTTTAAAAATATTGACATTTTATTGGTTTAAAAATACGTCATATGATTATTTCATCCTATAATGTTATAAGTTCAATAACCACTTAATTCTTACACAATGATTTAGAAAGTCTTACCTATCAGAAGTTCGTACATTTGTAAGTAAAAATCTTTATTACTTTTGTATCTATTGCTTTTATAAATAGTATTTTATTTATCAAACCACTTAATTTCTAAATGATGTATTCTAAAACGCTTTTTATGTCTTATGTATGTAAAGTCTACTAAAAGAGGGGGGAAAAAGACGGGGTGTGAAGTATTTGTAAAATTGAAAAACGTTACTTTATAAAAACTAGATTCCATTCCCTTTTTTTTTTTTTTTTTTAAATGTTGGTTGTATAAAGTCAAATCTATTGAAAATTTATTTTAATCGTATAACTCTAAACAAAATACCCGCTCTCAAGTTAAATTATTGCTAAAAATTGTTCATTTGAAAGAAACAATTCTTTAAAATTCTCTTATTGTATGTTTTATGAATAATATTTTGCACGTTAAATCACTTATTAACTAAATGGAATGATCTAAAATGATCTAAAATGTCTTATGTGTTGTGGATGGTTGGTTATTTGTTAAAATCGATTATCTGCGTTAGGGATATAGGTCACTCTAGGGGTCATTCTAAGGGCTCCTAACTCGTATTGACAAGGTTCGAAGAAAACTCCGAACGGTTAGGTCGACGAACGCGAGAGAAGTTTAAACCCAAACGTCTAGTAGCTTTAAAACCAGAACATCTCAGTCACTGGTCTTATGTGTTGTGTTTTTATAAATAATATTTTTCTTGTTTAATCACTTAACTCCAAAATGAAATGTTTCTAAGACACTTTGTCATGTCTTAAGTGAAACATATTTAACTAAAGAAGGATGTAGTATTTGTGACATAAGTTATTCTACAGTACCCTTTTAAGAAAAAAAAAAGAAAAAAAAAGCTATATTACAAGTTAATTACAAAAAAACATATAATTAAAAAATATATTGTTTAATTAGCATAAAAACGATTATTTAAGCTACTCCACAAATTTGTAAACTTAAAAAACGGAAGATATAATGTAACAGAAAGTATAACAAATCGTTTTTTTCCTATGAAAGATTAGTCTCAAAGACTTGAATTAATTTTTTTTTCATTAATAAACATTCTCATGTAGCTATATCAAGCTCGATTCAAACTACGCTTCATTTATTTTTTGAAAAATGTCACATGATTCTTAAGACACGACCAAGATCAGGTAATTTCTTTTTCACAAATAGCTTACATCGCCTTTCAACGATGTAGTCCCATGGCTTGATCATTAAACCCCTCGTCAATGATCAAACCATGAGACTATTTTGATCCCGGGTTCGAAACTCAAAGGTAACCTTCTTTTCAATCTTCATTTTTCTTTTCACACTTCCTTTTCCCAACGATAGAGGGCGATACCGTTTTTCCCTCACATGTACGAAAAAATTAAGCCTTCCCCCTCTCTCCCTTATCACACTGAAAACTTTTAGAAAAATACTGTCAAAGTCGATCACCTCCTTTCCTTTAACAACCCTAACATAACTCACAGTGAATTTTCTTAAATCTCTAAAAATTTAGCCCTCACATCTATTTTAATCTCATTCTCATTTAAGTTAATGTTTAAATAAGAAAAAAAAATTCAACATTTTGCTAATATTATTTTTATAGCAGGATTCCTACAACTCAACTCTACTTGACTAAAAGCACTGTTGGTATTGTGCTAATATTATTTCCATTTTATGGTACAATTTGTATTACATCAAAGCACCTATTATATCATTAAGATCTATTATTTACAAACTTAAAAAAAAAAAAAAAACTTTTATAAAATTAAAAAAAAAAAAACTAATTTTTTTTCCCTCTCAAGAAAGAATCTAATTAAAACCCTTTTTATAAAAAAAAAAAATCATATTAAACTTTTATAAAGTCAGAAAGTCTTATCACATTTCACTTCCTGATCCCTTCCGGTCTTACTTACGGAATTACTTCCTGTCTAAAGATACTTGTTTCAACCTGTGTATTATCAACATCTGTCATTTCCTATGACCTTGCGAGGTTAGCACATCTAATGTAGAACATCCAAACGTTATCTCCAATTACCTTCCGGCCTTACTTACGGAATCACTTCCTGTATAAACATGTCTGTTATCACCACCTGTCCCTTCCGCTAACCTTGAGACATTAGCACATCTGATGCAGAAAAATTTTCCCTGTCAAGAAAGAACCTGTTCAAAACTCATAAAAAATACGTCTCATCCTGTCCTTATCTCCAAATTCCTTCCGGTTTCCTGTCTCAACATGTTTGTTATCCACACCTGCGACTTCCGGTGACCTTCACAGCCCGCACAACTTCCGGTGTCCACACCTGCTACTTCCGGCTCTGTGACCTTCCTTCAACCTTGAGCCTACGCCGCGTACGCCGCTGGCGCAGAACTCTTGTTTTATATCTACTGGCTCTTATCACAAATGTTCCCGAGAAATTCCCTAGCGCAGGCTCATATGATCATTACTGTTATCTTAAGAACGGACTGTTGCATATTTTTTCTTCATAATTTTTAGAAAAAAAAATACTTAGAAAACGGCTTACAAATATCATACCTGTACTAGTTAAATGAGCTTGATTTAAATTGGTTAATATCATCATTTATATTTATTTAAAATCTTTGAATAAAATAAGTTTATTTTTTCTTTTGGATTTATTTGTACTGTCGTCGGGATTTTTTATTTTAAACTATATTAAAACTTTATGAAATCATAATAAAATAAAATTTATGAAAGTAAATACTAGACTACATTAGAAAATATAATCACATAATTAAAATATTAAGAAACAAAAACAACAAACTATCGTTCGACCTTCGACCACGTGTAGGGTAGCGTACGCAAAATATCGGATAGGGGTAAACAACTGAACAAGCTATATTTTCCTTTCATATAGGGAATTTTTCAGGAGCATTTGTGATAAGAGCCGCTGTGATGGGGCGCGGTGTAGAAGCTAGTACTTTGGAGTAGCGTAACAAAAGAAATAATTATCAGCAAATTACCCTTCCTCCTAAATGTTCACCTCCTCAAAATAACAACAAGCCGGACTGGTTTTTGATTCCCGAAAAGAGTGAATTGCCTTTGGTGGAATCTGGAAACTTTGTTTATTTTATGTCTGAAATCTAATCTCTAAATTAATAAATTTTGTTAATGAAATAGTTAAGAGAATCGATGTTTTAATAGCAATATTAAAATAAATATAAATAAAACAAGACCATAGTAAAATATTTTATATTATATACTGATATAGAATCCCCGTGAAAAATGACGGAATGCTGATCTGCTTTTCATTTTCATAAAATTTCATACAAAAAAAATAGCATTAAGGATGGTCTCAAAGAAAAAGGGGCTACTCTCAGACACATTTTTAAATTCATTTTTGTTCTCAAAGACAGGAAATGAGCAGGTGTGTTTATTCAGAAACTATGTAATCGAAACACATTTTCCATTTTTTGGTAAAGACAGAAGATCTTTCAGGAAACACTGTCAAAGTCGGCGTTTTGAACCGAACTCCCGATGCTTCAGTGCGATAAAGGGGAAAAACGTGTTGTCACGTGACACGGACCGCTTATAACGATAAGTAATTTAATAAGCAAAAAATGGAAAACTCATTTGGATTCCAAGTCTCTTCAATAGTCAAGCCTGCTCGCGTTTAAAAACGTCAGAAAATGTGTCAGAAAGTTTCGCGTTATTGAGCAGGTCATTTGAGAACCACCTTACGGTTTTATTATTGAAAGGTTTGTATTGTAGAAAAGTGCATTTTAAAAATGTCAAATAATTTCTACAAATACAACTGATAAGGATATATATATGTATGTTTTTTTTTTGTTGTTGTTGTTGTTTTTTACGCAATATTTAATTTTTCAAATAGTTCAATGATTTGACTAAACATTCAAATTAAATATTAAAATAAATAATCTATGTGAGAAATTTTTTTGTAAAAAAGTATTACCAATGAGTTTTTAAAGATCTTAACCCGCCACATAGCTCATCGTTTGGTTACATAAGCAAAATTAAACGCAAATTCTCAAATGGTTTAACGATTCCATAAAACATTAACATTTTGTTAGTTTTAAACTGTCTAAGTTAATCGTATTATAGAGTTAAATTTTAACATTTCTTGACGAACAAAGTTTTCCGCTAATGAAGAAACAAATATATAACAGAAAGATAGGCAGAAAAAGAAACAGAAAATTGCATGTTTATAAATATTAGTTTCTTAAATTCACAGTAGGAAAACAGCCTATTGAAAATGACAGAAAGAACAAAGTTTTCCAGTAATGAAAGAAGATTTAAAACCTTCTGAGGGCTTTCCTGCATTTTCGTAAAAATGTTCATAAAATTTCTTTCCCCGTTTGTTTTTAAAATACACTTCACATCTCTTTATTTTAAGCATATCTTAAAATACAATTCTTTAAAAAAAAAAATTCTTTACAGCCGATTTAAGTTGTTTTGTGGAAACAGAAAAATACGGGCAAACTTCTTAGAGGGTTAAAACATCTACAACGATGAAAGTAGATTACATAACTTAAACTTTTAAAAGTGTATCTCAAATTAAAGTCTGATTTTTTCTTATTTTAAAAATATGCCTAAAGAGAACTATAATAAATTTTGTTCGTTAAAAGTCATCTTACTTTATTTCATAAGTAAATTGCAATTATTAATTGCATTAGTATGTCTGAAAAATATCTTTTCACAACCTCTTATTAAATTACATTTTTTTTTTCATTACAAAGTTAAGTTCAAATGTTACTATGCTAAAAATCAAAATTTGATGTGCATTGATATAATTAATATATGTGATACGCGGTATTAATATATATCCCTCATATTTTAGTTACATTGCATAAAAAATATTCATTTTATTTACAATGCAAACAAAATTTCGAAATTTAATTAGATACAAGCTAAGCTCTTAAAAATTGAAAATTTTAAGAAAATAATATTATTTTACATTTTATTTATATTGAATGAAATTTTAAAGTTACATAGCTGAAGCTTTTAAAAGTTTATCTTAAAATAACGTCCTGATTTTCTTTTTTTTTTTTTTTTTTTTTTTTTTTTTTAAATATGCTTAAAATAAAAAAAAAATCAACAGAAAATTCCGTCGTTTATATTAATTGTCGGGGTAGATGACGCCAAAACAATATTTGGAAATGAAGCGCAATATTGTTTCTGAAAAAAGTGTATACAGAAATGCTGATATACATGTTTTATATGAAAATATACTGAACAGACATGATTTGAAATAGGATGAATTATCATTTAGTTGTCATATGTTAACATTTGTTTTTCATTAAGCCTAACATGGCGTTTAGCTACGGTCGGTTCGCAGCTCCTACTCGGTTCACCTGCGAACTTTCCTACATTTGGATTTTACATAAGTAGATTTCGCGCTTATAACAAATTTGATTGTTCCTGTTATAGTAATTGTTATTAAATATAAAATATCATCCGTCATCATTAGCTTAGTTTTAAGAAATCTTTTGTTTATTCATTTATCCGCATAATTGCATCCATGTACACTGGTGAAAACAATTAAAGGACCAAATAGTTTTTTTGCAATAAAAAAACCTAACAAAGCAAATAAAACCAAACTTGACCAAAATATCATCCGATATAAGACCAATATGTGGGAAAACAAAAATGGGCACAACCTGCACCCTAAATAAGGAAACTGGTCATGTGTCCAGCGCAGCAACTGACCGACACCTGTCAATCAGAGAAAAACATGTCTAATAGGGTGTATAATCATCGCCTGTAACAGCTACACAACTCTCGCATCGGCGTTTCATACTGTTTAAAAGGGTTTTTATCAATCCCTGTGGCAACCGCACCCACTCTTGCACCAAGGTACCCTTGAACTCATCGATGGTCGTCGGAGCTGGTCTTTGAGCTGCAATTGATCGTCCAAAGGCGTCCCATACGTGTTCGATGGGATTAAGGTCAGGGGACATCACAGGCCACTTCATTTGTTGAACATCCTCCTATTCGAGGTATTCGTCCACCAAGTGGACCCTATGTGGACGGGCGTTATCGTCCATAAAGATGAAATTTCGTCCATACGCTCCACGAAAAAGTCTTACATAGGGTGCAAGGATCTCGGCCCTGTACCGCTGACCTGTCAGAGTACCTCTATCAAACACATGAAGCTCGGTACGCCTGTCCACCATGATGCCTGCCTGGACCACCTCCACCATAGTGGCCCTTTTCGACAATGTTAGAGGGCCGATATCGACTCCCGGGTTTTCTCCAGATGAGAACACATCTCGAGTCGCTGACCAGACTGAATCGCGACTCATCACTAAAGAGAACCAGCTCCCAACTATTGTTTGTCCAAGACAGGTGTTCTTGGCACCATGCTAGACGGGCCTTTTTGCAGTTTACAGTCAAAGGGTTGCAGACTGCAGGGCGCCTGGTATACAGGCCACCTTCATTAAGTATCTGAGTGACTGTTATCCGTAAAATGGGTGTTCCTGCTGTATTATACAGGTGACGAGACGTGTCGCTGTCGCAGACCTATCCCTTTTGGCTGGAAGTCTCAAATAACGATCTTCAGCCGGCGTTGTTGCCTTTTTGCGGCCTTGACCAGGTTGGCGGACCACTGTTCCTGTCTCTGTGAACTGTTTCCACTGAGTGGATACCTCAATTCTCGGAACCCCGAGGTCCTTACAACAGGTAGCCTGAGATTGGCGTGCCTCGAGTCTTCCAACTATCCGCCATCTTGTGGCATCATCTAGATGATGACGACTAGCCATACTAACAAAGGGTAAACAAAGAAATTAAAAAAACAAGTATTGGGTTATGCTACGATATTTCAAAATGTCCTTATGCTACAAGCTTCGGCGATCAAATGAGGTACTTCTACATAAACGCGATAACAGCGCTACTGTGTGGCATTTCGCCATTATCTAATGAATTTCCTCGGGTTCCACGCAGTGTTCTGTGTGAAATTGTGAGCGAACGGTGGTAGACTTCTATAAAGAGGGGGATTCAAATACTGGTTGTACGATATAAGGACCTTAATATTGATGGAAAATATGTAGAAAAATAGATTGAGGTACAGGCCTTCATATAAAAATAAATTTGGTAAGAAAATTATACTTATTACTTTTTTATTTCAAAACGGCACTTAATTTTAAAATATCCCTCGTACATATATATAAACTTTTATGAATGAAATACTATAAAAAATTGAAAACTCAGTACGCAATTAACGAAAAGTTTCTCTGTCATAGAAAATGTTTTATCTCTAGAAAGTTTAACTTCACAAATAGCATCAAGATTTTTAACATCAACAATTGTAGAATAAGAATTTTGTAAAATAAATAAATATTTTTTAAAATGTGAAATATTTCATTAGGTCTGAAGAACATGAATGTCATTTTCATAATTTATGAGAGGCAGTCGGAAAATAAGTTTTTTTTTTTAAATGCTACTGTCTGCGCATCTGCGCCATCTGCACAGGCACTGCAACAGCGTCCTCTGCTTGATCACGGTCGACCTCTACCCAATGGTGTATCGGTGTCTTGCACGTTCGCTTTCAACTGCTGTGTCGTCTTTCGCCCATAGCCTTTCTACGCTTCGTCCGTATGCAAAGCCCTGATTTTTTCCTGGAGGGCTTTTTGAAGCTTATAAAGCGGTATGACAAATGTCTCAATGTACTTGGTACTTATGTGGAAAAATAAAATTATGTTTTATCTTTAATGTCTCATTAGATTTTTTTCCTTTCATACACACCTCTGTCCACAGTCGTCAGGGGAAACTTATTTTCCGACTGCCCCTCGTAAAACTGCTAAAGTTAAACAATGTATCTTTGACCTCTAATCATTTTTTAATAGAAATTTCATGGAGGAGAGATACAAAAACATGTTAAGAATTAAATAAATTTAGTATAAAAATGGTGTGAGTGTTTTTAATCAAATGATTTAAATCGCTGTTTTAATATATTTTCCTATATGCTTTTAAATGATTGATTAAAGTCATAAATTCTCCTAATTTCTAAGATGTTCGGAAACTATTGAAATAAAAAGTAAACATAATTTGTACAGATATTTTATCAGCAGAATAAATAAAAGAGACATTTAAAAAATATTTATAAACTTAATTCCTTTAGGTAGTTCTCAAATGACCTTGCTCAACAACGCAAAACTTTCTGACACATTATCTGACTCATTTTTAAACACAAAGGCATAAAATTGGCAGGCCTGACTATTGAAGTGATTTGGAATCGAAATGAGTTTTATTTATTTTTTGATAAATAATTTATTTATCGAGTTATAAGCCATTCGTGTAACTTGACGACATGTTTTCCCCCATTCTGCTGCTGAAGCATCGGGAATTCAGTTCAAAACGCCGACTTTGACAGTGTTTCCTGAAAGATCTGCTTTTACCAAAAAATGTAAAACGTGTTTCGATTACATAGTTTCTGAATTACCACACTTGCTCATTCCATGCCTTTGAGAACAAAAATCAATTTAAAAATGTGTCTGAAAATGGCCCCTTTGGATTTGAGAACAGACTTAAAGGTAAGCCAGGATTTTATCGAATATAAAAATAATTAGGACCAGATCCACCCCTCCATAAGGAATCACTTTTGTTACTTTTTTTTCTGTGGTGGTGGTGGTGTGTGTGTGGAGGGGGGGGGGGGGGGTAGATTTTTTCATGAATATTTTTAACACTTTCCAACCTTAGTTGAAAAGTGTTTATGGCTTCTGTTTGTCTGCAGTCTGCAGTCTGTCCGTACTCTAACACCCGTAAATATGCTCCGATTGTCCTGAAATTTTTGTATGTTATTGTCGTTTACTATAGCATGTTCCCTATTTCAACAGAAGTCTGTAGCACTTATAGTTTTTTTACAGGGACAATCAAAAATATTCCATTGCATTACAGTCAATATGAAATAATCTTTTCAAGTGCATTTTGATGACGCTACGTCATTTAAAACATAATGAAATTGATATATAATTATGAAGCGCATTAAAACATGCTTTTTGTAGAATATGGGTTGCAAAGCATTTATTATATATTTACAGGGCCAAACAAAAGAATTCTGTTACACATCGTTCTATGGGAAAAAATCGTTTGTAGTGTAATTTAGTGATATTTTCAAACACAGTCAAAATTATATGCATTACTGAGGTGCACTATAAATTGCTCTACTGTCTGCATTGCGCTTATTTACAGGGACACACAAAAATATTAGTTGCAGAACATGTGCGATATTTACCGTCTATGTGTGATAAGTGTGTTTTCAACTTTGGTTTAAGTTTTTAAGTTTAACTAATTTTTTTCATAGGACGTGTGTGTTTATAACCTCGGTTGATCATATACAGTGCTACACAAGTCTCGCACAAACCCTGTGTATTCAAGTACCAACAAATCGAACACAGCTTCGTATTACCTTATAAATCAAAGAATCTTCCAGAAAACACGATATTACAATTTAAAGGAGAAAAACCGTTCCAAAAATATTTTTAAGGGAAAATTTAAAGAAATTTTAACTTCTGAAACCCTTGTTAATATTTCAACAAACGTGCTAATTGGGTAAAATTAAACTTAAACTCAAAGCTAATCTGGAGACTTAAAAAATGACACCAATAATAAAAAAAAAATCCCTGACGGCTTTGCTTACAGGCACAGATAGATTTCGAAGATGCAGACCGTGGGGCGCCGGTTTATTGGGAATTGCAGAAGAAATGAACTTTTTGTCATAATGCGGCAGTTGGGACTGCCCACTTCGAAATCTACCAGTGTTTGTAGAAAGAGCCGGCAAGATATATATATATATATATATATACAGTGAAACTCGTTTAAGATACGCCCGTTTAAGATACGATAACGTTTAAGATACGAATTATCTTCGGTCCCTTGAAAAATCCCTATTAAACCTTTGTAAAATTACCCGCTTAATATACGTACGCATAAGATACGATCCCGCTTAATATACGAAGAAAATCTGTCACTTGATGTAAAAAAAACCGCTTAATATACGAAATGGTGCTTATATAATCCGTTTATCACGTGTCTTTAGGACAAAATAGCATAAAAAGAGCAACTGAATTGTGCTCGAGTCTTTCTCTTGGCGGTTTTTACGCCCCCCTACCCGTTTCTTCTTCCCCTCGAAGAAGTTCGAAGTCCCTATGGAAGGTTCGGGAAAGTTCTCCTTTACGTCATAATCACGTGATGTGACGCAACTGCATACCGTGCCTTCGCAGCGTTTTCCGATCTATGGGAAAATCCCTAGATCTAGGGAAACTCAAGCCTATTTAGGGAATTCCTTCTTATTTCTAGGGAATTTTTAGAAGACTAGCAATATTTTCTCGAAATCTAATGGAAAAAAAGGATCTTTTTTAGACTTCTGTGTTTTTCTGGCAATGAACGTGATAGATGGAAGAAAAAGTAAAGAGATGGGCAGTGGGGAGAAATTGTCTTCAAGCAATTCTTTCGCTAACAGAGGGTGGGTGGGGGAGGTTGTTTTTCTATAACACAAACTGGTGCTCAGGAATCTCGTATGTGATTCAGCCAAGTCGTTACAGCCAATCAAAATGCAGAATTTCTTTCATGTCACGTGACTTTAGAATCTAGGGAATTTTTATTCCGTAGTCTAGGGAAAAAGGTAAAATCTATCTGAGAACACTGTGCCTTCGAAACCTCTGTACCGGTAAGCTGTCGAAAGATCATTGCGTAAATCTAGTCTTTTGTTTATCCGCTGAATAGTAATAGGAGTAAATAGTGGATGAGCAACTTAAAGTAAAAAGAAAAGCACTCTCTTTGACTGAAAAATTGGATGTCTTAAGGAAATACGACGCTGAGAATGTGATAAACAAGACAGTCTTTGCCAAATCTGGGGGAATCCATGAGTCAACTCTTCGAGCTCTGTTAAAAAATAGACAGAAACTGGAAAGCAGTGCATCAGCTGGTGGCTCTGGCAGAAAGAAAATTAAGGTGGCAAAATTTGAAGAATTGGAGAAGATTCTATTTGAGTGGTTCACCCAAACCCGATCGATGAACATCCCAACTAATGGATCATTGATTAAGGAAAAGGCCTGCGAAATTGCTACACGTCTTGAAGTGGATTTCACGCCTAGAAACGGTTGGCTAGACCGCTTCAGACAAAGATACGGCATAGTTTATAGGAAGGTATGCGGAGAGTCGACAGCTGTGAATGTAGATGATGTCAATTGTTGGAAAAATAACGTGCTTGCGCCGCTATTGTCAAAGTACTCAAGATCCAATATTTAAAATGTCGACGAGATGGGCCTTTTTTTTAATTAATGCCTGATAAAACTATGGCGTTTAAGGGTGAGAAATGTTCTGGAGGCAAACTTAGCAAAGAACGTAAAACTGTTCTTGTTGGTTCAAATATGAGCGGAACGGATAAATTAAAACCCTTCGTCATCGGCAAGTCGCGGAATCCTCGCTGCTTTAAAAATGCTAGAAATCTGCCCTGCGATTATGAAAGTCAAGCCAAAGCATAGATGACAGGCGATATATTCGTTAAGTGGATCCGCAAGTTCGATGAACGAATGAAAAAAGAGTCCAGGAAAGTATTGTGTCTCGCCGACAACTGTCCCGCCCATCCCAAGGATATCCCCGGTTTACAAAACGTCAGAACTAGTCTTTTTACCCCCTAATGCAACTAGCGTTGTTCAACCCATGGATCAGGGCATAATTCATGTTCTCAAAATGAAATACATAAGTCGTGTAGTTGTACGTCATCTACACCAAATAGATCATCGTGAAAAGGATCCGTCCTGCCCAACCTGTAAGTCTATTAACCTCTTGGGCGCCATGCATTTCCTGAGAGCGTCCTGGGAAGACGTAACACCAACCACCATTGAGAACTGTTTCTGTAAAGCCTTTGACGTCGACAGCACTTTTCAAAACGTTGACATCGCAGAAGAGGAGCAGAATCAAGAAGAATGCGAAGATTGGGACTCATTTGTCAATATTGACGATCAGCTTGTAACAAGTGAAGTTCGTTCTATCCCGGATATAATCGCGGATGTCAAAAGTTCCGATGAACCAAGGCCTTCAGAAGAAGCAGAAGACGACGCGGATGAAGAAACAGATGTGCCAGCCATACCATCATTAGCATCTGTAATAAGCTCGCTCAGCTTAATTCGACAGTACGCCTCTTCGATAGATGCTGGTCCCTCCGTTGAAGATTTTTTCTACCACATCAACAAGGCAGAAAGCTTCGTGATAAAATCTCGCCCTAAGTTGCACCAAACCAAGGTAAACGACTTTTTTTCAACAAATTAAAACTACTTCACGTACTTTAATTTAGATAATGTAACAATTATTGTTCCTGGCATACATTTAGTTTGTCTTTCTAAAAGTAATTATGGAAATTTATTATTTTTCCTGCTTAAGTATGTAGTGTATTTCAGTTGTTTTCTAAAGATTAACAAAAATTTCGTTTTATTGTCTTTTTTTAATTTGGCATTTTAATTTTGTTATTGTACAAACGTGACTCAATAAAATTTTGGAGAAAAATAAAGTAAATCTTTATTTCAAAATCCTAAGCTCAAATTTTCTATAATATCTAAAAATTGTTAGAAATGGGTAAAATGAGAGTTATAAATGGTTAAAATACGTTAATAACAATGTGCACTGTCTTTGTATGCATTATTACTCGAGAATCTATGAAATACGGATAAGATACGATCCTGCTTAAGATACGAAATGCTCTCGGTCCCTTGATTCGTATCTTAAACGAGTTTCATTGTATATATATATATTATGTTGTAAGAGTTGGTTCTATATAAAACTTGTCAGTATAAAATTTGTAGATAATATTAAGGCGACTTATAATAAATTTAAGCGGATTTGATATATTGTGAATTGACGAAGTTATGAATTTCTTTCTTCTTAAACCCCTATCCCCCCCTTGAGGCCATTTTTAATTGTATCAAAAATCTGTCATACACAAATTTTCGGCCCTTTTCCAAGAAGTAATAATCACTTTAAACGGATTCGATATGTATCATAATTAAGAAGTTACGTTTTTTTTTATGTTTTCACAAAAAACCCCGCCCCCTCCTCCCCCCTTTGGCCCGGTTTTGCCCATTAACGAACTTGGCCGAGATTTTATTCCCCTTGATTTTATGTATCAGTTTGGAAGAGATTTGTGCAGAATTATGGAAGCTATCTTGTCCATAAAAAAGTGATATAGATAGATAGATAGACAGATATATAAAGTTTTGAACTGGGGGTGGTTTGGGGTTCTAGGAGTCATGATCGGCGTAGATCTGCAAAAAAATTTCAGAAATTCCAACATAGGGTAGAATGTAACAGGTAGTATTTCTTACGAAATCTGCCTAAAAATAAATATTTTTTCTCCGATTACAGACGTTTATGGCAGCTTGCTCTTTTATCTCAAGTGTCTTAAGAAGTTTTTATTATTTTACAATCTGTAATAGAGTTTTTTTATGTTGTTTTTATGGAGAAATGTTTCACGTATTTGATTTTTGATTCACTTTTCTGTTAACAACGAAAGACAAGGAAAAAAAAAAGAAGAAGAAGAAAAAAAGAAAGAATGAAAGAAAAGAAAGATAGTGGTCTGCTGCTGGGGTGCTGTGCCCCGCATGTACATGCCTTAATCTTTTCTTTCAGTCACTAGGATTAAATACGCAAGTTACTACTAACTAAGGTACACAGTAACGCGCTGTTTCTAATTAATTTTTAATAGAATTTCATTGTTGAAAGTCTTTTTGAATATTTGAAAAACCACGTTAACTCTTCGTTAAGTGGAGCACTTACAACTTATTTAAACACCATATTCCTTCACCTGGTGGAGTTAAAACAGTAAATAATAATAATAAAAAAATTTCTGAATTTGAAGAAATTTGTGCAGAATAATGGCTTTTAATATACTGTAATTTTTTTATTAAAATTTGTTATACTGTTTTCGTACAAAAATTGTATCTTGATCAATAATTCATGAATTATCTTGAATTAAAAAAGGAGAAAGGGACAGCATTGTGTTATAAACAAGAAATATTTATTCTCAATCCCATACGTTCAAGTTCGTAAATTCGAATAAAAAATTTAATATATATATATATATATTTAATGTTGTGATATTGTTACAGAACTGTGAATTCATTTTTATTTCCTTACTGACAAAAACTATCACAATTCTTTAATAATAGATAAGAAAATACAGAAAAATTCAAAAATTGCAGTTCAGCTGATAAGAACCCGCGTGAAATGCTGTGAAATCATACAGATGATTATGATAATAACATGATGAGAGAATTTTTCAATTACGAAGAAAAATTCATCTGAAAAAATTAACATTTTCTGATTATGTTGCAATAGATAGAGATTCATAATTTGTGGGACATATGAAGAAATCATTAAAACTGCACAGGTTAACTGTATTAAACATTAAGGCAAAGAGCCAGAGAAACCATCTGATTTTGGAGAAGATCCTGAATTCTGTTACGAAACCTCCATCGTCTTTAAATATCCTAATTAAAAAAACTGTACTTGATTCAATTAATATTTAGGAAGCGTTATTCAGATTGTATCTGAAGCGAAGAAAGAATTGGAAAGATTATTCGAATTAGAAAGATTAGCTGAGAAACGTAAAAACAACTAATTATAAGAAAGATCACTTGATATTTTCTTTTTATTGAAAGTTTTCGTTCATTATATATTTTAATTTTTCTTACTTTATTTATGTTATATAAGGGTTAGTCAAATGAAAACAGAACACCCGCCATAAAACACATTCCTCGCCAAAGGTGGCAACATTGTTGTAACACATGGGCTGATAAGTTCCCGGTCTAATAAAGAAAACACAACTTTTTAACAAAGCTTTATAACTTTATGACTTTATAACTTTATAACTTTAATAAATAACATAACTTTAATAATAAATAATAATAATTTAATAATAATAATAATAAATTAAAAATAATAATTTTATAATAATAATTTAATAATAATAATTTTAAAAATAATTTAATAATAATAATTTTATAATAATAATTTAATAAATGATTAATAATAATAATTTAATAATAAATAATATAATTTTATAACGAAAAAGCTCCAAACAGTGCTCAGAACTCGTTGTTGTTTTTGGTCAAAAGTCAACACGCGCGGCAGCCACTTTGACAATAGCTTTTTCATAGACAAATGTTCATTCAAAATAAAACCTACACGTTCCTTGGATATCTTCAGAGTTTGTGCTATCTCCTGCAACTTCACTTTACGGTTCCCCTAAATGATTTTGTGGACTTTTTTATGTTTTCCGGAGTAACCACCTCTTTTGCGTGGTGCATCACTGGTGTCCGTACGACCACGTTTAAATTCAGCAAACAAGTCAATAATGCTTGATTTACCTGGTGCAGTGTCCGGATAACGCTTATCTAGCCAAGCTTTTGTTTGAACGGTATTTTTTCCCCATCAAATAACAATTCTTGAAATTCTTGTTATCCATTTTTTTGTTTATCAACAAAGCCGTTCAACTAAAACCACTCTAACGTTTTATCCACACGGCGAATCGTTATGGCATTTTTTCTACTACCTTTTAAAGGTTAGTATTTACTAAAACAAACATCGGTTCGGCGATTGCAACGCAATCTGTGTGCCAGACCGGTAACTTATCAACCCATGTGTTAACATATCGTACGTCTTTCTCGAGGGTTGATAGAAATACATAATGACAGCTCACAGGTACTCACAGTTATAGTTTTATTTCCTTGTAGCATCGGGCTCACTCTAGGATAGTTAACCCTCTCACTGACAAGCCCGTGTTAATACGTGCACTAAGCTCCAGGTTTCACTGCAATATAGCAATTTTAAAATTAATATAATTCGACAAATATAATGCAGTTTTAATACATTGAGTAATAATTGATATCCTCAAGGTTTACATTTATATATCTAATTAAGTTTTTATGTAATTTTGGAATAAACAACTTCTTTTTAACATTTAAAATAAAATACAGAGGAAACAACACTACAATTTAGCCCTTTTGCTGGACTGTCAGAGGGTACTTAACTTACGTTTCTGAAACGGACTCGGAATTAGGCTTAACTTCTCCATGAATTACAACTGTATTTGAGAATGTTTGCTTAAGCGCCTACATCAGACATGCGAAAAAACGCGCAAGCTAATGTTAAGTCTATGGGAAGATTCTTGAGCGATTTCTCGCTCCCATTTTAATATTTTTAAATGATGTTTTATGCATAGGATAGCTCTAACGTTGTTAGTTTTTACTTTTTCGATTTTGGTTAAAGTTTTTTTTTTTTTTTTTTTTTTATATATATAAGGGTACTTTCACTTTCAGAACCGGTTCCAACCAGTTCAAAAATTGAAAACGTCCGCTTATAAAAAAAACTGTAACCAAAATCGGAAAACTAAAAACTAAAATCGTTAGAGATCGACCTCAGCTATCCTATGCAAAAAACATCATTTAAAAATATTAAAATGCGAGCGAGAAATCTGCCAAGAACCTTACCATAGACTAAACATTAGCTTGAGCGTTTCTTCGCGTGAGTAGTGTAGGCTCTTAAGTGACTTAAAGTCACACTTAAATCCTCCAATTTGAACCGAATGTCTATGGCTAACGTTGCATGTCACTGAACTGACAAGTGTGCACGAGTGGCATAAGAGATTCTGAGAAGGACGCACATCACTGCAAGACGCTCTCCAGCAAGGGCAGGCCCATCAAGTCAGCATTCGCCACAGACAGCAGATATGCGACGATGGATTTCTCGTGTTCCAGCACCCTCAGCCACCAAAAACCGAACTACACCTCACTGCTCTTCCTTACTTGCCTCCAATTCTAATGCTGGACGAACACACTTTTCACTACGCTCACCTACAAAAAATAACAAGAACAAATTAAATTTAAAAAATGAAAATACCGGACTGCGCAAAAAGCGAGCTAATTAATTAGGGATTTATAAATTAATTATTTCTCATCAATGTGAAACTATTTTTTATATTACTTACCTAGTTTATTTTTATTTACTTGTATTGATGAATTTTAAGTTGTGTTTAATTGTTAGTTCTATTTGTAAACCAGTTAGGTACTGCTTGCAACCTTAAATGAAACCTATACCTAAAGCTCCTTCATCGGTGCCAATTCAAAAGATTAAAACAATTTAAAATCCTGACTACGCTGTTGTTTTTGAAGAGGTCACCGCCATTTCATCTCGGCGCGTGCGAAAGACGCAGGCAAATTGACATGACTTAGGATTTTAAATCGTTTTAATCTTTTGAATTGGCACTGATGATGGAGCTTCAGGGGCTCCGAAACAGCTGTTTGCCAATATATATATTTTAGTTTGTGCTATTTAACGTTGTACATTTATTTTTAATATAACTGCACA
Organism: Maratus michaelseni; assembly: GCA_963931845.1. Taxonomy (NCBI): domain Eukaryota; kingdom Metazoa; phylum Arthropoda; class Arachnida; order Araneae; family Salticidae; genus Maratus; species Maratus michaelseni. The sequence goes on from OZ007597.1 coordinate 171,212,128, forward strand.
AAGTTTAATCCACCTTTTTAGAACCTAGCCTATAACCATCGGACGGTTAAGACGAATCGATAGCGACCTCATTCATTAAATTCCATCCAGCCGTTGGAATGTTTCTAGGGTATAAAGAAATCCACATACCCACATACATACTCAGATACGCGAAAACACATAACCCTTTTTGGCAGTCGGGTAAAAATACAACTATGAGTACCTGTGAGCTGTCATTATGCATTTCTACCAACCCTCGAGATGGAAGTATCGATATGTTACAACAACGTTGCCAACTTTGGCGAGGAATGTGATTTATGGCGGGTGTTAGTTTTTTATTTGACTGCATCTCATATATTTATATTTATGATGCAAGTAACATATTTTTTGGCTTTTTTGGTTAATATGTTTTAACAATTGTAATTTTAGAGCGTAATATGTTTTTACACAAGTGTCATGTGTTTAAAACAATTCGAATTACAGCCAAAGTAATTTTTTTCTAATATTACATCAATATTTGAAATGACAGCATTAAAAATAATTTTCATTTTTTAAATCGAATAATTTAAACTTGTTCTCGGTCAGTATGATTTCGAATTGCGTCGACTGTACTTTAATCCTCATTGTGTGCTTCGGTAAAATATTCTTAAAATATCGGGCTTTAGGTCGGAATCAGCTTAAGACTTGATGCTTTATATTTGTAATTAGGTATCTTTAATTTTTTTCATTAAAGAAAATTTAATTAAAAATCAAGTAGAATTTACAATTTTCCATTAAACAAAAATATAATACATATTAATCCATATTATATATATCGAATATAATTTCAAGCAGGTTCTTGAGAAAGAAAAAAATACTTTCAAAACTTTTAAGCGCGGAAATTTTAGTTATTTTCATTTTATTTATTTTTCGTTATTTTAATTTATGTTCATTTTTTTTTAAATTTCAATTTATAAAGTTCAAGTAAACATTGAGTTGGATTAGTTTTTCCGGGACCAAAGGAAGTTTCTCACACATCATTAACCTTCTAAAACCCATAGTACCTCATAATGCTACCATTAGTATTGTTAATTTCGCGTATTTTTATTATTATTATTATTTATTTATATATTCCGAATTCAGACCAGAAATTCAGAATAGTATTTTTTTTTTCATGTTTAATAACAGAAATTTCGCGATTATATAAAGCCAAAATTACCATTCGGAATTTCTACCTTACATGCTACCATGGACATTATCATGGACTATGTTAAATACTTTTATGTTTACTCAACAAATAAAAATTGCCAAATATTATTTACGATTAAAACTGAATACGAGTTACTTTAACAATGGAGTTAATTATGCGCCAAACCACACTTTATAAATTATACCAACTGCTTGTAAAACAACTGACAACAATGAAATATTTTAACCCTAAAAAGTAAAAAAAAAAAAAAAAAAAAAAAGAAAAAAGAAAAAAGAAAAGAAAAAAAAAAGAAAAATGCGTGCATTATTATTTAAAAAAAAAAAGAAAAAAAAATTAAATATAAAAACGATGTTTTAGAAAATCGATGGTGTCATGAGATTGAGTTTTGGGTAAACATAAAAATATCTAATTTAAAAGTTTGTACCTTAAACCCTTCAAATACAAACCTAATTTACACGTAAAAGTGACAGACACGCCCACATCTGTCCTCATGATACAAACTGTCTAAACGAAGTCTATATTTATATTGCAGAATCTGGACTTAAAATGAAAAATTCATTGTCCTGGTGAAGAGAATGCGATTACGATAGAATGTGTACCTGTTAACTCAAAAACGTGTCTAAATGAGCAAATATTCAGATTCGTTGCGATTCTTCTTATCAGGTATTACTGTCATTCAGGTTTACTTGTCATTAATAATTTTTACCCTTTACTTGCGAATATTATGGAATCTAGACTTAAAATGAAAAATGCATTGTCGCGGTGAAGAGAATACGATTACAATAGACTGTTGTCCTGTTTACTCAGAAACGTAAACGTGTCTAAATGAACAGATATTCCGATTCGTCTTATCTTCTCAAGTAATTTACTTGTCATTATTAAATTTTACCCTTCACTAGCGAGAGCAGTAAAGGGTGTCTAAATACTAACAAATTGCTGTAAAATTGTAAGGAAATAGTACAGATATTTTATTAAACATTTACTTTATATTTTGTTTGCTTTGAGTATTATTAAATGACTGTGATAAAGTTCTTATTGGAAACGTATCAAAATATTTGAACAAATAGAAAATTTTATTTGGATTTTTGTAAAATTTGCATCTCACACTATTTTAAATGTTGCTTTTAACCCTTTATCTACTGACGGTACTTATAAGTACCAGTGAAATAACTTGTTATAAAATTAATTTAATACATCGATAAGTAGTAATACAATTTAGAATGAGTTATAGATGCATTAATTTATCTTGTTCCAAAAGCGTTATTGGTTACACAAAACAAAAATATTTTTAAATGGATGATTTCTTTTGCGTTTGCATCTTTTCAGCTTTCTTGCCGTTGGGAGGGGGGGGGGAGAATTTTCAATTCGGAAATAGTTCTATATTTCTATTGTAAGAACATTATATTTGTACATTTCTTAATTCTACAAAATACTAAAAAAAATATTTAAAATAAAATATTTGAGTCGGGTTGTAAATATTGCAAAAATCCCTATAAATTCATATTTAATTAATCCTTCTAGAATCAATCTAAAATTTATTAAATGATTATGGAAATCTTCTAATGTAGTTTCAAATATTCACGAAAAATGCTTTAGAAGATAAAATTTTCATGCATTCATAATTCAGTACATAAAGTGTTAATACGGATCATGGTTAAAGAAAGGCTATCTATAAAATCTATTATGCAGAAGTCTGCACAGCAATGTCCTAGCAAATTGAACAAGCATTGCTATTGAGAGAAATCAAAAAGAAAAGTGTGAGGGGTTTAAAAACAATTTTCTCCCATTTCTTTTCTTTCTTATGTAATTTATTTAACACTTTGTTGACCGGCGATTTTGTATGAAATCTTGATTTTAAAACAGTGGAAGCTCCGCCCTCTTCTAGATAGGTTTCTCAAGTTTATGCATCAGTAAATATCGTACAATATACGAATTTAATATAAAATTTCTTACAATATAAAAAATATACATATATGGACAAAATTATACAGATGCATTTTTCCATTCTAAATAAGATAAAGCTTAATATGCCCTTATAAATATTGCCCTTATCTAATTTTGCCCTTAGTCAATGATGCTTGTTGAAACAAACACGAGTTACTCGTGACTGGTCAACCAGATGTTAAAAACAGTGATTTTATTCGGTTAAAACTTTCTATTTAAGTATGTATCATCTCATTTTCAGATAAATCTATACTAATATTATAAAGGAGTAAAGATTGTTTGTTTGTTTGGTTGTTTGTTTGTAGGGGGTAATCTCTGGAACTACCGAACCGATTTCAAAAGTGATGGTGGCAAATTGATGGTGACAACCCCTGCTCCAACATAGGCTATATTTTATGTTGGTGCCACTAACCCCAGGGGGTGCAAGAGCAAAAAACGTTCTAAAATTGCGATTTTTTAGCTATCAAACTGGCTATAAAGTCCTGAGAGCTTGCCAGCCGGTTCTGTATGTATGTATGTACGGGTAATGCAAGTACGGGCAACTTCGTAATGCGATAACTCTTCATAGAAATATCCGTTTTCCTTCAAATTTTGTTTATAGGTTCACTGTGTTAAGGCGCTTCCCTGATTAGTTTTCGGGATTGATTGGTTAAGTATAAAGGGAGGGAACAAGGGGCTAATTCCCCCCCCCCTTGATTTATATAAATGGGTTTTTCATGCAGAATTATTCCGTTTTCCTTCAAATTTTGTTTATAGGTTCATTGGGTTAAGACGCTTCCCTGATTACTTTTCGGGATTGATTGGCTAAGTATAAAGGGGGAAACGGGGGGCTAATCCCTCTTTAATTTATATAAATGGGTTTTTCAAGCAGAATTATTCCGTTTTCCTTCAAATTTTGTTTATAGGTTCACTGTGTTAAGTAGCTTCCCTGATTAGTTTTCGGGATTGATTGGTTAAGTATAAAGGGGGGAACGGGGGGATAATCCCCCCTTAATTTATATAAATGGGTTTTTCATGCAGAATTATTCCGTTTTCCTTCAAATTTTATTTATAGGTTCACTGTGTTAAGGCGCATCCCTGATTAGTTTTCGGGATTGATTGGTTAAGTATAAAGGGGGGAACGGGGGGCTAATCCCTCCTTAATTTATATAAATGGGTTTTTCAAGCAGAATTTTTCCGTTTTCCTTCAAATTTTGTTTATAGGTTCACTGTGTTAAGGCGCTTCCCTGATTAGTTTTTCGGGATTGATTGGTTAAGTATAAAGGGGGGAACGGATGGGGGCTAATCCCCCCTTAATTTATATAAATGGGTTTTTCATGCAGAATTATCCCATTTCCTTCCAATTTTGGTTAAAGGTTCACTGTGTTAAGACGCTTCCCTAATTAGTTTTCGGGTTTGATTGGTTAAGTATAAAGGGGGGAACGGGGGGGGGCTAATCGCCCCTTATTTTATATAAATGGGTTTTTCATGCAGAATTATTCCGTTTTCCTTCAAATTTTATTGAGAGGTTCACTGTGTTAAGGCGCATCCCTGATTAGTTTTCGGGATTGATTGGTTAAGTATAAAGGGGGGAACGGAGGGCTAATACCCCCTTATTTTATATAAATGGGTTTTTCATGCAGAATTATTCCGTTTTCCTTCAAATTTGTTTATAGGTTCACTGTGTTAAGGCGCTTCCCTGATTAGTTTTTCGGGATTGATTGGTTAAGTATAAAGGGAGGGAACGGGGGGATAATCCCCCCTTAATTTATATAAATGGGTTTTTCATGCAGAATTATTCTATTTGCTTCAAAATTTGTTTATAAGTTCATTGGGTTAAGCCGCTTCGCTGATTAGTTTTCGGGATTGATTGATTAAGTATAAAAGGGGGGAACGGGGGGCTAATACCCCCCTTAATTTATATAAATGGGTTTTTCATGCAGAATTATCCCATTTCCTTCACATTTTATTTATAGGTTCACTGTGTTAAGGCGCATCCCTGATTAGTTTTCGGGATTGATTGGTTAAGTATAAAGTGGGGAACGGAGGGCTAATCCCCCCTTATTTTATATAAATGGGTTTTTCATGTAGAATTATTCCGTTTTCCTTCAAATTTTGTTTATAGGTTCACTGAGTTAAGGCACTTCCCTGATTAGTTTTCGGGATTGATTGGTTAAGTATAAAGGAGGGGGGGAACGGGGGGGCTAATCCCCCCCTTAATTTATATAAATGGGTTTTTCATGCAGAATTATCCCATTTGCTTCAAAATTTGTTTATAGGTTCATTGGGTTAAGACGCTTCCCTGATTAGTTTTTGGGATTGATTGGTTAAGTATAAAGGAGGGGGAATGGAGGGGGCTAATCCCGCCTTAATTTATATAAATGGGTTTTTCATGCAGAATTATCCGATTTTCTTCAAATTTTGTATATATATTCATTGTAATTAGAGATTTACCTGATTAGTTTAAGGGGTTCATTAGTTAACTATGGGGGGGTGGTAACGGGGGATGACCTCTCCCCCCTTAATATATTGTTTATTTCTTTATTTTTCGATGGGCTTATTTCAAATTCTTTGAAATAAGAGTATAATATACAATTAGTGTGAATAGCCTGTGAACTCAATGCCCTCAGTTTAACTGGGCAGTTTTATTTTTATTTTTTATACTGAAGGAGCTAGAAATTTGAAATTTGTCATTGTAGGTTCTTATAAGATGTAAATGCTCTCTAAGAACAAAATAAAAAAGAAATTGAAATTTAAAAGGGTGAAATGAGCGAAAAGCGTTCTAAAAACAGTCTAAATTACAATTTCTATTAAATCTCTGGAACTACAGAACCGATTTCAAAAGTAATGGTGGCAAATTGATGGGACAATCCCTACTCCAACATAGGCTGTATTTTATGTCGGTGCCACTAACATCAATGAGGTGCAGGATCGAAAAATGTTCGAAAATTGCGACTTTTTTATACTGAAGGGGCAAGAAATTTGAAATTTTGCATTGTAGTTACTTATAATAAGATGTAAATGCTCTCTAAGAATAAATTTAAAAAAAAATCGAAATTTAAATGGGTGAAATGGGCGAAAAGCGTTCTGAAGTCATTCTAAATTACAATTTCTATGGAATCTCTGGAACCACGGAACCGATTTCAAAAGTGATGGTGGCAAATTGGCGGTGACAATCCCTGCTCCAACAGCCTCTTTAATAAAAAACTATGCGTTGCTGATGACTGGCTTTTTCGCTAATTGTTGCACCAGATTAATCTCGGAAAATGAAACATTTGAAGTTACTGAAAAAAATGATAGCTCAAAAAGTATTTGTCAGAAAATTGTTAGACAAACTGCGTTTGAAAGGTAAAAAATTGTATTTTTCTTGATATAAATTTCGAATCTAATGATTATGCCGTTTTTCAAATATTGAATTAAAAAAATTACCACATTTTCCAATGGAGTACCATAGCGAAACCTACATGCGTAAAAAGATAATGATAAGAGCGACGTGTCCTGACGTGTATATTGGCTATAGCACGAGTCACAAATTATAGTAGCCTTATTATTCTGTTAAAATATAAAAGTTATTTATGAAATGTCAATATTTTGTTTGATTAAAGGTTCGTTAAAAGAAATTGACCAGCGTAGCGGGCGTAGCTTGCTAGTATTTCATAAAATATCTCTTCAAAATGACTTTCTTCTTCCTTTTAAACATTTTTCAAAACTCAAAGTCTAATTATGGAACAGAGTCTCTCTCTCTCTCTCTCTCTCTCTCTTTTACATGCTATTTCACCAGGAGTGGCTTTAACCCATTACCCGCTGGTGTTGCGTTAACGCAACATTCAAAATAAAAGTTTATAAAAAAAAAAAACACTGACAAGCCACCACTAACTTAATATGTTAAAATATACTTTATTTAATGAGAAAAACTTTGCTATTAAAGATACCGAATATTCTCATTCAGAATTTTTGGTGGGAAACGAATTTCAGTAAAAATATTGAAGGCTCCGCCCACATAGTTTTGGCGGTTAATGGGTTAATAGCCCTGGTGTTTCTCCCAGCAGAGCTTCCACAAACAGGGTTCCCTTACGCTCGTATTCACGAATAACTTCGACCGAGAGTTGAACCGAGGGTCCAGTAACCCCAGGTTGAGGTTTTCAACCGAGAGTTGAAAACTCGTATTCACCGTCTACTTCGGACGAAAAGTTACCCAACTCAGAGTTACTCGACCCCGGTTCAATAAAGCGTGCTAATTGGTTAAAAAAATCAGATGACGTTTTCGGTTTCGCGTTGAAGCTTTGTTTGTTTATATTATGGAAGAAAAGTGCCGGAAAAAAAAGGAAATTAAATGTAGTACTTATTTTATTTTTTACAAAATATATGCACAAAATAAAAACTTGTAATTACTAAATATGGAGATTAACTTATTTTAATTTCTTACAAAGTTTAATATTTTTTTTTAACAATTTATTCAAATTTTATGTATTATTATTATTACTTTTAAACATATATGTGAGTTAAGAAAGGGATATGAAATGTGTTAATTGCTAAAGTAAATTTTATAAGTTTATTTTTCAAATAAAATTTGTCTTAGTAGCTAAACGAAAACTTGATTTGATCAAAACGAAAATTTTATTTCAACAGCAATTATGTTGATTTCTATTATTAATAGCTATAATTAGTAATTAATTAAATAATTTCTAATTAAGAAAATATTAAAATGGAGAAAAAGGAAAAAAATCCAGAAAGTAGCCTCTAGTACTATTTTTATTTTGTCGAATCAATTTATATATTAAATGATATCCAGATGTATTGATTTGATTTTTTTTATTTTCAGCAATCTAATTAAAATGATTAATTCTAATACAATTAGATAGTAATTAATATGCACATTGACAAAAGCAACAACAACAAAAGAGTGGAAATAATATCAACAGAGCTTCAAAGGAACAGAGCTTCAAAGAGTGCTTAAAAGGTGGTGTTTGTGGTTCTAACAGGGCCCTGGCACCAGGCACCCAAGTTTTTCAGGAGCTCCAACGGCGCATTCAATTATTGCTTCCGATCGGTTAACAAATATTTTATTTTAACTAGTCGCTAAATAATAAACTCCAAACTTGTTTTTAGTTTAAACTGTCAACCATGGATATATTGCTATTTTATTAGATGTTATTTTAATGAACACTAATATTTAAAACCTTTTAAGGCTACTATATAAATTTTCATTCAACACAGAATCGAGTAAAGTCTTTTCTAAATAATGATAAATGAATTCTGTATACTATCTGGACATAAAACTGTGAAATATTACAAAAAGTTGATTTTTTTTTTTTTTTAAATTGTAGCTTTTAGAAGCCCCTTTACCCCTTTTGTATAAGAATTTTTCCATTATCAGATTTACAAGTTCAAAGGTATTCACTTGACTGCCTTTGAATATTTTTTAATAAATCAGCCTAAGTAATTACAAAATATTTTTACATGCATAGACATCTATTTTTAGATCCAGTGCATCATTGAAAAAGATGTATTTATATAGAAAATTATACTTCATTTTCTATATTCTTTCTAGTTCTTAAATTTTATTTTTTTCACTCATTTAGATGTCACTTCATAGATTCAGTTACAATTTTATTTATGAGAGAGAGAGAGAGAAAAAAAAAAAAAGATTTTTAAATATTTTTTTATGAATGAATGGCGATAGATTTCTAGACTAGATAGGGAAAATAATGATAGTTCGTAATCTGATAAAACAATCTGAATTTATTAACGATAATTTCAGATAATTTTATAGTACTGAATTTTAAGGAATATAATTTTTTTAAATGTGATTTAGTGGAGAAGAATAAGTGCCCCATTTGCCCCACCCTACCCATGCATCACTCTATCTTTCTTTCTTTCTTTCTTTCTTTCTTTTCTTTTTTTTTTGGGGGGGGGGGGGGCGGGGGTCAGTGTTATAAGTTAATTAAAGTAAATTAAAACGTGACTCAAGATTCTATGTAAGATATAGAAATAAAAAGAAAGTTTAAAGTATTAAAAATATAATGTATGTAATCTCATATATATATATATATATATATATATATATTATCTGCAAACTTTTTAGCTGGTTTGTTTATATTTATACATACAACTCATATATTATATGTTTAATTATTTGCTTACATAAATATTCAAGATCATGAAGAGTAGAGTTTATTTGCCTTAAAAAATTGTCAACATTACCTAAAGGGCTAATAAAACATTACTAAAATAACATATTTTGCATTTAAGGTTATTTATTTTTTTCAAATTTTCATAATTGGAAGTGACAAAACGTTTATTTGAAGAGAAGCATTATTTTAAAACAAAGGTGTTTCTGGATTTTCTGCCTGGTGTTATTTTAAAAATGAACAATTTTTTATCAATGTATTTCAGCCCTTTACTTCTATTGTAATATTTTAAATTATATATAATTTTGAAATTAAAACACAGTTGAAACTTAAATGTAATTAAATAAATATTTCAGATTTCTCAAAAATTGGGAAATATAACGTAAAGCTCAAAAACAGAAATAACAATAGTATAGTGTTAATCAATGATAGAGTTGTTTAATTAATATAAACATATTCGTGATTTAAACTAAGAATAAACCTATTAAAAATCTTCAATAGATAAATACAACTCGTATGATATATTGTTTAGTTTAAAACCACAATATCTAATTTATAGAGCTAATCTTATATTTATATAACAGATCGTACATAAATAATAATAAATAATAATCTTTCACACAAGACACAAAATTTAACTTTTACCCATATTCTACGAGTACCAAAATCGAAAACCTACATTGAGTCAATGGATACTTGAACATAATCTAAGTATTTTTTACTTAAAGAAAAATGCAAATTAGTCTGATGTCTCAAATTTTAATTAGAGCTTACGTACGACATTTATTTCGCTACTATTAAAATACATTCATAAATATCTTTTTAAGATCAAAATTGCAAAAACAAATAACCTTAAATGCAACAATTTTTATTTTAATAGCAATTTATCTACCATTAATGTAATGTTGACTATTTTTTATGGCAAATAAAATTCTTCGCGACCATGCTTATTTATATAAACAAACAATTGAACATAAAATATAGAGGATTTATATATAAATATAAACAAACCAGATAAAAAAAATTGAAGCTAATACATATATATGAGATCACATACCTTTGCATATTGTTCTTTTGTTTTATAATAGTAATAAATTTCTATTATATCTTATACACAGACACTTGATTCAGTACGTAAGCTCGTAAGCCGCCATTATTGTAAAATGTGACTAGACTTTGACTTGCTCTCTCGTCTTGTTTTTTGTTAACTACGCATGCTCGGTTGAAAAACTTGAACTTCAACCCTCTGTAAAGCCACAGCCAGGTCGAGTAACTGACAGTAACTGAACCCAGCATTAGATTTCGCCTTCAAACCGGTCCAGTCAGGTAGACGATGAATACCATTTTAGCTTTCGACCCGGGTTTTCGGCTTAACTCGGGGTCGAAGTTATTCGTGAATACGAGCGTTAGAAATAGCACAGTTGAATTTTGAATAACATTATTTTCATATAGTAATATTCGCCTTATTTAATCACAGAATTTCTGTTATTAAATCATGTGATTTTTAGTTTTACGAAATAGTGGTATTTAAAATCTAATTGGGAATAAATCCTACTGATGACTACCAATTTCTAAAAAAAACTACTTAGATTTAACCATGTTTTGCATGTTTTTTTCTTTTTTTCTGCTTTTGTGTGTGTGTGTGTGTGACTGTGTTTCTCCCAACTATGCTAGATCATGAAATGCCAGGGCAATATTTTTTGAGTCTCGGAACCTTCCAAAAGATCAGTTGATATACAAAAAGAAAATAAACTACGGAAGCTTCTGGCATAAATTATGCAAGTTTTTAGCATAAATTTGACCGTTATTTAATGAAGGTTTTCTTTTTAATATATTTTAATTTAAAAATATTTTTTAGTTCATGCACAGTTAATTGTAGTTTTTCTTTTTATAAAAGAACTAAACATTTAATGATAATTTATTAGTTTGTGTTTATAAAAAGCGCCCATTAATTGTGTCACAATTCAAGAAGGTGGGGAGAGTAAACAATTTTCAAAGCGAAATCCAGCTTTAAAAAAGAAATATCCGTGATCTTGATAATAAAGATAATACAACATACTTACAAAACACAATAAACAAAACACAGTGTACCAACTGAAATGAAAACCTGTGTAAATGAACAGTTTTTTTCATCCCTTGGTATTCTATCTTCGCCTTCGAAACGATGAATTGATACAGAATAAAAAATAAAAAATGCGCAAGTTTCTGCCATTAATTATGCTAGATAAGTTATTTAGATTTTCTCGTTCATTTAAAAAATATAAGACTTTTAGAGTCTGATATTTTGCTTTTCTTAAAAGGTAAAACAATATCATGGCATCAATGAAAAAACACAACACAATTACGATATTCCTGCTAAGCTAAAATGGAGTTCTATATCACTGCCAAACTGGATCTTTTCCTTCTACTTATACAGCCGTAATAAAAAATCAAGATCCCTTTGTTAGAGAGGAATCAGATTTTCTCCCCGGAGGAATATAGGTGGCGCTTTTACCCACCGTGACTAATGCAGAAGTTCCATTTCTTTGCATTTCACTCTTGTGTTTTCTTATTATTAGATGTATAACGAAAATGAAATTGCGAGTTTTTATTTTTTTAGTAGAAAATGGTTCGTTGCTGTGTTCCATATTGCACTTCAAGTTCAGAGAAATTTAACTGAGAAAAAATTCACAGAAAAAATATCTGGAATTTATTTTCACGAATTTCCTTCAAAATTGGATTTAAGGAATAAATGGTTGAAACTTATATTCAGCGAAAATTTCTGTGTTATGATCTGTTATTACCGATACACCGGCAATCAGTAGAAGTACAGATCAAAATTTTCGAAACAGGTGCCTTATAAAATTGCTGAGGCTCTTAATTTATTTGCAGATTTAAACGGAAATTTAATGATCGAAATTATAAGCCATTTAATTAATTTTTTTTTAATTGCTAGCACCACCAAGAGTTAATTAGAAGTTTGCAAATATTGCCATTGTTAGCGGATATCTTGTAAGAGTAATTAAAGTAAATTTTGAATGTGAATTCTGCATTTCAAGCATAGAAACCGATCAATGTAATGCGACCATACTTTAGTTAATTGACAATCATGATAGAGGTGGATTGTCTTATCCCAAACCACAATTCATCTGTCTAATTTCCACAATTTCAGACTTTATGGAGCAGATTGTAGCAATCCTAAATTCAAACGGAATCGTCAAAACTATTTATGAATTGATATATCCGAGACTAATAAAAAATCCTTTATGGGAATGTGACTTAAACGATCATAAAATACATATATGCTTATTAGTATGTACAAAATTCTTGTCCATCATTTTAAAAGATATGGCAAAGAATTATACAAATGAAGCTAATTCATCTACATATAAGAACTCTTTAGCGAGAAATTTTTTAAATGTTACTTAATTTTAATTTTATAATAGTTACTGTATAAATACTGTATAATACTGTAATAATACTGTATAATATTTACTGTATCACGGTAAAAATTATCAATGTTTGAAGTATAATCAAGAAATGGAATCTGCATATACCTATAAATACATTTATGTATATAAGTATGGTGAATAGATTTATAACTTAATATTTTAAAATTTGTGAAAATATATTCTGTAATTTCTGTAACCACAATATTCTAAAATTTCCACGAAAACTATTCTCTCATAAATAGAACACATGATGTTACAGAAAAAAAAAACTTGGTTATGCTCTAAAATAATGAAACCTTTTAAAAATTATTATTATTTTGTTTCCATATATTTTATGATCAGCACCTACAATGTTTAAATTTACTGAAAATATCCGCAATCTACACACACACACACACATATATATATATATATATATATATATATATATATATATATATATATATATATATATATATATATATATATATATATATATTCTAAATAAGTAAGAATCATGTAAAAATAATCCATGTTTTGAGGGGGAGAAAAATCTATATGAGTAGATCGCCAGATATTGACGACGAAATAGGTTTTCTTATTCTGTTGACATTATGAAACATGTAAATATCTTTTTATTTTTATCATATACGCACTTTTATTCCATGACTGTTCAGAATTATAATAGAATATTTACGTTTACATGCAATTCTATTATATTTCTATATGTGCTTTTATATTTCAGATCAGCACCTATTTATTAAATTTATTTCAAATTGTTTTCATGCACTCATATATATACATATTTTAAATAATTAAGAATCGTGTAAAAAATAATACATGTTTTACTTTTGTGAAACATGTAAATATATATATATTTTCTTTTATTACATTTTTTTTTATACTATGGCTCTGTCCAAAATTCGAATATTGGATTTTATATTTTTCCCTGTTTTTTATATTGCCTAAACATAATAGAAATCTGTAATTATTATTATTTTTTCTACTTCCCTGTACACTTCATCTTCAGTACCTGTAATATTTAAAAATATCGAAAGTTGACCGCAATAAATTTTATGTACCCATTTTTTCTATCCAAAGTATGGCGCAAAATTAATTAATGTTCTGAAAAGCTCTCCTGATTTGAATAGACTATGATATTTTTGAAAACGTTTTGCTTTATTTTCTTGCTATTGTGAAACTAGTAAATATTTTTTTAATTTTTTACTGTGTATTTTACGCTCAGAATTATCAATGTTTCAAGTAATCAAGAATTTAAATGTATAGAATAGAAATTTACTTACAATGTTTGTTTTACATTTTATAGTAGCGTGTTAATTAAATTATTTTTAATTGCTTAAAGCATTATACAGTGAAACCCCGGTTTTATGTTTTTCACCAGACCGACGGAAAATAACGTACTAAGCGGGAAAACGTAAAATCGGGGTTTAAGGAAAACTAAAATATTGAAAAGAAAAGAAATGAAAATAGCATTCATCATATTACTCTAAATATAATCTGATTTTTTACCTTGTTTGTTTGTTTTTAGACACAATGTTATTTACAGCATTTTCAATACTTGCACAAGTTTTTCTAAATTCAGTTCTTGGTTTACAATAGCAGATAAAAAGTTTTTTACAATTTTCAAACTTTCAAGAACTTCTTTTGATGATAGCACTCTCTCTGTTGGTTCGTCGTCTTCATCATCTCCACTGTCATAACATGTAATGAAATCAGATATGGTCTGAATTATTGAAGTATCAACATCTTTATCACATTCAATATATTCATGACCATTGTTTTCTGGATGATCAAATTCAATATTTACAATAAATTCTTCCTATTTTGTCTCGTCTCAATGTGATTCACTGGATCCTGCATCGGTTAACTTCGGAAATCCCGCTTTTACAAAAGCATTGGAAATGTACTTTTTCCCAATATTATCCCACGCAGAACAGATAAAATGAAGGCTTTCTAACACATTAATATTTTGCTTCCAGGCATCTTGGAGATCCCCAGAGTCTAGTGCAAGAAGTGCGTTTTTAATTAGTGTCTTTCTGTAAGGCACTTTGAATGCTCTGATTATTCCTAAATCATACGTCTGAAGTTTGCTTGTACAATTTGGAGGGAAAAAATTCCTCACGCGCATTCTTTAGTTTGAGATCAACATGAGTGGTACATTGGTTAAGAAATAAAGTAATTTTTCGATTTTGCATGCACATCTTTTTATCCAATTTCCGAAGAAAATCTTCAAAAAGTGATTGGTTAATCCATGATTTTGGGTTGGCGTCGTAATCAGTTGGCAAACTTTTTACATTTTTGAAATAGCGAGGTTTCTTGGTTTTCCCGATTACAGATGGCGCTACTTTTTGCTTCCGTCTGAATTTGCACACAGCAAATGGGTCAAACGCATTTTTGACGGTTTTCCACCATGGCAATTTTACTCTTTAACCTTGTATGTCTGGAAACATTAAAAAATAGCCCAGTTTTGGTCGAAGGTTTTTTAAATGGCAGTGTTGATTCGTCCTATATTGAGCTCTAGAGTAAACGTGGCGTGCTTGTTTCTAACAAGCAAAATTCAAGAAAAAAATATTTTCTGCCTCTCGGTAGAAAAATGTTCGACGCGGGAAATCTTCAAAATGGATGACGCAAAATCCGGGAATTTTTATTATTATCAGTATAGGTTATTTGTTGGGACCAGTGAAAAACGACGTACGAAGCGGAAAAACGTACGAAGCGGGTAACGTAGAATCGAGGTTCCACTGTATTTATTTATTTTATCTCTAAATCTTTTAGTTTTACCAGTGTTTGTAGTAAAGAAAACGCGAAGCAAAAGATACATATGTTATATATACCTTTTATAACACATATATTGCAAAAAAAAATTTATTGTATGTTATAGAAATAACCTTTACTAAGCATTATTTATGGTGGGTATTCACACCATCTACCGGCTAAAGTAGCCCTTTAACGATTCTGAAACTGAGGGGTGATTGTGAAGGCTGTATAAGGGGAAAGATCGAGTTTGGCCGTGCCTGTAAAAACGGAAAATTTTCCGGATTCCGTCTTGTGAAGTTTCATTTTGTGTATCTCAGTTAACATCATTAAAGCCTTCCCATTTGCTTACGCAGTAAGGAATTGCCTTATGTACCAATCATGAAGATCTACAACGTCTGTTTCTTTTGATGTTGAAATAACAAATAATTTTTATTATACAATTTTTGTGACTTGTAAGTTATTAAATGACTGTGATTATGTTTGCATCAGAAAATTACTGCTATATTTAAAATTTCTGCTCAAGTGTAATATTCTGTATCGATTTTCCTATATCTTATATCCCACACCATTTAGAAAATTGTTTTTATTACGGGATAAAAGAAGACTTATCCATAAATTCCAATTTAAAGCAGTCTGCTAAATAATTTCTTGTTAAATTGCTAATTAAATGACATATTAATACTTTGCAGCGTTGCGTCATTTGTAATAGTCTCTACGCCTCATTCCACTCGGTCTCAATAGGGTTTGAGTAAACAGAGACCAGAAATAGTAGCACAACAAATCAGAAATTACGGCAGGGGCAAGTGGAGTAGCTACATATTCACCGCCCTAGACAAGAAAAATTAGAGAGCCCCCTGGTCTCTGGGAAAAGCCTGGCAAATTTTGTTTTAATATTTAAAAAGAATAAAAAATCATTTTACGCCTCACTCCACTCGCTCTTAAAAAGCGTTTGCGTAAACAGAGACCAGAAATAGTAGTATAACAATTCAGAAATTATGGGAGGGGCCAGTGGCGTAACAACATATTCAGCGCCCTGGAGCAAGAGAAATTAGAGCGCCCCCTGGTCTCTGGGAAAAACCTGGCAACTTTTGTCTTAAGGTTTAAAAATAATGAGAAATCATGCGTGAAACTTGTATTAGGAAACACATTCCAGTACTTCCAGAATACTCTAACGGAACTTCACCATTTACAAATGTGAAGGAAGATATCTTAAGCAAACAACTTATAAAATGTAGAACACATTTGAAATCCAGATTCGAGCAATTATCGTCCATATCCAGAAAAGTACTCAAATTATTTTGTGCATCACTGTTCATTATCTATAGATCTGTTTGTACTGGGTGTTTTGCGAAGGACCCCTAACTTTGAAAATAAATAACTCGGAAAGGGTGGTAAACAGAAGCCTGAAACCAGTGGTATGTTTATTAAAAAAACCTATAAGAATCTGATACAGAAACCAAAAAATTTTAGTTAAAAATAGCGCCGATAGATAGCACTGTAGACAGTATTACGGATACCTATAAAGAGAGCTTTGTCGATAAGAACGTTCAGTCGTTGAAGACTTCGCTGATGAAACGTGATCGCTATTAGCGCATGGTGAAAGAAATTCTAGAAGTGACATTGAAAGACATTGTTTATCGCAACAATCCTTTAACACTCGACGAGCTGGAGGAGGCTATTTGTCAATCTTGGGTGTTGATTTCCGTTGGATCACTACATAGAGTCGATGACAATGTCATTCTTCGTATATTGTGTGAAAGGTGCACATTTTGAATCGCTTTTCACGGATACAGCCAACTCATGGTTATTTCACCATCTATCGGTGCAATTTGTTACTAAAATTTTGAGGTTTCTGTATCAGATTTTTACCGTTTTAATAAACATATCACTGGTTGCATGCTTCTGTCTACCATTTCCGAGTTATTTATTTTCAAATTTACGGGTTCTTCATGAAAACCCAGTACATTACATATTGTCATTGTGCTAAAACTTAGCTTTGTTTAAAAAATGCATGGGACAGACAAATATTACTCACCTTCAACAATTTCTACCAATAGACGGAAATGCTATCGAATAATTTTGTGCAGTCGACCTGCATATTATGTACAGATTTTTATAAACGCCTTACATTTACCTAAAATTTAATTCCGGAAAAAACGCAGAACACAACTGAGAACGTACTTTCAGAAATTATCATCAATAGACGGCAAAGTAACTCTTTGCGTAGCCTTGTATATGCGTATCTTTATATTCTACAAACAACTCTTAGAATACTAAATGTAGTTCAATTAGGAAATGCATAACTCAATTCAAAAACACCCTTAAAGCTGCTTGTCAGTAAACTTCTCGCTGATGTTAATCTTATGTGCGTAGGATGCATTCGTATATTGAAAATATCTCCTCAGGAAATTAATATTTTTAACATCTGTTTTCTTTGTACTGTTGTTAAAGGATGTCTCTTTTTTTCTTAGTCGTCAAAATGTTTCTAAAATATATACTTAATTTTATGTAAAGTGTTAAAATCTTATTCAGCTTCGCTAAGATTTTAACACATACAATTATTAATTAAGCACATAATTTAGAAATATTTTGATAACTAAGGGGGAAAAAGAGACATCCTTTAAGAACAGTATAAAGAAAACAGAAGTTAAAAATATTAATTTCCCGAGGAGATATTTTAAGTATACGAATGCATCCTGCGCCCATAGGATTAACATTAGCGAGAGGAATCGGAAAGTTTACTGACGAGCAGCCTTAAGGGGCTACTTCACTCAGGCGAAAACACCCGTTCGCTAATGTTAATCATATGGGGGAAATAATTTAAGATATCTCAGATATCTCATTGGCATTTCAATCTTTTTAAATGTTTTTTTTTTTTTTTTTTTTTTTTTTTTTTGCATTGGATAGCTGAGATCAATCTCTATGCACGCTCCTTCGTAGTTTTTCGATTATGATTAGTTTTTTTTTTTTTTTTATTAAGGTACTTTCACTTTTGGAACCGGTTTCGAAAGTGAAAGTAGGAATCTTACATTTCATTCTACATTCTATTGTGTTTGTATTGTATTTTTATAGAATCGTGTATTTTGATTAAAACATGTATTAGGTAGCTTTCAATACAAAAAAGCATAAAGCTACCTATTGCAGCCGTTCGGAGGACAGCAATTCCGGAAAATTTTGGTATATTTTCACCGATCATGACCCCCAGACCCCAAAACCACCCTCCGTTCAAATGTTGATTTATATATATATATGATTATTATATATATGATCTATGTCATACGATAACACCAGTATTTATAGATCAATTTTGATTAAACTAATTGTGTGTATTAAGCTCACCAATGTCTCGACCGAGTTCGTTGGCCAGCTTGGTTCGCCATCTTGTTTCAAAATGGCGGCCACTGAAAGATTTTAAACTAAAATAAATATAGAAAAAGTTAAAAATTAAAATTTATTTTTTGCTTAAGTTTTAGGCAAGGATTCCAGAGCATTTTTTGTTTTACCCGTATCTTAAAAATCTGGCTGAAATAGAGCAGTTTGAAATTCTAGGGTGGCTGGCATTTTGAACAGCACATTACAAACAATGAAGACAGCACATTACAAAAAAACAACGATTTATTTGAGTTTTAGAGAACGCGATTTCTCGAAAATTATTATCTTTCATTGTTGTAATCATTTTGCCAATCATATGCGTAAAACTATATATTCATATCCGTTAGCGCCAAATTCTCGCCAAATTGACGACAGTTGGAGAAATAACCCCAAATTTGGCGACCAAAAATAAGTTTTCATAAATGAAGCCAACGTGGCTGTAGTTGACTAATTTAGCAAATTTCTAATTCAAATTCAGTATAAACGAATTTTCTGTAATCGGGTTATTTTTATTTTAGTTTGCTGTTTCGAGTAACATTAGCTAAAATTTTAAAACGAAGATATAGGAAAGCTACTTTTCTTCCCGGTACAGGCCGGAAGGACTTTTTTTATTACTTTATTATGGTGCTTTTTTTCTGTGATTGTGTCAAAGTAACTTCATTTTTTCCTCAACGTCGGCTTTTAACGATTTATGTGTTTTTCTATGATTGTGATGTGGATTTTTCGTGATTGAAAATTGGTATTATTTTAAAAATAGGATAAAATATCTCGTACAACGAAATGGTTAAACTACAAAAATTAGCGTAGTAAATCGCATCCATACATCCTGAAATAGCACAATTACTCGAAACTGAGATCATAAAAAGCTATTAAAAAAAATTCTTTTTAGCGCCAAATCACGTATGCTATTTAATGAATTCGAAGTGGACAAGATTATGAATGATTACCCAATAGGTTAAAAAATTTCCAAATATGACTGTTTTTTTGGGGGGGGAGGGGGCTGAGGATTTTTGTATTCTATTGCCATCGAGTAGATCAGGATGTACATAGATAAGATCTTACATCTAAATATTACGTTTCTGTTTTAATCAAATATGATGTTATGCGTTGTGCAAGTGTTTGTGCAATTCTGAAAAAAAAAAAAAAAAAATAGTCTGACCCGTTATGATCATTAACATTTTGAAATATCAAATTCTTGAAGAGGACAACTCCCCCCCCCCCCCCCTGTTTTTTTTGTTTTTTGCTGAAAATACCTTTCTCCAAAGAAATAACAATATGAGTTGTTTTGCTATACAATAACTCACCATCATTATAATTTAACGCAAAATTTTGGATTTCACAAAGGTTCGTCAAAACTTCGGTTACAGTGTCTAGAATAATATACTTCTAGACATTGTACGCTAGGTAGAACAGCGGGCCTAGGGTTGCTGGTTGAGAGACCGCAATCTGTGAGGCGACCTTCGTTATACATGGCCGGCAGGGCTTAATTTGTAACAAAAAAGTACCGGAGCCCTAATATTCTGCAGTACTAATAACCGTAGCGTGCCCCCCCCCCCCCGCCCTCTACCGTCACTCCAATCTGCATATTTATATTTCATACATTATCTGTATTTGCAAAATTTAAAGCAATTTTTTTTTAAGCAAAATAAAAAATTTAAGTATATCTAACTGCATTCACTTAGCTGTCAATTATTGCATTTTTTAGTTATCACTCCGGCCGAATAAAAATCTTTGCCTAATATTTATGTTAATTAATCGCAGAATTCTGCGATTAATTAACATTAAAATTAGGCAAAGACTTCTATTTCGCGATTAAATAAAGTAAGGATTGGGATTCGGAAATAGTGTTAATATAAAAAAAAAGAATAGTTCGCAGCTATGCATTTTTATGAAAAAATGAATGAAATTAAAAAAAAAATTAATATTTATATGCTGAAGAATCGAACAAAGATTTTCAATTTCCTATAAAAGGTGCATATCTTAAACTATAATCGATTCCTTCCATATTACAGTCTTCCGTGATGAGTCCTTGAAAATCAGATAAAATTAAACATCTGACACCGTGATCGGAAAGATTCGATGCTCCATCAAAATAGTTTTTCCGAAATAAAAGTTATAATTACACCAGATTTCTAAAATAGATATAAGTGAAATGTAGTAGATTTGGTTTACATTTCCATAAGTTGCTTTTGTACAAGAGATATTATTCCGCTTATCCATCAGATGCAAGTCTTTCGTGGTTGGAAGGTAAGTAAATATTGCTATTTGAGTATTAGGATAACATAAATTATTTTCCAAATTGTTGCTTATCAAAATAAAACCACCCTATAAAAGAAAATCCAATATATATTATAATCATTCACACAATCTATAGGAAATCACGAATATAAATTTAACAAGATTACGAGAGGTTCACGGGGGCAGAGACCCTCCCCCCCTCCCCCCTGAAGAAATGTACTTTTTATCTAAAAAATTACATGAATAAGAAGTTCATAAGAATTTCAGAATTTCATTGCATAAACCGTATTTAATTTAATGCTTCTAATTTTTTAAAACCTTCGAAGTGTTTTATATGCCTATAAATATCATGTATGTAATATAAAAAATTAAATTGTGGATTGTAAGATGCTAAATATGAAAAGTGATATTAAAAACTATGATTTTCAGAGCTGACGTAGAGGCTCCTGATCTGTAGATTTACTAGTATTGTCAGTAGAGTTGCAAAAATCCTGTTTATTCCCGGGTTTATTTCCAATAGACCCGGTTTATTCCCAGGTTTATTCCCAAAAGACCTGTTTTATTCCCAAAAAACCCAGTTTATTCCCAAAAAACCCGGTTTATTCCCAGGTTTAAACCGGGTTTTTTCTAGCCTTTGCAACTCTAATTGTCAGTTATGGGCGAAATGAGCATGCCTTGCCTTTTCTCTTATTACGTATGCCATGTTTACAGATGCATTTTTTTTTCGACGCCAGGCAACGTTGCAAAATTTACCCGATGAACGAATTACATTTTCACGATGAACGAATCTCGTGTGTTTATTTACTTTAATGGATATTGGGATAAATATTGAGCAGTTAACCTAATTTCAACGGAAGTTATCTCAGAATCTGTACATTTTTTAATGTAACTCATCTCTCAAAGAGACAATCTTTTTTAACGATCTTTCTAAAAATGTAACTTTTATGCAATTTTATTGGAAAAAATATTTTTTAATAAAAATGGCCGCCTGACATATGAAAAAGGAAGTGATTAGCCCGTATTTGTTTTCCTCAGTCACACGACGTGCGCTTTTATTATATAGATTACGTATGATAAGATTTAATAGAATGAATAAAACTATAATTAAACAATTTTAGTATACAACTTCGATTTTTTAATTTAGTAACAGGGAAATAATATGACTCAACTTAAATATGACATAATCACCATGCCAACCTATAATCATTACCTATCATGGGATATCATTGAATTAATTACGTATGATAGGATTTAATAAAATGAAGAAAACTTTTATTAATATCTTTTTAAGTTTCGATTTGATTTTCATAAAATTTGAAATGACTCGACAAAATTCTGCAACGATTATATACAGTGTCTCACATAAGTGATGGGACACTTGTGCTTTACAAAAGGAAACTAATCAAATAAATTAAAAAAACATGTACACATTTTTTTTGTGGGTGTGTTTCATACTTAAATTTAGTAAAGATTATTACATAACATACATTTTGTCAAAATATTAAAATATTAATTTAATAAAAATACAAATGTTTAGAACGGAGCAAAAAATAGCTCACATAAGTGATGGGACACCATTATATATGCAACAAAAATCGCCTGAAATAAGCAATAAAAATATTTTTTGGGGTTTTATTTTTACTTAAAAGCAATTGGCAATAATTTATAAAATCGTCTGCAGTATTTCTCTCCAGTTTGTTTTGGAATTTTTGTGTTTTTTAGCTCTGTGTAGTCATGAATGCTAAACGAAAAGAAACTTCGCCTGAAATTCGAAAATTAGTTATTAATTTGCATATTGAACGTGGAAAATCTATTAGAAAAACTGCTGAAACAGTTAACTTGAGTCGTTCAACAGTTTTCAATATCATTAAACGATATAAAAAGAATCATATGATTCAGGATAAAAGAAGACCTGGCTGACCATCAAAGCTATCCAATGGAATAAAGCGAATTATCGTTCGAAATATTAAAAAA
Source organism: Maratus michaelseni (assembly GCA_963931845.1). Lineage (NCBI taxonomy): Eukaryota > Metazoa > Arthropoda > Arachnida > Araneae > Salticidae > Maratus > Maratus michaelseni. The sequence goes on from OZ007597.1 coordinate 171,235,122, forward strand.
AATCCAAGAATTAGTGCTTCAAAAGTTGCTGCTGATTTACAAGCATTATATGGAATAATTGTTAATCCTGAAACTATTAGAAGGGTAATTCGATCTGCTGGATATCACGGTAGAGTAGCCAGGAAAAAATTCTTCGTAAGTGAAAAGAATAGAAAACTCAGACTAGCTTTCGCAAAATCCAACATAAATAAGAATTCTGATTACTGGAATAAAGTTATATTTGCTGATGAGAGTAAATTTAATATATTTGGTTCTGACGGTAGAATCTTGGTGTGGAGAAAACCCAGGGAAGAACTTCGCAAACAGAACTTGGTACCAACAGTAAAACATGGTGGAGGAGGAGTTATGGTATGGGGGTGTATGTCGTCCGCTGGAGTTGGTAATTTTGTTTTTATTGACAGTATAATGGATCAGTACAAGTATATTGATATTTTAAAGCAAAATTTGAAATCTTCAGCACGAAAATTGAACCTTCATAACGATTTTAAATTCTACCAGGACAATGACCCCAAGCACACTGCTCTGAACGTTAGACTCTGGCTGCTATATAACTGTCCTGAAATAATAAAAACACCACCACAATCTCCAGACTTAAATCCCATAGAGAATATTTGGCAAGAATTGGAATCAAGAATTCGCAAACACACCATTTCTTCAAAACAACAACTAAAATCGGTGCTTCAAGAAGAATGGGGTAAAATCACTCCAGAAATCACAAAAAAAATAGTCGAATCCATCCCAAAAAGATTAAATCATGTTTTAAAAGTAAAAGGAAATCCAACAAAATATTAAAACCTTTTAAAAAGTAAAATTTGTGGATAAATATTTGATGGAAAAGTAAGTGTCCCATCACTTATGTGAGCCATTTTTTGCTCCGTTCTGAACAATTGTATTTTTACTAAATTAATATTTTAATATTTTGACAAAATGTATGTTATGTAATAATTGTTACTAACTTTAAATATGAAACACACCCAAAAAATTTTTGCACATGTTTGTTTATTTATTTTATTGCAGTTTCTTTTTATAAAGCACAAGTGTCCCATCACTTTTGTGAGACACTGTATATATATATATTAGATTTCAAACCATTCGGTTGGGGAATTTTTGCAAGACGACGACTATAGGAGTTATGTATTTATATAATTAGGAACGCCCCTAACAATGCACATTAATTTCAAAGAAATCATCTCAATGAATAAAAAGACGGTTTATTCTAGAATTTTTTATTAGATCACGATCATGGCTGCTATTGGCGAATCATTTTTTTATTATTTTCTCTAGAAAAACCTTTTAATAGTGCGTCACTCTCTTTATGTTTTGTTTATACCATTTACTATATCAACAGAAAAAAAAAAAATCTAGAGTATAAATGTGTAAATAATAGTCCGAGGGAAAATGTAATAGCTATAATTCAGAAAATAAAATACATTTTTTACCCTGGCTGAATTTTTACCCTAAAAATTTGTTTTGAAAAGTAAATTTGGGGCCCCTTTGTATTTCAGTGGGTAAGCTCGGACTTCATGGGTCTATTCGTTAAACAGGCCTTGACTTTACGCACTCAATAAATCTACAGAAAACATGCTCTAGTGCACCTCAGTAATGTATATCAATTTCATTAAAATACACTGTAAACGATTTTTCCCCATAGATATTAATGCAATGGAATACTTTTGAGCGTTCTTGTAAGCGAGCTATAAATGCTACTCACTCTATACTCTATATAAATTATGTTGCCAGTCACCTCAGTGACGCATATAAATTTCCTTTTGTTTGAAGCAGTATAACATCATTAAAATGTAACGCAAATGATTTTTCCCCATTGACCGTAATGAAACAGAATACTTTTGAGTGACCCTGTAAACAAGTTATAATTGCTACTTATTCTATGCTCTATAAAAAAACATGTTGTCATCTACCTCAGTGAAACATTTCTATTTTGTTATTACTGAAATAGTGTAACATTATTAAAATGCACTGAAAACGATTTTTCCCCATTGACCGTAATGTATCGCAATATTTTTGGTTGCCCCTGTAATCTAACAATGAAACACTTCATTTTCAATACCGAACATGTTATACTGAACCTACATTAACATATATTAATTACATGGCAATCGGACAGTATTTATGCGAGTTAGAGCGCGTGCATGCAGGCAGACAGACAAACAGACAAACCGAATCCATAAACACTTTTCAACTATGTTAGAAATTTAAAAGAAAAAAAAAACTTAATAGATCTTTAAGAAAAGCAAATGAGAAATTTAAACCATGACTATCCACTCTATAAGATAAACACTATTTTTTGTTATCTATTTCTATATAAATCAAGTAGTAATTCAGTATACAAATATTTCTTCAAATTTCACAAAATACAGTCTGACCTCTATATAACGAACCTCTATTTTATGAATTCCTCTATTTTAACTTACTTTTCTTTAGAATGAAGAACATTTTTACGAATTTCCTTGTAAAATAAGATCTAAATAGCGACATGCATTCTCCATTTAGTGAACTTTTTCTTTCTATCTAACATTGTTTTCTAACTATTTCTCAAAACATTTCCAGACATTTCAGATTTGATCTTTCTTTTTACATATTTTACTCATACAATAATATAATAAAAAAATTAATTCATTAATTTTAAATGGAAACTTATTTTCTTAAACTAAAAATACAGTGAATTACTGGACAGTAATGCTGTCTTCTTCTTATTATTTTTTTAGAATAAAATAACAAAAAACAAATGGATATAATTTATAAAAAAAAATACAAGTAATTAGTTTCTCATATGACATTTAATTTTTATTAATTACTAGGGCATCCAACCCGGGCTTCTAGGGATAGAGAATATATAGGTGAAAACCTTTTTTTTTAATGAAAACTCTAATACATTTTTTTACATTTAATATATATATATATATATATATGTAGATAGATAGATAGATAGATAGATAGATTGCGTCCTAATAACACCAAAGAACATGTCAATTATATATTAAATAAAATTTTGAAATTTATTAAAAGCGGTCATTTCGTAATTGCCTCGTGTCAGAAGTTAATAGCCGAAAAAATCGATAGAAATTCCTTTATCTACAGCAGTGTTTTTTATTCTGATAATTACAGCGGCTTTAAGCGCTTATTTCGATTACATGTCTGTTAAATTTGTGTTTTTATTTATACTATTAGTCGGGCTCCACCCGTCTGTTCGCTGCACTCTCCAACGCCCCACGTAATCTTATCTATTCGCGATTCCATTTGATATCTCGCAGCAATCCATATTTTCTAGAAGAAAAGAAAAAAAAAAATACCAGGAAGATCTACGCAGATTTTCATTGGTCCATTTCCAAATCGTTTGGCAAATTTCGAAATCGTTACTTTTTTTATTAATATAGAGAGATTATATTTTGTTTTAAAGAGTATACACCGAATTTGTTACTTACATATGATCCCCCCCCCCCCCCCCCTCTAAACTAGATTTTGCCTCATAAGAATTCATATATTTCATGTTTTATAAGCTGAACACATTTGCCACGGCTGACGGGAATTGTTGTCTTCTGGATAAATACGTATAACTTCACTCAGCGCGATTGTTTTGAATTATTTATGTTATTAGACTTTTGTAATTCTGAACATCTGATATTCACTGAAACAGCATGTTACTGTATTAGCCTTAACCAAGAATTTCGCATATTTGCTGCATTTTATATTTTAGGACTTTAAGCGGACGCCTGACATATAAAGCCGGGTCTTATGACACTTTTCATCTAAATTAGCTTCAAGTTAAATACTTTTATGTTTACTCAATAAATAACAAGCTGGAAATTGTACGTCAAACGTGACAAATGAGGTGCGTTCGTACTGTAGCTAGCTAAATAAATATTCAGATCTTGATTTTTTATTCTGCGAAATGAATGATATCGTCTGCAGATTAATTTCTGTCATAAAATAAGTATCTCGGTCGCTTGACAATTCAATCTCGGAAGCTCCTGTAACAAGAAAGCACCGATTAAAAAAAAAAAAAAAAAAAAAAAAAAAAAAATTCAAATTTCTTAATAAATATTTTTATTAATATCTCCTAAAGTTTTGATTCGATTTTAATAAAATTTGAAATGTCTCGACAAAATTCTGCAAAGATAATATATCAAAAATTTCGAACCATTCGGTTGGGTAGTTTTTGCTTTGTTATATGCGGACGGACGGACCAAGCGACGACAATAGGTGCTATGTATTTGTATAATTACGAAAGCACCTAAAAATTGCCAAATATTCTTTACGATTAAAACTGAATAAGAGTTCCTTCAACAACGGAGTTTATTATGTGCCAAATAACACTAGATAAATTATACCAACTGCTTCTAAAACAACTGGTAGTAATGAAATATTTTAAACCTTAAAAAATAAAAAAAAAAATAAAAGAAAAAGAAAAATGTGTGCATAATGGAAAAAAAAAGTCTTTATTTAAATATGAAAACGATGTTTTAGAAAATCGATGGTACCATAAGATTCAGTTTCGGGTAAACATGAAAATATCTAATTTAAAAGTTTGGACCTTAAACCCTTCAAATACAAACCTAATTTACATGTAAAAGTATCAGACAGGACCACATCTGCCCTCATAATACAAACTGTCTAAACGAAGTCTATATTTATATTGCAGAATCTGGACTTAAAATGAAAATTCATTGTCCTGGTGAAGAGAATGCGATTACAATAGTATGTGTACCTGTTAACTCAGAAACATGTCTAAATGAGCAAATATTCAGATTCGTTGCGATTCTTCTTATCAGGTATTACTGTCATTCAGGTTTACTTGCGAATATTATGGAATCTAGACTTAAAATGAAAAATTCCTTGTCGTACTGAAGAGAATACGATTACAATAGACTGTTGTCCAGTTCACTCAGAAACGTAAACGTGTCTAAATGAACCTATATTCCGATTCGTCTTGTCTTATGACGTAATTTTCTTGTCATTATTAAATTTCACCCTTTATTAGCGAAAGCAGTAAAGAGTATCTGAAGAGTAACAAATTACTGTAAAATTATAGGGAAATAGTGCAGATATTTTATTAAACATTTACTTTTTTTTTTTTTTTTTTTTTTTTTTGCTTTGAGTATTATTAAATGACTACGATAAAGTTCTTATTGGAAACGTATTAAAATATTTCAGCAAATAGAAAATTTTATTTGGATTTTTGTATAATTTGCATTTCATACTATTTGAAATATTGCTTTTAATACGGATCATGGTTAAAGAGTGGCTGTCTATAAAATCTATGATGCAGAAGTCTGCACAACAATGTCCTAGCAAATTGAACAAGAAGAATTGCTATTGAGAGAAATCAATAAGAAAAGTCTGAGGGGTTTAAAAACATTTTTCTCCAATTTCCTTTCTTTCTAATGCAATTTATTTAACACTTTGTTGACCGGCGATTTTGTATGAAATCTTGATTTTACAACAGTCGAAACTCCGCCCTCTTCTGAAAGTCTTTCATTAAATGGTTTTTCATATAAGTTTCTCAAGTTTATGCATCAGTAAATATCGTACAATATACGAATTTAATAAAAGATTTCTTACAATATAAAAAATATACATATATGGACAAAATTATATAACTGCATTTTTCCATTTTAAATAAGATAAAGCTTAATATGCCCTTATAAATATTGCCCTTATCTAATTCTGCCCTTAGTCAATGATGCTTGTTGAAACAAACACGAGTTAACTCGTGACCGGTCAACAAGGTGTTAAAAGCAGTGATTCTTTTTCGGTTGAAACTTTCTATTTAAGTAAGAATCATCTCATTTTCAGATAATTTTTTCATAAAATATCTCTTCAAAATGACTTTTTTCTTCCTTTTAAACATTTTCCAAAGCTCAAAGTCTAATTGTGGAACAGAGTTTTTTTCTTTACATGCTATTCAACCAGGACGGGCTTTAATAGCTCTGGCCTCGCTCCGGAGCCCATTGCAATAACACTTCCGAAAAACGAATCCTATCTCCTCCTATCTCCAATCTTTTGCCTTCTTTTGTACCAAAACACTTATAAGTGACGTAATGTATCGCACACGTAAAAAATGGAGATGAAACTAGAGCTCCTATATTATAGTGAATATTTAAATATTTGCCGAATCTCACCAGGGTCTACCACAAAATGAGGTTATTTCCCAGAAACTGCTGCTTGATTAAATAATCATAATAATAATTTCTTGGCGCATAAGATTGTCTGAAAATTTCCCTTATAAATGTTTTTGATATTTGTTCATACATTATTTATATTTATATACATATGCATAGCTGTGAACTATTCTTTTTTTGTGTTAACACTATTTCCGAATCACAATTCTGAGCTTATTTAATCGCAGAACTCTGCAATTAATTAACATTAAGATTAGGCGAAGGTTTCTATTTGGAAGTAGCAATAACTAAAAAAGTGGAATAGTTAATAGCTAAATATACGAAGATGTATTTAAAATTTTATTTTGCTAAATAAAAAACAACAAGTGGGTAAGTGTGATCGAAGATCGCACAAAGGGTTTCATTTAATATTCCTTTCAAAACACTTTATCCTTTCTTTAATAAATCCAAATAAATTTCATTTAACAACAAAAGAAAAGTCATGTTTTTTATGAAGTAAAAATTTACCGGTTTATTTTTTCGTGTTTTCGAATATCTAAACCGATCTGGGTGGCTTAGTGGTAAAACGTTAGCACGGTACGCTGAAGGTCCCAGGTTCGAGTCCTGGCGCAGGTCAATTTTTCACTCATGTTGGTTTAGTGCATTTAATTGTCTGATAAAATGTGTGTTCTTATAATATTGTAAAATAAAGTAATCAGACGTAGTGTTCATGCTTTTAATATATATAAAATTTACATTTTTAGAAAATCTTTAAAAAAAAATTAATTTTGAGGGAAGAGGTACCTTCTGAAATGTATACATTAAGAGTTATCGGCATTTAAAATTTCTTTCCAAACGTAAACAAACTTTTCGAAATGGAATTGAATATGATTAATTTATTTCTATAAAATCACGGTAAAGGACAAGCAATTCGTTCGCAGGCTGAGATCCTTTGACGTCATTTTTCTATAAATTAATGGAATCCAGTTGTTAAATTGTTTTTGTTTTAGAAGTTAAGTTTCCATTTAAATTTAATGTAAGAGTACAGCGTTTAATTGAATAAAATAATGTAAATCTAAGAAATTGTTAAGATATTTTGCTACTTTTCACCATTAACTACGTTTTCTAAAGATTCGCCAATCAATGGGATTTAATGCTAATAATAAAAGAGCATGATATCACGTTTGATTTCAAAAGCAGCGCTGACGCGCTATGTACTGTTTGTCGATCACAAGAATAGCTCTCGCCGAGAAGTCTGCGCCTGTCTGTTGCCGTGGAAACAAGACTCGCTCCATTTTCGACAGGGGAAACCAGAAGATAGGCATTCACAATAGTTTACTAAACGCTTTTATTATTATTGTTTTTTTTTTTTTTTTTTTGTAATTATTTTAATCGATTTATCGAGTGAAAGAAAACTGTTTCATATATTATTTATATGATAATATTTAGATTTTACAAATGAAAATAAAATATGAATCAATATGAATTAATCATGAAATTTATTACTGTTAAAATGAAATGAAATTAGCTTAAATAATTGTTTAAAAATTGATATTTTCATAACCATTAATAATTATCAATGACTTTAAATTATTAATACAATGACCGAACTTCAGTGATTATTATAGATTTCAGTATGTATCATATATTCTAATACGAGCAAATCTTGTGTGTGGTTATATATATATATATATATGCAAAAATTATCTTAAAAACGGCTCTAACGATTTTGACGAAATTTCGTATCCTACCGTTTTGGGGCACCAGAAAACCATTGGGCTAGGTCACATGCTCGAGAAAATTCGATTAGTGGGTCATTTTGGGTCATGGTCTAGCTAATTGTATCTAAAAAACGGTTCAAACGATTTTGACGAAATTTTGTATCCGACTATTTTCGGGCATGAGAAGTCAATTGGGCTGGGTCACATGTTCGAGAACTTTCGATTAGTGGGTCATTTTTGGGTCAACGCGGGTCAAATTAATTTTATCTAAAAAACGGCTCTAACGATTTTGATTAAATTTTGTATCTTACGAGTTTCGGGCACGCGAAAATCATTGGACTAGGTCACATGTTCAAGAAAATTTGATTAGTGGGTCATTTCTGGGTCATTCTGGGTCAAGATCTAAAAAGCGGCTCAATTTACACTAAATTTTGCATCCAATGGTTTTCGAGCACGAGAAGGCTGTTGGGCTAGGTCACATGTTCGAGAAAATTCAATTAGTGGGTCATTTTGGTCATGGGTCATTATGGGTCAAGCTATTTTATCTTAAAAACGGTTCATAGGATTTGAAATAAATTTAGCACCCTACAGGTTTAGTGAACAAGAAGACTATTAGGCTAGGTCACATGTTCGAGAAATTTCGATTAGTGGGTCATTTTGGTCATGGGTCATTATGGGTCAAGCTATTTTATCTTAAAAACGGCTCAGACTATTTACACTAAATTTTGCATCCTATGGTTTTCGGGCACGAGAAGACTGTTGGGCTAAGTCACATGTTCGAGAAAATTCAATTAGTGGGTCATTTTGGTCATGGATCATGATATTTGAACTCAAATTTATATTTGACCGAGCATAGCTCGGTCTTCCCTGCTCGTTTTCAAACAATTTGCAAGGACGGAAATTTTTTTTTTATCATTAAAAATATAAAAAATAATACCTTCTAAACTTTTAGAATTTATTCAAGCATGTGAAAATTCTCTGAATCACTCTCAGCAGTCTCGGTTTCTTCTGAATCACTCTCAGCAGTCTCGGTTTCTTCTGAATCACTCTCAGCAGTCTCGGTTTCTTCTGAATCAGAGTCGTCGGTATTAATGTTAAATGACAGTTCGTCTAATAGATCCTCTACCAGTCCATCTTTTTCCCAGTAATTATTTTCAACGTTTTCGACGTGTTTGCAATGCGCTGCCCATTCTGCCGAAGTAACCTCAGTGATAGCTGTTTGAAGTAAAGATTTTAGATTGTCCAAACTTAAATCACCAGTAACATTTCGTTCTTTTACTTTTCTTTTTACAGAGGACCACACAAATTCTATTGCGTTTAGATCACAATGATAAGGGGGGAGTCGTAGAACTTCATGTCCATCTTTTTCTATTAAATTATCAATTTTATAGACGATTTTCTTTGGACGATTGCTGTCTATAAGAGAGAATAGTTCCGCTTTCCGCATTTGTTCGTCGCAGTATATTTTGTTGTTTTTCAGCCAGTCAATCATAACTTTTTTTGTAGAATACTTTGTAGGAGTGAGGTTTTCAACAGTTGTATGATACGGAGCATTATCCATACATACGACACTGTTTGGTTGCAAATTAGGAAGAAGTTTTTCCAACACCCATTTTTTGAAGTTTTCATAGTCATCCCGTGATAGTCACCGCTTTTTGTCGATGCTTTATATACTAGTTGAGCATCCGTAAGAAAACCTGTTGATGATCCAGCATGAACAACTATAAGTCTATTTTTCGCATTAACATTTGCTGTAACTCCCAAAACTGTGTCGTCTTGCCAACATTTCTTAAATGTCAAGTTGCTATCGACCCAAGTTTCATCAATATAGACAATCGGTCGTCCAGTGTTCCTATGACGTCTCATTTATCTCAAATATTTGTGTCTCCAAAAAACAATATCTGGCTTTTCCATGAGAACTTTTCTTTTATTCACGCACGTGTGTGTGTAAGTGTATTTCTCCCAACTATGCTAGATAATGAAATGCCAGGGCAATATTTTTTGAGTCTCAGAACCTTCCAAAAAATCAATGGATATACAAAAAGAAAATAGACTACGGACGCTTCTGGCATGAATTATACAAGTTTTTAGCATAAATTTGCCCGTTGTTTAATGTAGTTTTTTTTTAATATATATATCTTTTAATTTTAAAATATATTTTAGTTCATGCACAGTTATTTGTAGTTTTTCTTTTTATAAAAGAAATAAAAATTTAATTATAATTTATTAGTTTGTGTTTATAAAAAGCATCCTATGTCACAATTCAAGAATGTCGGGAGGGGGAGTAAACAATTTTCAAAGCTTCTCATCACTCCAGCGAAATTCAGCTTTAACCCTCTGAGTGTTTTGAAAACGGGTAAAATTGTAATGTTGTTTTCTCTGCATTTTGTTTTAAATGCTAAAATAATATGTTTCTTTCAGCATTATAAGTAAAACTTAATTGCAAATATGAATGTAACCCTTGAGAGTATTAATCATTCTTCAATGTTTTGAAAATTCATTAAATCTATACAATTATATTATCTTAAACATTGCATATACTGCAGTGAAACCTGGAGCTTAGTGAACGGAATATTACGTTCCACACGCTTAGAGGGTTAAAAGTGAAAAATATCCGTGATTTCGATAATCAAGATGATACAACATACTTACAAAACACAATAAATAAAACACAGTGTACCAACTGAAATGAAAACCTGTGTAAACGAACAGTTTTTCCCACCCCATCCCTTGGTATTGTATCTTAGCCTTCGAAACGATCAATTGATACGAAAGAAGTGGAAGTTTCTGCCATTAATTATCCTAGATTAGTTATTTAGATTTTCTCGTTCATTTAAAAAATATAAGACTTTTAGAGTCTGATATTTTGTTTTTCTTAAAAGGTAAAAAAATATCATGGTTTCAATGAAAAAACACAACACAATTACGATATTCCTGCTAAGCTAAGATGGAGTTCTGCATCACTCCCAAACTGGATCTTTTTCCTTCTCCTTATACGGCCGTAATAAATAATCAAAATCCCTTTGTTCAGGGGGAATCAGATTTTCTCCCCGGAGGAATATAGGTGGCGCTTTTACCCACCATGACTAATGCAGAATTTCCATATCTTTGTCTTTCACTCTCGTGTTTTCTTAGATGTATAACAAAAATGAAATTGCGATATTTTATTTTTTAGTAGAAAATGATTCATTGCTGTGTTCCATATATTGCACTTCAAATTCAGAGAAAAAAATATCTGGAATTTCTTTTTATGAATTTCCTTCAAAATTGGATTTAAAGAATAAATGGTTGAAATTATATTCAGCTAAAATTTCTTTGTTAATGATCTGTTATTACCGATACACCATCAATCAGTAGAAGTACAGAGCAAAATTTTCGAAACAGGTGCCGTAAAAAATTGCTAGGGCTCTCAATTTATTTGTAGATTTAAACGGAATTTTAATGATCGACATTATAAACCATTTAGTTAATTTCTTTTTAAATGCTAGCACCACCAAGAGTTAATTTGAAGTTTGCAAATATTGCCATTGATAGCGGATGTCTTGTAAGAGTAATAAAAGAAAATGTTGAATGTGAATCCTGCTTATCAAGCATAGAAACCGATCAATGTAATGCAACCATACTTTAGTTAATTGACAATCATGATAGAGGAAGATTGTCTTATCCCAAACCACAATTCATCTGTCTAATTTCCACAATTTCAGACTTTATGGAGCAGATTGTAGCAATCCTAAATTCAAACGGAATCGTCAAAAATATTTATGAATCGATATATCCGAGGCTAATAAGAAACCCTTTATGAAAATGTTACTTAAACGAGCATAAAATACATATATGCTTATTAATATGTGCAAAAAATTCTTGCCTATCATTTTAAAAGATATGGCAAGGAATTTTACAAATGAAGCTAATTCATCTGCATATAAGAACTCTTTATCGAGAAATTTTTTAAATGTTACTTAATTTTAATTTTACAATAGTTACTGTATAAATGCTGTATAATATTTACTGTATCACTGTAAAAATTATCAATGTTTAAAGTATAATCAAGAAATGGAATCTGCATATACCTATAGATACATTTATATATATATAAGTATGGTGAATAGATTTATATATTAATATTTTAAAATTTGTGAAAAAATATTCTTTAATTTCTGTAACCAATATTCCAAAATTTCCATGAAAACTATTCTCTCATAAATGGAGCACATGATGTTACAGAAAAAAAAAACTTGTTCATGCTCTAAAATAATGAAACCTGTAAAAAATATTATTATTTTGTTTCCATGTATTTTATGATTAGCACCTACAATGTTTAAATTTACTGAAAATGTCCGCAAACTACATTTATATATAATAGAATATTTAAGTTTACATGAAATTCTATTATATTTCTATATATGCTTATATATTTCAGCTCAGCACCTATTTATTAAATTTATTTCAAATTGTTTTCATGTACATATATATATACATATTTTAAATAATTAAGAATCGTGTAAAAATAATCCATGTTTTAAGGAAAAAAAAAAAAAAAAGAACTCGATATGAGTTGATTGTTGGATATTGGCGAACTTGCTTATTCTCTTAATATTGTGAAACATGTTCTCTTAATGTTGTGAAACATGTAAATATATATTTTTTCTTATATTACATTTTTTTATACTATGACTCTGTCCAGAATTCGAATATTGGATTGTATATTTTTTCCTGTTTTCCAGCACATGATGTTACAGAAAAAAAAAAAAAACTTGTTCATGCTCTAAAATAAGGAAACATGTAAAAATTATTATTATTATGTTTCCATGTATTTTATGATCAGCACCTACAATGTTTAAATTTACTGAAAATGTCCGCAATCTGCATATATATATCATCATCATCATCATCAACCGTTTTCAATCCACTGCTGGATGTAGGTCTCCCCCAGATTTTTCCATTGTTGCCTGTCTAGTGCTTTAGTCATCCAATTAACACCGGCCACTTTTCTGATTTCGTCACTCCATCTTACTTGAGGTCGTCTTCTTGGTCGTTTTACATCTCTGGGATACCACTGTAGGGTGTTTGTGCTCCATCTATTGTCTTGTCTTCTTGCAATGTGCCCAGCCCATTTCCATTTTAGCCATTTAATTCTCTCGATAATGTCAAAAACTTTCGTCTGACTTCTTATCCACGTTATTCTCTTTCGGTCTCTTCTGGTTATGCCTAGCATACATCTTTCCATACTTCGCTGTGTTGTTTGTAATCTTTGTACCATCCGTTTTGTTAGTGTCCAAGTTTCTGCTCCATAAGTTAGTGCAGGCAAAACACATTGGTTAAACACCTTTCTTTTCAAACAAAGAGGCATGTTACTTTTCAGAATAATATTGTTCTTCCCAAAAGCACTCCATCCATTTCTTATTCTTCTATTGATTTCATTCATGATACTGTTGTCTGAAGATATTTCTTGTCCAAGGTACACATAACTTTCAACATCTTTAATCTCAGTGTTGTTGTAGACGATTTTCTTTTTTGATGCAAATGAATTGAACATCACCTTAGTCTTTTCCAAATTTATTTTTAATCCCACATTAATGCTAGCTTCTGCCAAATCTTTTAGCATATTTTGCAATTCTTCAGGGCTATTACTGAAAATTAAAATGTCATCAGCAAACCGGAGATGGCTTAAATATTCCCCATTTATTCTAATCCCTTTGTTTTCCCAATCCAGCTTCTTGAAAATACTCTCTAAGACAGCAGTAAAAAGCTTAGGCGAAATGGTGTCTCCTTTATATATATATATATTTCTATATAATTAAGAATCATGTAGAAAGAATCCATGTTTTGAGGGGGGGGGGGGGGGAATCGATATGAGTTGATTGCCGGATATTGACGACGAAATAGGTTTTCTTATTCTGTTGACATTATGAAATATGTAAATATCTTTTTATTTTTATAATATACACACTTTTATACCATGACTGTCCAGAATTATAATAGAATATTTAAGTTTACATGTAATTCTATTACCTTTGTATATATGCTTATATATTTCCGATCAGCACTTATTTATTAAATTTATTTCAAATTGTTTTCATGTACTCATATATATACATATTTTAAATAATTAAGAATCGTGTAGAAATAATACATGTTTTGAAGGGGAAAAAAAAGCGATATGAGTTGATTGCTGGATATTGGCAAACTTGCTTATTCTCTTAATATTGTGAAACATGTAAATATATATTTTTTTCTTTTATTACATTTTTTTTATACTATGACTGTCCAGAATTCGAGTATATTGGATTGCATGTTTTTCCCTGTTTTTTATATTGCCTAAACATAATAGAAATCTGTAATTATTATTTTTTCTATTTCCCAGTACACTTCATCTTCAGTACCTGTAATATTTTAAAATATCGAAAGTTGACCGCAATAAATTTTATGTACCTACATTTTTATCCAAAGTATGACGCAAAAATAATTAATGTTCTGAAAAGCTATCCTGATTTGAATGGACTATGATATTTTTGAAAACGTTTTGCTTATTTTTCTTATTATTGTGAAACTAGTAAATATTTTTAAAATTTTTTACTGTGTATTTTACGTTCAGAATTACCACTGTTTCAAGTAATCAAGAATTTAAATGTATAGAATAGAAATTTACTTGCAATGTTTGTTTTACTTTTTATAGTAGCGTGGTATTTAAATTATCTTTAATTGCTTAAAGCATTGTATTTATTTATTGTATCCCTAAATCTTTTAGTTTTACCTGTTTGTACTAAAGAAAACGGCGAGGCAAAATATACATATGTTATATATACCTTTTAAAACGCATATACTCCCCCCAAAAAAATTATTGTATGTTTTAGAAGTAACCTTTACTAAGCATTATTTATGGCGGGTGTTCAAACCATCTCCCGGCTAATGTAGCCATTTCACGATTTTGAAACTGAGGTACAGAGCCTAGAAGTAGTTAGTGTTGTTATCGGCGTCAAAATTATACACTTCAAAAATAGAGGACGCCGATAGATGGCGCTAGTGTTCTCGCCGCGGCTATGGTGACTTTCGTTTTTACATACACATAATTTTAAATCTATTTTTTTCTGTAATAAATCAGTACTTTAAAATGCTCTAGATAAAAAATAAACAAGGAAAAAAATTCTAATAATGAAAATACAGTTGAAGAGAACTGTAATTGATTTCATAACAACTAATTGTAATAATTGTAATGAAATCAAACAGTTACAAACTTTATCATAAGATAATGTTTTTCTTCCTACAAAATTTAGTTATTTCTAAAATTGGATAAATACAATACAATATATTGGATAAATACATTATGCTATGATGAATTCTTGTAAAAACCTGTCCCTATTTGCACAACTTTTTAATCGGTATTCATTATTACATAACTTGTTTACATCCAGTTAACAAACTAAGAGTAAATTGAGTTGTTAAAAATTTCTGATATTTCAGAGCTTTAGTTTTGGGTAAAATAATGTAACGTATACTACCAAACATCAAATGAAAAATTAATGATTCTCTCAAATCTAGAAAAAATTAATAATTACTCTCCTGAAAGTATGACAAGAATGCATTTTCTTTAAATTAAGGTAGATGTGCCAATCATCCTTAAAAAATTATTTAAAAATTATTTTTGATTAATAGTTATTATTATTATATTTTAATTTTTTTTCATTAAAATTTGATTTTAAAATTATTTTTTGATTAATAGTTATTATTATTATTATATATATATGTCGTGTTTCCAAGTTCAAATCCGGGAAGAAGGCAGTCGTGCTCGTGATAAATAGGGTTAGCTATGTTATTGGTTTCCCTTTTAGCTCGCATCAGGCGGCAGTGTGGTATCATCAACAACAAGAAATGTCAGTCCATATTTTTGTCGAAGAACCTTTTATTTCCAGTTTTAAGACATCTCTTCAGGGAAAATGCTCATTAGCCAACGCTAAACGAAAAAAAATACAACGTTCCATTATTTACTAGAATCCGTCCCGATTCTTTTAGCAAACACCAGCGTCGAAAAAATCCTCTCCGAATCAGGATGATCGTGTTTTTAAACTAGCTTGCGTAATAATACAGAATACGTCACGTGACCCACTTCTATCGAATCAAAAGGTCTCTTTTGGAACTTTATCAATATTTCCGGCGGATTTATTTTGTTGTAAAATGCAAAAATTTTCTACGCCCTTCCCGAATATTCCATAATCTCGTACCAGATGCCTGTCATATCAACAAACGAGCTTATCTGTTTTTGAGGCTGTAGCTAAACTTCGAATTTAATACGTAATAAAAATAATATAAGAAGAAAAGAAAATGAATCTTTATAAAAGGGAAAAAAAAAAGAAAGAATTAGTTTTTCGGAAATATTTTAATAGACATTTGATATTTAATAATAGGATAACTTTATGAAATAAGGTTTTTTGAGCGGAATATTTTAAGAGATACGATATTTTAGCATTTAAATAAAGAAGTTATAGCAATTTGACCACACGGGAATAATACTAATGAATTTTAATAATGGATTAAAATAAAGATGTTCTATTTAAAGAATAAATTAAAAAAGCTATCGCCATTTTTAGAATAACTACATTCGAATAAATATTATTAAGTGGATTAGGAATAATTGGCTTTACATATGGATAGTAAAAGGCTATTTTAAGAATGAGAATTATTTTAATAAGCTGGGTTATATACCGAATATTATTGAATGGACAAATTTTATAGAATAATTGCGGAAAAAATTTAAATTTTGTAATATTATCCCCCCTCCCTAAAGATTTTGGATGAAGTTAATAGTTAAGTAACTATAAATTCAGACAATATAAATTTAATACTTTAGAAATTTGAATTTTGACTAGTATAAATTTAGAGACTGCCAGCAAGGAGATGGGGAATTTCTGAAGAACTGGAAGACAAAAACAAAAATAAAATAATAGTAATCAATTAAAATTAATAGATAAATAAAAATAAAGCTACGAGCATTTCCCCTGTAAAATAATACAAGAAATGGTTACAATCTCACTTACCATTTGTAAGTGCACAAGAAAAATACAATAACAATAAAAATAAATATTAATAAACAAGAAAAACAGGATAATAATAGTAACAGAATTTTGCTTTTACCAAGTTCACAAGCTTTAGAATAAGTAGTCACTAGCAAATTGTTAAAACAAAGTTTAAAAAAAAAAAAAAAATTCGACTTAATTCAAATTTGAGTTCATTAGATCCAACTGTTTTATTTCAGTCTCTTTCTTGGATCGTGATAAGTCCTCATTTTGTTTTTTAAAAAAAATGGTTACTGCAGTCCCTTTCTTAAAAATACAGTTTTTATGTAAAGGCTGAAAATAAAGACATTACTCCATCAAAATTTTAAAACTGTAGTCATTCTTAGCAATACTTTATAATGACCTTATAATGTTAGCACTTGTCACAACATCTTCTCTTAAGTATCACATTAATTTTCTCACATAATAAACAAGTCAAATTATCTCTTGGTCGTTTATTGTAATATTATTGCTCTAACGCCTAATGTTGCCTTTAAAATACATACTGACAATATTATTAAATCAATTTTCAACGTGTAGATGACAGCACTACAGCTGTTAAGAATAAATAAAGAATTATTTTTTCAATTGTTGCTACACGTCAATTTTGTTTTGTTTGGAAACTTGCGAAATACTTTATTTTGTTCTGCAGTGATCAAGTAAAAATTATCACATGAAAAAGTAAGGTATGTAGTCCATATTTATTATTTTATTTGGGTATTTAACAGTAAAATATTTGTTGTAAGTAGATTTTTGTGTGTGTTGCTTATTGTCAACAATAGGCATTAAGCTAAGCCTAGAGAACAATGAGCAGATATAGTTTTAGTTTCACTTTCTTCTATATTCAATAGAAGTAGTTTATTTTTGTAGGAGTATATAATTGTAGTTTATTATTTTTAACCCTTTCAGGTCCGATTTTTTTTTTAGTTTTGGGAAAATTTAATTTTACGTAATAATTTTAAAAGTAGTTGTTCAAATCGTAAATGTTAACGTTTTCTGAAATTTAAAGAACATGTTATTTCTATAAATTTAACAAAAACAATTATTTTGTGTACTATTCGTGTGACAATAGACTAAGGTAGAATTTTTTAAGACGTTTCGGAAATGTAGTATTACAAGAGTGTTAAATATATACGTAACATTTTTTTGATATTTTTTATTTTTTGTTACAATTTATTTGTTCAGAAATGTAGCACTAATTTTAAATTTAAAGAGTGAAAAATATGCTTAAAATAAAAGAATCAACAATCGTGCAAAGAAAATTAATCAAAGTATTATTACTGAATGCAGAAACTTAAAAGAAGTCATAATAATAAGTTTATAGACATATACTATTTTTATTACAGACAGATAAATAACGAAAATAATTGTTAAGACGAAATATTACTCAATGAAAACTCAATGATTACTCGCGTAGAAGGCCTTCATCGATGATTGAAGAAGAAATTCTGGCAAAAAAGCATAGAGGCTCATTACAGTATGTACCACCTAAAGATGTTCGACTGGACCAAATAGGACATATGCCTCTATTTGCAGACAAAAAGATGAAGTGTAAATTCCGAAATTGCAAAGGATACACTCACAAAATGTGAAAAAACGTTGTGTTGGACTGTGTTTTAATAGAAATAATAATTGTTTAAAAAATTTCCATACAATTCATTAACCATTTAATTTGTACTCATATTGTCAAGTATCATAAATTAAACAATTTATTTGGTATTCCACATTGATTTTTATTATCTTTTGCAATAAATTTTTGTATTTGTAATAATAATTAATTATTTTTTTAAATACTTTGTGAAAATTCCTTATCATAGTTCTTAATATTCAGTTGTTTTTAATGTTATAGAATTTTATCAAGGGAAATTATTTTTCCAACTAAAGCCTAGTGTTGCCGTTAGGCAACAAACTGTTTTTTAGCCGTAAACCATACTTAAAACAAAATATGATTTTTAAAAGTATTTTTCCCATAATTTATTTAAGAAATTAAAGCTGAAAATTTTTTTTAAATGAGTTTTAAAAAATCAGGCATTTAAGGGTTAAATTATTTATTGTCATTATCACAAGATAAATATTTTAATTAATTTAGATAGAAAAATTAAAATACTAAATTAAAAATAATTGAGCAAATCTTCTTTCCCTTCAATAGTGTATTTGTAATTTCTCTCAATAAATCGCTCATCAAAATGGGATTCACATTAAAGTCCTGCATCGGTGAAGTTCGGGTCGGGTTAACTTCTACTTTTTGCTGCGGGTCGGGTTGACATTCACTTTTTCGGGTTCGGGTTGGATTTTTACTCTTGCGGGTCGGGTTCGGGTGGACCCGCTTTTTCAAAAGAATGTCCAATATTTTTTCGGATTAAATATGTATTGCGCCACTGAGACATGGAAGGGTAAAAACCATCTTATTGGTTATTTAGCTGATAGACAGATAGAAATAGAAACAACTCGACCCAATGCAGGAATCTATTCAACGATCTCGAGGTATCAGCTATTCAGAGGTTTCATTATATTTGAATATTAAAGAACGTAGATTTGTTCATTTTTCTACATAAAATACTAAATTGGTATTAGAGATATAATTAATTCTACATTACATTTCATAATAGCATTAAAACATGATAACATGATTTATTGTCCTTTCATTGCGGGTTGAAGTATTTCAGGTTCGGGTCGGGTGCGGATTGAAATACGTCGGGTTCGGTTCGAGTTTCGGGTTGACTTCAAATGAAATTTGCGGGTTCAGGTCGGGTACAACCCGACCCGTGCAGGATTCTAATTCACATACAACTGAATATTTGTACAGATTTTTATCGGCACGAAGAATGACTTTTAACCATTTTTCAAATTAGTTTTTTTTTCTTTGCGGAGGGGGGGGGGGATAGAGTTATTTTAGTTTTGTTGCTTTTATATCCACTAGTACATCCAGGAATGAAGCATGTTCGATAAGCTTTTCTTTTCTTAGTATTTGCAGATTTATCCATACTGATTTATCATTAAACACGCATAATATATGCTTACTTTAAAATATTATAGAAATAGAAACATTCGTATAGTTTGTTTGAAAATATAGCGTTAATTACATTGAAACCAACATTAGGATCAAACCTGTTAAATGAAACTTCAAACGTAAATAACAGCGGTGGGAACTCGACGCCCTCTCGCGGAGAATCTGGTTTTCCTCCTGCCAGACACATTTCTTTTATTGCAGTTGTATTAGCGAAAAGCACACTACTTACTTCTAGGCACTGTAACTGAGGGGTGATTGTGAAGGCTGTATAAGGGGAAAGATCGAGTTTGGCCGAGCCTGTATAAACGGAAAACTTTCCCAATTCCTTGTAAAGTTTCAATATTGCATATCTCAGTTAACATCATTAAAGCCTTCCTATTTGCTTACGCAGCAAGGAATTGCTTGATTTGCCAATAGTAGGTATTCATTGCGTCTGTTCTAAATATGTTGAAATTACAATTCATTTTTATTATACAATTTTTGTGACTTGAAAGTTATTAAATGACTGTGATTATGTTTGCATCAGAAAATTACTGCTATATTTAAAATTTCTGCTCAAGTGTAATATTCTGCATCGATTTTCCTATATCTTATATTCCACACCATTTAGAGAATTGTTTTTAGGACGGGATGAAATAAGAGTTATCCTTAAATTCCAATTTAAAGCAGTCTTAATAGCAGTCTAAATAATTTCTTATTAAATTGCTAATTAAATGACATATTAATACTCTGCAGCGTCGCGTCGCGTCGTTTGTAAAAATCTCTACGCCTCATTCCACTAGCTCTCAGAAAGGGTTTGTGTAAACAGAGATCAGAAATAGTAGCACAACAATTCAGAAATTATGGGAGGGGCCAGTGGCATAGATACATATTCAGCGCCCTGGAACAAGAGAAATTAGAGACAAAAAACAACAAAATAAAAATTGAAAATGCAAAAGAAATACGCAATCTGGTAGATAATTTATTGAGTCATTTGAGGGCTCTGAAACAATTATCGGAATTTTAATGTATTTTGTGTTACAAAGAATCGATGATGAGTCAAGAAAGGCATTTGAAATGAGTCTTAATTGTAATGACTTGCCTGAATGGAATATTTTTATTGATTTTTTACTGAAAAGGGCTCAAGCTCTCGAAAACTTACAAAAAAGCAACACCGTTACGAAACCTAGGTATGAAATTACTCACAAACAAAAAAGTTTAGTATTACAGAATGACAAATTTAATTGCGCATTATGTAAACAACCTCATATGATATTTCGATGTCAGAAGTATTTAGATTTATCAGTTCAAGAGAAATTGAACCAAGTAAGGAAGTTGAAGTTATGTTATAACTGCTTATCGTTATCCCACGCTGTTAATCGATGTAATAAATTAAATAAGTGTAGGATTTGTTACTCCAACCATCATAGTTCTCTTTATGGAGCTAATTTTTCGAAACCTGCTTATGAAAATAGACAAGTTAATTGTATTGCAAATGAACCGCAGTTGAAAACGGAAGATAACGTAAATTCTAATTCAGTAGAACCTGCCACAGATGCGTTAACTTTGAGCTGTCAAAACAATTATGATCAAAATTTGTCTGGCACCAGTTATAATGGTTTGATTTCGACAGCTGTGATTTATGTAAGGGGAAGTAATGTCTCATTGGTCACGTTTTCTGTAGCAGATATGTTAGGGTTGCAAAAATATAAAGTCAAGTCATTAATTACTGGATTAAATGAAAAAATTATCTAACATGTTTTTGGTTCCTAAAATCACTGATTTAACCCCTTCAAGCGCCATAGACATTTCTAATCTGCACTTACCACAGAATTTAACCTACGCGAACCCAAGATTTTTTTAACCTCAGCGAATTCAAGTGTTATTAGGAGCAGATGTATATTACGAATTGTTATTAGCTGGTCAAATAAAAATTCCTAAAACTTCTATAATTTTACAAAACTCTCATTTAGGATGGATCGCGGGCGGAATAATACAGGATAGAAATGAAAGTAAATTCACTTGCCATTTAATAGAAAATCAAGATGAATTAGATTTGAAAACCTTTTGGGATTTAGAGACGTTGGGAATTAAGGATGTTCCAAATAGTGTAAAAAACGAAGAGATGCTAGAGAGATTTCAAGAAACGGTGCGGTTTACAAATAACAGATACGAAATTAATCTCCCATGGAAACGGGATGGGAAGCAATTAAACAATAAATACATGACAGCTGAAACGCGGCTCGCTAGTCTCGTAAAAAGAATGTAACGCGACACAAGTTTATATGAAAATTATCGTAAAATTTCGAATGAATATTTAGAGATGAAAATAATTGAAAGTGTACCTAATTTAGAAAACCCTTCAGATAAACCAGTTTTTTACTTACCGCACCATACAGTATTTAGACAAGACAGTGTTTATACCAAATGTCGCATAGTTTTTGACGCAAGTTCCTATGAAGCAGGACAATTGTCTTTGAATGACTGTCTTCACGCAGGAACTAATTTAAACCCTAATATTTTTCATTTATTGATTTTCTTCAGACTAAACAAAATTGCCTTTCTAGCAGATATAGAGAAGGCTTTTCTACAAATTTCCATCAACGAAAAGGACAGGGATATTTTGAGATTCCTGTTTATAGATAAAAATCCTGTCGACAACAACGCATTTAATGTTATCGTCTACAGATTTTTACGCCTAACATTTGGCTTGAACTCAAGCCCATTTTTGCTACCTGCTACAATTAAGCATCATCTTAGTAAATTTGAAACGGAATATCCGGTAGCGACAGAAGTACTCCACAATTGTATTTATGTGGACGATTTAATAACCGGGACAGACACTGTCGAAGATGCGGTGAACATTTCGGAACAATCTCATAAAATAATGAAGGAAGCTAGCATGAATTTACGGAAGTGGATTTCCAACATCGAATTAGTAATGGAAACGTGGGAGAAGAATGGGTTTAGTGCTTTACCTCAGCCCTTTGATGACAATAAAACACATAAGGTATTAGGACTGTCGTGGCAACCTAAGCAGGACATGCTAATGATGAAGATCGATCCTTTATTAGAATTTTTGTGCAAGGCAAAAAACACAAAGCGGTTCGTTCTACAGGTAGCAGGCAGAATTTTTGACCCCCTGGGTCTCATATCACCATTTACAATACGAATTAAATGTTTATTTCAAGAACTGTGGAGTAGGAATTTAATATGGGATGAAAAACTGCCCTCCGATATTACAAAGACGTGGGAACAATGGAGTCCGAACTTCCCCAGTTGAGAAACTTAAAAATTCAAAGGAACATTTTTCAGTTTCCCGATGACTCCAATTACACCCTAACATTGCATACCTTTGCCGATGCCAGCCCGAAAGCATACGGTGCTTCCGTGTACTTAGAAAATAATTCACTAAGTGAATCTTCCATAAATTTGACTTGCATCACAAAATGTGTGAAGAGTACAATCTTTTACATTATCGGGGGTGAACTGAATATATCTTGAAATCTGAATTTCTTGTAAAATATTCAATTCACGAAATCATTCAATAAACATAAAACGTCTGAAGAAACTCATATTTTAGATCACTTGCAATTTCTTCATCCCAGGCGATACCTTCTTTCCATGTTTTCTGCAACATCATCTTGGGACAAATCATAACAGGAGACGTAAAACCAATAGGATCAAAAACCTTATGTGCAACTGATAGCATGATTCGTTTAGTTATTTTTTCTAAATTTATATCTTTCGTCCAGCTTACATTAACCTTCAAAACGTCTAGAAATCGGTTCCATTGTAATCCTAGTACAGCAGTTTCTTCGCCATTTTCGCTATTTTTTCTTTCTTCTGTACGTTCCCATCCTCTCAAATCAAACCCACCTTTAGCCATAAGACACTTAGAATCAGCAATAAACTTTTCTAATTTTTTTTTTTTTTTGCGCATGAACACTAGACACGACATTGTCAACATAAAAGCTTCTCAGCAATTGCTGTTTAAGATGCGGATCGTATTCTTCATCGTTTTTTATGTGATATTATATGACGGAAGCAAGAAGAAACGGGGAACTTTCGACACCAAACACGACTCTAGCATGTCGAAACATTTTAATATTTTTCTCTTCTGGATCGTTCCACCACAGGAAATGCAAAAAGTCACGACCTTCTTTCCGTACAGCGATTTGTAAAAATGCTTTCCTGATATCAGCTACAACGCCAAATTTCTTTTCTCTAAAACGTAAGAGAATGTCAGGAATTAATTCAATGAGATTTGGTCCAGAATGTAAACACTGATTCAGAGATGGATGGTTCTGTATTCTAGCTGATGCGTCGAACACTGGACGAATGGGAGTTGTACTGCTTTCTTTTATTACTGGTCGATGAGGCAAATAGTTTCCATAAAGATTCATTTCAGACTCGGAAATTTCCTGAATCATTTTATCATCAAGCCAGCCTAAAAGCACTTGTTCATATTTTTCATAATGGTTATTGGTAAGCAACTTGTTTCTGACATTAATCAATCTTTTCTTGGCTAAACTTAAATTATTGGGTAAAGGTGGTACATCTTCCACCCATGGCAAAGAAATTTCATAACGATTATCCTCATTCATATTTACTGTCTGTGAAAAATGCTCTTTTACCTGACAATCAATCTCCATTTTAGATTGTTTTTCAATTGGATCATTTATTCCAAGTAAATCTAGTTTCCATAAATCGCTAATCTCTGCTTCATTCACGAACATAGATGTAATTGTTAAAGCTAAGTTTTCTTTAGGTACGTTATCTTGAGGCACTTTTCCCATTAAGGTCCATCCTAAATGTGTTTCCAGCGCTACTAGTCCAGACGACAATATTTCTCTACGACCAGTCAGTAATTTTCCAATTACATCGGCTCCAATCAATACTTGAACAGATTCAGGAGTCTCACCAATATCCGTCAGAGTGATGTCTTTTTCCGATAATTCTTTATACCAGGATCCTTTCCCTACAGGAATAACATTTTCGCAGATAATGTTTCGGTCCAAAACCTCAAAATTGCATTTAAAAGTTTCTTTCAAATCGCTTAATCTTATCTTGTAGTAGTTATGATTATATTAATTTGTTATGACTCCGCCAAAAAGAGAATGGGCGTCTTTTTCTTTTCGAAGAGGTAAATACTTCATTTCTTCGGCTAAATGCTTTGTTTAAAATATACGATCTCTGAGAACCTGAGTCTAAAATGAGTCGAACAATTTTCTTTTTGTTATCTGAAGTGATTTTTGCTTTGAGTGTCTGAAGAAAGACCTTGGGATTTCTACTGACATTAGCCATATTTACTTCACTTCCTCTACTGACATTAGCCATATTTACTTCACTTCCTCTACTGAAATTAGCCATATTTACTTCACTTCCTCAACTGACATTAGCCTTATTTACTTCATTTCCAGACGATTTTTCTTCCCCTTTCCTTTCATTTAATTTGTTTTTATCCAGCATTTCACACATCACAGATGCATGTTTTTTATCACACACTTCAGGATAGTTTTACATTGTTTCGTTGTGTGGCCTGACGCCAAACATAAAAAACAACACCTTTTGTCTTTCAATATATTCTGCTTCTCAGTAAGACTCATCTTCCGTGCTGAGAAACATTCTGAACTCAGATATCTTCCGTTACAAAAAACGTAATTTTTCCTTAAGTCTTGCTTTGAAGAAGTTGTTAATAGAGTAGCAGCAGTTAGTAAATGTTTAGAAACATCGGTGTAACCTTTTCTTTTTCTAAAGTTTCTATCATCATCTTTTTTCGCGAAACCAAAACCTGCCACTGCCAAATTTATTCTTTCATCGCCTTCAACTTCACTTTCGATAAACTTCATTAAATTATCTAGGCGTTCTTTCGGATCGGAAATAGCAGAAGACGTATAGGCTCTGTTCCACGCTTTCAAAAATTTAAAAGTAAAACAAGATTGTACCATTGGATATAAAATTGAGGCGCATTTATCTGTTGTGACTCCCAATGTCTCAAGATCTCTTAACCCATTAATGCCTAGCGTCCCTTTTTAGGGACGCTTTACTAAAATGGGAAAAAGTGAATTTCACACCACTTTTTTTTTATAGAAATTTGATGGCTTATTTTATAGAGGACTCTTCGGTAAAATAAGATATCAAATTCCTATTACATTTTAAGTGGTGTAAAATGTACTTTTCTCATTTTACTAAAGCATCGATGCTGGGCATAAATGGGTTAAATACGATTCAAGTTTATCATACAAGGATGTAAGAGAAAACTTTTCTTTTGACTGTAATGACATGATTAATTTTAATAATTCTCTAACATATACTTCAACTAAAAGATCTTCCCGACCAAAACGAGCCTGAAGACTTTCTACAGCTTTGGCATAGTTAGCGCCAGTTGGCGGAAAACTATCTACAACTTCTGTCGCTCTAGATCCAGCTACTGTTAGTCGAATCAAATACTTGAATCTACTTTCGGACACAATATTCTCATGCGTATGAATCTGTTCAAATTGACTCCAAAATGGTAGCCACTCTTTTAAATCTCCATCAAATTGACGAAATTCTAACCTAGGTAACGTAAATTTTCGTTTAGAATCATTAGTTTCATTAACAGTTGAAATTTACTCACCTTGAATTTGCCCTTGTGACTGGATTTTTGATAATTCTAACTGATTGTCTAATTCCAAATTTTTCAACTGTACTTCTTGATCACACTTCTCCTTCTCTTTCTCCTTTTCTAATTGTAACTTCTCCCTCTCCTTTCTAACTGTAACTTCTCCTTCTCCTTTTCTAATTGTAACTTCTTTTCAATCTCTAAATCTAACTTCTTTTCAGAATCTTTTTCTTTTCTTTCAGCAATGGCTGTTGATAAAATTTCTTGTACGAAATCAGGATCCTGCTTATATTCCTTACTATTCAAAATTATTTCTTTTACGGTTTCAATCGTATAATCCTGTAGAATCGTTTCACCAAGTTCTTCTACTACAAACTTTAAATCGGCTTTTTTAAAACCTCTTACGGCTTGAAACATCTTGCTTCAATAAATGTCGTCATGTCGCGGACGCCAAAATATTAGTTAAAGCGTTCAAAAAGATGTTATTTTAACACCTCAGCTTTCTAAAGATAATGCGGACGCCAATTAATAATTTAAAGCATACAGAAACAAGTCAATTAACCTCTTAGGATTTCAAAATACTCATAATTTATTCAATGGTAAAAATTTCTACCTTATTTCCATAAAATATTTAAAAACAGTAGTAAACAATTTCTAATTGACGTTATATATTACAAAAAATACATCACGAGAATAAAAGATGAGAGGATAAAAAGGAAATAAATAAAATATGGACAATAGGTTTAACAGTAATCGCATGATTCTATTACATGTGGGCGGGAGTAGCGAACACATGTTATATAATTACTCATGGGTGACTGGGCCTACGCATTTTCTTTCTTTTCGCTAGCAGCCTATTGGGATTATACAGAAGTCTCTCTTTGTAAACGAAAACTGTACAACTTACCTTTTTTTTTCTCTCTGTGTGTGGTTTTCGCCATAAATAATAATAGTTTCACGCAGGGTTCTCGCTGCCGTTCGCCATTGCGACAAATCGCTACAAAATGCGAACAGAACGAACAAAACTAAAACAGAAAAAACTAAATTGAGAAATCGAATGAATATAAAAAGTGGGAATAATGTCATTTCAGTACGCGTTAATGGGCCTCATAGGCAAAAGTACAATTTTGAAACTGCCTTTGAAGTATGGACTTCAATGAAAAGTCGAAGAATTCTGAAAAAATAAAGTTTTTTTTTTTTTTAAATGTGACATATATTTTGTTGTTTATATTTTCAATTTTCAGAATTCATTAAATATATCTTAAAATCCTTAGTTATCGTGGGTTGGAAGTTCTATTTCATAACATTTAAATGAGTTAAATTGGGTTTGGAATTTTTTCTTGATTGCTCAAGGCATTTAAAATGTACATATGTTTAGTAATTTTTGTAGCAGAAAGTTGAATTTAGATGGGTAACTGATCTATAAAAAGTTACAAAAACTTAGGTTATTTTAGAACATACTGCGGTGTTGCCATGTCTCCGGCTTTTTGCACACCACTAATTTTTTTAGTGAAAAATGTTGTTAATTTAAATCGCAGAATGTTCCGATTAAATAAAAGAACATTTTCTGTACTAAAATACTGGTATCCAAAAAGCCGGAGACCTGGCAGGTCTGATATTGAAAAAAAAAAAAAAGAATGTTACATTAAGGGGTTAAAGATCGATTTATCAGTGTTTCATGACGAATCTATATTGCTAAAAAAAATTTTATTTGGCTAACGTTTTTTATTTCTGATTAACCAAATTGCTAACGTTGGTCAAAAGTCAGCAATGACCCTGGTTTCACGTAAGCCGCAATGCAATGCATGAGCCAGACAGGCTTACCATTTTCATCTTTAATTCCGAGTTTATACTGGAAATCCCGAAAGAATATTTTTTATTTTAAAAATGTATGTGATTAACCCCGTAACAGGTCTCGAACGTCGCTCGGGTAAGAAGAGATTGTTTTCCTCATTACTAAAAACTTCCAGAAACCTCAAATTTTTAACTATAATTTTTACTGCATTTGGCGAACATATTTCGATTACACAAGGCAGATATTTTAATACAAAAAAAGGGGTTTTTAGTCCTTATTTTAAATTTATTGTGTTCAATAATAGAAATATTAAATAAAACCGTTAAGTGGTTAAATAATAGAAAATTTGATTTTCAAAATTTCTAGTATGAATTCAGAATTTCTGTATCAAGAAAGGGCCAAACTGAAAACCTTGGCCCCATTTGGAAACTAATGGTTCGGATTCGTATCCCGCAGATCTTTCTATGCTCCATAGGCATAAAAAAAAAACATGAATTTGTAAACCATAGACTAAAGTGGCGTTAAGGGGCTCCGCCTTAAAAATTCTTCCCAAAAAGGGCTCCGCGAACCCAAAAGTTTGGGAACCACTGTATTATGGAGAACAAAAATCGTCTGTCAACATATTTTCATTTAGAAATAAAGATTTCTTTTTTTCAGTTATATATTAAATCAAGAAGACAAATTTAAGCTCCTTGCATTTAGGTCTACAATTCACAAGAATTGAATTTAATCAAAAAGAATATACTATTTCCATTATCTTTGAAGGATGGCTATTAAAACGTTTCACAAAGACGTTAAAAGTAAAATGGTTTACCAGGTAAACTTGACATATATTTTTACACAATTCGCCGATTTCCACGATTTTTATTTGGCCCGCCTTTTTTCATTTGTTGCAGTTTTATTTGTCACAAAATTTCACTTTTTTAAAACTTAGTTATGTCAAGGCCTCTATAACATAGAAATACTGTATTGTCTCCTATGGAATGTGATAAAGAGTTAGTTAATTATTTACGTTTCTAATTCTCGGGAATGAAATATTTTGCTTAATTAATGCATTTATCCTCCTTTTAATGATACGTGAACGAAGTCACGGGTAACAGCTAGTTAATTCATAAATCTATTCACCAAACTTATATATATATAAATGTATCTATAGGTATAGGCAGATTCCATTTCTTGATTATACTTTAAACTTTGATGATTTTTACAGTGATACAGTAAATATTATACAGTATTATTACAGTATTATACAGTATTTATACAGTAACTATTATAAAATTAAAATTGAGTAACATTTAAAAATTTTCTCAATAAAGAGTTCTTATATGCAGATGAATTAGTTTCATTTGTAAAATTCCTTGCCATATCTTTTAAAATGAAGGACAAGAATATTGCACATACTAATAAGCATATATGTATTTTATGATCGTTTAAGTCACATCCCCATAAAGGATTTTTTATTAATCTCGGATATATCAATTCATAAATAGTTTTGACGATTCCGTTTGAATTTAGGATTGGTACAATTTGCTCGATAAAGTCTAAAATTGTGGAAATTAGACTGATGAATTGTGGTTTGGGATAAGACAATCCACCTCTATCACGATTGTCAATTAACTAAAGTGTGGTTGCATTACATTGATTGGTTTCTATGCTTGATAAGCAGGATTCACCTTCAAAATTTTCTTTAATTACTCTTACAAGATATCCGCTAACAATGGCAATATTTTCAAACTTCAAATTAACTCTTGGTGGTGCTAGCAATTAAAAATAAATGAATTAAGTGGTTTATAATTTCGATCATTAAAATTTTGTTTAAATCTACAAATAAATTGAGAGCCGCAACAATTTTATAAGGCACCTGTTTCGAAAATTTTGCTCTGTACTTCTACTGATTGCTGGTGTATCGGTGATAACAGATCATTAACACAGAAATTTTCGCTGGATATAAGTTTCAACCATTTATTCCTTAAATCCAATTTTGAAGGAAATTGATGAAAAGAAATTCCAGATATTTTTTTCTCTGAATTTGCAGTGCAATATGGAACACAGCAATGAACCATTTTCTACTAAAAAAAAAAAAAAACTCGCAATTTCATTTTCGTTATACATCTAAGAAAACACAAGAGTGAAAGGCAAAGTTATGGAAATTCTGCATTAGTCACGGTGGATAAAAGCGCCACCTATATTCCTCCGGGGAGAAAATCTGATTCCTCTTGAACAAAGGGATTTTGATTTTTTATTACGGCTATCTAAGGAGAAGGAAAAAGATCCAGTTTAGTAGTGATACAGAACTCCATCTTAGCTTAGCAGAAATACCGAAATTCTGTTGTGTTTTTTCATTGAAACCATGATATTTTTTTACCTTTTAAGAAAAACAAAATATCAAACTCTAATTGTCTTATATTTTTTAAATAAACGAAAAAATCTATATAACTGATCTAACATAATTAATGGCAGAAACTTCCACAGTTTTTTTTTTTCTTTCGTATCAATTGATCGTTTCGAAGGCTATGATAGAATACGAAGGTTTGGGAAAAACTGTTCGTTTACACATGTTTTCATTTCAGTTCGTACACTGTGTTTTATTTTATATAGTGTTTTGTAAGTATGTTGTATTATCTTGATTATCGAGACCACGAATATTTTTCTCTTTTAAAGCTGAATTTCACTGGAGTGATGGGAAGCTTTGAAAATTGTTTACTCCCCCGCTCCATCTTCTTGAATTATGACATAGGGTGCTTTTTATAAACACAAACTAATAAATTATAATTAAATGTTTATTTCTTTTATAAAAAGAAAAACTACAAATAACTGTGCATCGGAACTAAAAAATATTTTAAAATTAAACGATATAAAAAAAAATAACTACTTTAAATAACGGGCAAATTTATGCTAAAAACTTGCATAATTTATGCCAGAAGCTTTCGTAGTTTATTTTCTTCTTGTATATATTAACTGATCGTTTGGAAGTTTCTGAGACTCAAAAAGTATTGCCCTGGCATTTCATGACCTAGCATAGTTGGTAGAAATTTAATCACACACACACACCAAAGCAGAAAAAAAAAAAAAAAATGAAGGAAAATATGCCAACCATTTTTAAATCTTAGTAGTTTTTTTAGAAATTGGTATTCATCAGTAGGATTTATTCACAATTAGATTTTAAATACCACTATTTCGTAAAACTAATAATCACATAATTTAATAACAGAAATTCTGTGATTAAATAAATTACTATATGAAAATAATGTTATTCAAAATTCAACTGTGCTATTTCTAAGGGAACCCTGTTTGTGGAAGCTCTGCTGGGAGAAACGCCGGGGCTATTAAAGTCACTCCGGGTTGAATAGCATGTAAAACAAAGAAAAAAAAGACAGAAAGAATAAAAAAGTCTGTTCCATAATTAGACTTTGAGTTTTGGAAAATCTTTAAAAGGAAGAAGAAAGACATTTTGATGAGATGTTTTATCAAAAATTTATCTGAAAATGAGATGATTGTTACTTAAATAGAAAGTTTTAACCCCCCAAAAAATCACTGCTTTTAAGACCTTGTTGACCGGTCACGAGTTAATTCGTGTTTGTTTCAACAAGCATCATTGACAAAGGGCAAAATTAGATAAGTGCAATATTTATAAGGGCATATTAAGCTTTGTCTTATTTAAAATGGAAAAATGCATTTATATAATTTTGTCCATATATGTATATTTTTTATATTGTAAAATTTTTTTATATTAAATTCGCATATTGTACGATATTTACTGATGCATAAACTTGAGAAACCTATCTGGAAAACCATTTAATGAAAGACTTTCAGAAGAGGGGGGAGCTTCGACTGTTTTAAAATCAAGATTTCATACAAAATCGCCGGTCAACATAGTGTTAAATAAATTACATAAGAAAGAAAGGAAATAGGAGAAAAATGTTTTTAAACCCCTCAGACTTTTCTTATTGATTTCTCTCAATAGCAATTCTTCTTGTTCAATTTGCTAGGAAATTGTTGTGCAGACTTCTGCATAATAGATTTTATAGACAGCCATTCTTTAACCATGATCCGTATTAAAAGAAACATTTAAAATAGTGTGAGATGCAAATTTTACAAAAATCCAAATAAAATTTTCTATTTGTTCAAATATTTTGATACGTTTCCAATAAGAACTTTATCACAGTCATTTAATAATACTCAAAGCAAAAATAATATAAAGTAAATGTTTAATAAAATATCTGTACTATTTCCATATAATTTTACAGCAATTTGTTAGTGTTCAGACACCCTTTACTGCTTTCGCTAGTGAAGGGTAAAATTTAACACATTGACAGACAGTAGGAATAAGTGAAGTTCGAAAATTGACAGTGGGCTTCTACTTGTATGCCGGGAAATGCACATTTGTGCTGCTATAACCGTCATTCCACATAGTGAACTTCGCTTTGACGGCTATAGCCGCAAGTGTCCGTCAACGTGTTAATAATTAGAAATAAATTACTTGATAAGATAAGACGAATCGGAATATCGGTTCATTTAGACACGTTTACGTTTCTGAGTGAACAGGACAACAGTCTATTGTAATCGTATTCTCTTCACCACGACAATGTATATTTCATTTTAAGTAAAGGGTAAAAATTATTAATGATAAATAAACCTGAATGACAGTAATACCTGATAAGAAGAATCGCAACGAATCTGAATATTTGCTCATTTACACACGTTTCTGAGTTAACAGGTACACATTCTATTGTAATCGCATTCTCTTCACCTAGACAATGAATTTTTCATTTTAAGTCCAGATTCTGCAATATAAATGTAGACTGTGTTCAGATAGTTTGTATTATGAGGTCAGATGTGGGCGTGTCTGACCCTTTTACATGTAAATTATGTTTGTATTTGAAGGGTTTAAGGTATAAACTTTTAAATTAGATATTTTTATAGATATTTTTACTGAATCTTATGGTACCATCGATTTTCTAAAACATCGTTTTCATATTTAAATAAAAACCTACTTTTTTTTCAATTATGCAAACATTTTTCATTTTCTTTTAATTTTTTTTTTAGGTTTTAAGGTTTGAAATATTTCATTATTGTCTTTTGTTTTACAAGCAGTTGGTATAATTTATGAAGTATGATTTGGCGCATAATTAACTCCGTTGTTGAAGGAACTCTTATTCAGTTTTAATCGTAAATAATGTTTGACAATTTTTATCTGTTGAGTAAACATAAAACTATTTAACTTGCAGCTAATTTAGATGAAAAGTGTGAGAAGACAGGGCTTTATATTTCAGGCGTACGCTTGAGGTTCTAAAATATAAAATGCAGAAAATATGCAAAATTCTTGGTTAAAGCTAATACAGTAAAATGCTGTTTCAGTGATTATCAGATGTTCTTTTACAGAGGTCTAAAAACATAAATAATTCAAAACAAGCGCGCTGAGTGAAGTTATACATATTTGTCCAGAAGACAACAATTTCCGTCAGCCGTGGCCAATGTTTTCAGCTTATAAAACATGAAATATATGAATTCTTATGAGGCAAAGTCTAGTTTAGGGGGGGGGGGGGGGGGTCATATGTAAGTAATAGATTCAGTGTATACTCTTAAATATAATCTCTCTATATTAATAAAAAAGTAACGATTTACAAATTTGCCAAACGAATTGGAAATGGACCAATTAAAATTTGCGTAGATCTTCCTGGCTTTTTTTTCTTTTCTTTTCTTCAAGAAAATAGGGATTGCTGCGAGATATTAAACGGAATCGCGAATAGATAAGATTACGCGGGGCGTTGGAGAGTGTAGTGAACAGGGGCGCGGAGCCCCACTAGTAGTATAAATAAAAAGACAAATTTAACAGACATGTAATCGAAATAAGCGCTTAAAGCCGCTGTAATTATCAGAATAAAAAACACTGCTGTAGATAAAGGAATTTTTAGCGATTTCTTCGGCTATTAACTTCTGACACGAGGCAATTACGAAATGACCGCTTTTAATAAATTTCAAAATTTTATTTGAATATATAATTTACATGCTCTTTGGTGTTATTAGGGGGCAATCTAAAAAAATATATATATTAAATGTAAAAAATGTATTAGAGTTTTCATTAAATAAAAAAGTGGTTTTTACCTATATATTCTCTATCTCGGGAAGCCCGGGTTGGATGACCTAGTAATTAATAAAAATTAAATGTCATATATTAGAAACTAATTAATTGTAATTTTTTATAAATTATATCCATTTGTTTTTGTTATTTTATTCTAAAAAAAAATAATAATAATAAGACGGCTTTACTGTCGACAGTAATACGCTGCATTTTTAGTTTAAGAAAATAGGTTTACATTTAAAATAAATGAATTATTTTTTTTTATTATATTATTGTATGAGTAAAATGTGTAAGAAGAAAGATCAAATCTGAAATGTCCGGAAATGTTTTGAGAAAGAATTAGAAAGCAATGTTAGATAGAAATAAAATGTTCGCTAAATGGAGAATGCATGTCGCAATTTAAAGGTTATTTTACAAGGAAATTCGTAAAAATGTTCTTCATTCTAAAGAAAAGTTCGTAAAATAGAGGAATTC
This sequence comes from Maratus michaelseni, assembly GCA_963931845.1. NCBI lineage: Eukaryota > Metazoa > Arthropoda > Arachnida > Araneae > Salticidae > Maratus > Maratus michaelseni. The sequence continues at coordinate 171,269,959 of OZ007597.1, forward strand.
GTAAAATAAAGGTTCGTTATATAGAGGTCCGACTGTATTTTGTGAAATTTGAAAGAAATATATGTATACTGAATTAATACTTGTTTTATATAAAAATAGATAACCAAAAATAGTGTTATCTTTTAGAGTAGATAGGCACGGTTTAAATTTTTCATTTGCTTTTCTTGAAAATCTATAAAGTTTTTTTTTTTTCTTAATTTCTAACATAGTTGAAAAGTGTTTATGAATTCGGTTTGTCTGCCTGCCTGCACGCGCTCTAACTCGCATAAATACAGTCCGATTGCCATGTAATTAATATATGTTATTGAGGTTCACTATAACATGTGCGGTATTGAAAATGAAGTGTTTCATTGTTAGATTACAGGAGCAACCAAAAGTATTCCTATACATTACGGTCAATGGGGAAAAATCGTTTTCAGTGCATTTTAATAATATTACACTATTACAATAATAACAAAATTGATGTGCGTCACTGAGGTAGACGACAACATGTTTTTTTTTTTTTTATAGAATATAGAATAAGTAGCAATTATAATTTGCTTACAGGGTCACTCAAAAGTATTCTGTAACATTATGGTCAATGGGGAAAAATCATTTGCAGTACATTTTAATGATGTTACACTGTTTCAAACATAAGGAAATTTATATGCGTCACTGAGGTGGCTGGCAACATAATTTATAGAGAGTATAGAGTAACTAGCTTTCATAGTTCGTTTACAGGAACGCACAAAATTATTCCATTGAATTAATATCTATGGGGAAAAATCGTTTACAGTCTATTTTAATGAAATTGATATATATTACTGAGGTGCACTAGAGCATGTTTTCTGTAGATTTATTGAGTGCGTAGAATCAGGGTCTGTTTACCGAATAGGCCCATGAAGTCCGAGCTTACCCACTGAAATACAAAGGAGCCCCAAATTTACTTTTCAAAACAAATTTTTAGGGGGGAAAATTCAGTCAGGGTAAAAAATGTATTTTATTTTCTGAATAATAGCTACTACATTTTCCCTCGGACTATTATTGACACATTTATACTCTTTTTTTTTTTCTGTTGATATAGTAAATGGTATAAAAACAGTGATTAAATGCAACTTATTTTCATTTTTCTTATGTTTTACATTTTAATTTCAAACGTGCTAAAAATAACAGAAAATTTAATCTGTATAATTATATTTTGTTTACATTCACAAAGAGTGGAGAAATGATATAAAATATGGAGAATAGGCTACTTAAATAAAGGGGAAAGTAATTAGCCTTCAGTGATACCAAATTTCTGCTTATAAAATAGAAGCAAAATCGTGATGCAGCCAAGCATAAATTTACGTCAAATGTTTGTTGTCCCTGCATTGTTTTTAGCACTGGCAAATCCTGCAATTTGAAAAGCATAAAATATATTTTGAAGTTCAAATATTCGCACTTGTTCCATATTTTTAAATTCATTTACAAAATTCATTTGTTATGTATAATTATGTATATAATAAAATATTTTTTATTTGTATATAGGTAGTTAGTTTTAGTTTAATATTAAAAGTTTTGTTTACTCGAAATTTTGATGGTCAAATTTCAAATTGTTGCAGATTCGCAGTGACTCATTCGCAGTGATTCAAATTCGCAGAGTAAAAGAGGGGCTCCCAGTGTGATGTCGGGCTTCCCCTACTTAGGCTTAAGCGGGCCCTGCGTAGAGTATTTCGTTTATTTACAGAGACACACAAAAGCTTTCGGTTTCAGAACTGTCTATGACTCATAACTGCTGGATTGAAGTTTTAAGCTGTGATATGCATTTAAAATGTTTATTTTTAGAGTATTATGACGTGTGTATTTTATATACAGGGTAGCACGATATAAAATTCGTATACATTACCAGCTATGAACAGCGATTCGTGAAAATGAATTTTTACGTTGTTGTGGTTATTTTTTCATGTTTATTTAGACATCTCATTTCATTGTGTGAACAAAAATGACATTTCTTAACAATATTCCTATAGTGTTGGAAAGTGTTTCATAATCTATGCCGTGTTGCGTGATTTTTGGTTCCTGTTTTCTTCTAAACTGTCTATCAAAAGACTATGAAAATGATTTTTTTAAAATCCAGTAATCAGTTTTCTGTATTTGTATGTAAACTAAAAAAAAAAAAAAAAAAAAAAACTAAAAAAAAAAAAAAATACTTTTTAATGGAAAAAATATTGCAATTGGATTTATTTCCTTCGTTATAAAGTTAAGATTTTAATTTTTTGTTTGATTTTTATTGATGTAGTAGGGCTGCTACGCAGACTAAAATTTTATTATTTTGCCGACCAATATTTCAAAACAAAAACATTATGGTACATAATTGCAAATCTTCAATAGGGAATTTTTTTGTTACAGTGAAGTAATTCCTAGCATGCTATCTCATCAATGATTCAATCGTCGATGTTTTTGTCAATTCTCTTATTAAAATAAAACTGAAATACACAAAACATAAAGAGAGTGACGCACTATTAAAAGGTTTTTTTAGAGAAAATAATAAAAAATGATTCGCCAATAGCAGCCATGATCGTGATCTAATAAAAATTTCTAGAATACACCGTCTTTTCATTCATTGAGATGATTTCTTTGAAATTAATGTGCATTTTTAAGCGCGTTTCTAAGTATATAAATACATAGCTCCTACAGTCGTCGTCTTGTTCGTCCGTCCGCATATAACAGTGGAAAAACTACCCAACCGAATTCTTTGAAATTTAATATATATACTCGTTGCAGAATTTTGTCGAGTCATTTTAAATTTTTTGAAAGTCAAATCGAAACTTAAAAAGATATAAATAAAAGTTTTCTTCATTTTATTATACCCTATCATACGTAATTTATTCAATGATATCCCATGATAGGTAATGATTATAGCTTGCCATGATGATTATGTCATATTTAAGATGAGTCATATTATTTCCCTATTACTGAAACCCGCAATTTAATTTTTTATATTACATACATGATATTTATAGGCATATAAAACACTTCAATGGTTTTAAAAAATTAGAAGCATTAAATTAAATACGGTTTATGCAATGAAATTCTTATGAACTTCTTATTCATGTAATTTTTTAGATAAAAAGTACATTTCTTCAGGGGGGAGGGTCTCTGCCCCCGTGAACCTCTCGTAATCTTGTTAAATTTATATTCGTGATTTCCTATTGATTGTGTGAATGATTATAGTATATATTGGATTTTGTTTTATACTGTGGTTTTATTTTGATAAGCAACAATTTGGAAAATAATTTATGTTATCCTAATCCCCAAATAGCAATATTTACTTACCTTCCAACCACGAAAGACTTGCATCTGATGGATAAGTTGAATAATATATCTTGTACAAAAGCAACTTATGGAAATGTAAACCGAATCTACTATATGTCACTTATATCTATTTTAGAAATCTAGTGTAATTATAACTTTTGTTTCGGAAAAACTGTGTTAATGGTCATTCTATAATATTTAGATGTAAGATCTTATATAGGTACATCCTGATCTATTCGATGACAGTAGAATACTAAAATTCTCAACCCCCCGCCCCCCTTCCCCCCCAAAAAACTAGTCATATTTGGAAACTTTTAAACCTATTGGGTAATCATTCATAATCTTGTCCACTTCGAATTCATTAAATAGCATACGTGATTTGGCGCTAAAAAGTATTTTTTGTAATAGCTTTTTATGATCTCAGTTTCCAGTAATTGTGCTATTTCAGGAGGTATGGATGCGATTTACTACGCTAATTTCTTTAGTTTAACCATTTCGTTGTACGAGATATTTTATCCTATTTTTTAAATAATACCAATTTTCAATAACGAAAAATCCACATCACAATCACAGAAAAACACATAAATCGTTAAAAGACAATATTGAGGAAAAAAAGAAGTTACTTTGACACAATCACGGAAAAAAAGCACCATAATAAAGTAATTAAATAGAATTCTTCCGGCCTGTACCGGGAGGAAAAAGTAGCTTTCCTATATCTTCGTTTTAAAATTTTAGCTAATGTTACTCGAAACAGCAAACTAAAATAAAAAGAACCCGATTACAGAAAATTCGTTTATAATGAATTTAAATAAGAAATTTGCTAAATTAGTCAACTACAGCCAAGTTGGCTTCATTTAGGAAGACTTATTTTTGGTCGCCAAATTTGGAGATATTTCTCCAACTGTCGCCAAGTTTGGCGAGAATTTGGCGCTAACGGATATGAATATATAGTTTTATGCGTATGATTGGGAAAATGATTACAACAATGAAAGAGAATAATTTGCGAGAAATCGCGTTCTCTAAAACTCATAAATTACTCGTTGTGTTTTTGTTATGTGCTGTCTTGTTTCAAAATGCCAGCCACCCTAGAATTTCAAACGGCTCTATCTCAGCCAGTTTTTTTAAGATAGGGGTAAAACAAAAAATGCTCTGGAATCCTTGCCTAAAACTTAAGCAAAAAATAAATTTGAATTTTTAACTTTTTCTATATTTATTTTATTTTTAAATATTTCAGTGGCCGCCATTTTTAAACAAGATGGCGGACCAAACTGGCCAACAAACTCGGTCCAGGCATCGTTGAGCTTAATACACACAATTAGTTTCATCAAAATTGATCTATAAATACGGCTGTTATCATATGACATAGATCATTATAATGATCAAATATATAATAATCATACACACACACACACACACATATATATATATATATATATATATATATATATATATATATATATATATATATATATATATATATATAATCATATATATATATATCAATCAACATTTGAACGGAGGGTGGTTTTGGGGTTTGGGGGTCATGATCGGTGAAAATATAAAAAGATTTTCCGGAATTGCTTTCCTCCGAACGGCTGCAATAGGTAGCTTTATGCTTTTTTGTATTGAGAGACATCTAATACATGTTTTAGACAAAATATACGATTCTATAAAAATACAATACAAACACAATAAAATGTAGAATGAAATGTAAAATTACTTTCACTTTCGAAACCGGAAATGCGAATGAGATATCTGAGATATCTTAAATTAGTTCGCCCATATGATTAACATTACCGAACGGGTGTTTTCGCCTGAGTAAGTAGGCTGCTCGTTAGTAAACTTCCCGATTCCCCTCGCTAATGTTAATCTTATGGACATAGGATACATTCGTATAATTAAGATATCTCCCCAGGAAATTAATATTTTTAACTTCTGTTTTCTTTGTACAGTTCTTAAAGGATGTCTCTTTTTTTTTCTCAATTGTGTTCCGCGCATTTTCCTGAATTAAATTTTAGTTAAATGTAAGTCGTGTAAAAAAATCTGTAGATAATATACAGGTTGACTGCACAAAATTACTCGATAGTTTTCCGTCTATTAGTAGAAATGGTTAAAAGTGAGTAACAGTTGTCTGTGTCATGCGTTTTTTAAACTAAGCGAAATTTTAGCACAATATGTAATTTACCGGGTGTTTCATGAAGGGCCCCTAACTTTGAAACTAAATAACTCGGAAACGGTGATAGACAGAAGCATGAAACCAGTGATATGTTTATTAAAAAACCCATAAAAATCTTATACAGAAATCTCAAAATTTTAGTAATAGATTGCGCTGCAGGTAAAATAACCATAATTAGGCTGTATCACATCAAAAGAGATTCAAAATATGCACTTTTCACACAACACAGATGTCACAAACGAAAAATAAAATTGTCAGTGACTCTCTCTAGTATGCCACCGGAAATAAACACAAGCTTGACAAATAGCCTCCTCCAGCTCGTCCAGTGTTAAAGGATTATTGCGATAAACAATGTCCTTCAATGTCACTTCTAGAATTTCTTTCACTATGCACTATTAGCGATCACGTTTCATCAGCGAAGTCTTCAACGACTGAACGTTCTTGGCGACTAAGCTCTCTTTAAAGGGATGCGTAATGCTGTCTGCAACACCATCTATCGGCGCTATTTTTAACTAAAATTTTGAGGTTTCTGTATCAGATTCTTACGGGTTTTTCCATAAACATACCACTGGTTTCAGGCTTCTATCTACCACCGTTTCCATGTTATTTATTTTCAAATTTAGGGGTCCTTCGTGAAACACCCAGTACAAACAGATCTATATCCCAGGTAGCACAGAAATATCGGCCAATATCAACGGCAATATTGGCCAATATTTTGAAAGTCGCTGAATGTCATACGTCAAATTTACAACATCTGCCGATATTCACAGACATAACTTAAAATTAGTTTTAAAAAGAAAGCATTCAAAAGAACTTTTTGCATTACTTATGACATAATAATACAGAAATAGTATTCTAAACAATAAAATTTAATAATTTTACCATTTTTAAAAAACTTGACTTTTTAATGCCTTATTTTTAATATTTGGTTACATTGGCCAATGTTGTAAAAAGGATATTACTATTACAACATTCAGGGATATCTATTGACATTCGAAAAAAACAATATCATTTTTCGAATATTTTAAGATATCTGTCGACATTCAGCCTATCTGACGAAGTTTGTAATCTTGACCGAAGTGAACGGAAAGTTCTAAAGGACCGCCCATTTGTGTAGTGTAGTTTTCGTCAATGTGCATTTGATGGAGGCGTTGGGCGTAAAATTTGCACAGAAAGGAAAAGCCTATATAAAAATTTTCTGTAGGAATCTATAGTTATTTTTATATATATAAAAAAAGCATGTGAAAATTTGTGTTTTATAAAAAATTAGATTTTTTATACTATCTTTATACTATGTATTTTATACTCATTTTAAAAATGTTTTTACAAGAAAAAAAAATCAATTTATATAGTTTTTTAATGGATGCTTGTTTATCGTTTTAAAATGCTTTCGGATTTCCGACTTTTATGAGAATTTTATTTTTTATTATTGAAACAGTACAAGTTTAGTTTCAAAAGTAGGTCACTGAATTTTTAATTAGGCACTATTAATAATATATATTTTATACAGTTCATCTAAGTAATTATTATTATTATTATTATTATATAATAAGCTTTTGGGCTAATTTATGTACGTGTTAACTTTCGTGTAGTGCATCAATTTTTGAAAATATATACACATATTTCTGACTTAAAATTAATAAGAAAATATATATATTTAATTTCTCACAAAGCAAAATTCAAAATAATGGGGTTGTTAAAACTTACTTTATAGTTTTATGAAAGGGGGGGGGGGGGGGTTACATGATTTTTAACACAGCAAGCTTTAAAATTTCTTATTTCCATTACATTCTTAAGTTTTAATTTTCTTACCTATTTTAAAACAATTTTTTTTTTCAAAATTTCCAACAAACTCAGTAATAAAAAGTGATATTTAAATAAATCTTTGATAAAACAGCGTAAAAAAAAAATATGTCGATTGTGATGGAAAAATACGAGATAATTAAATGATAGTTTTGTTATTTGTCAGACATTTTTTACTGCAGTAACGAAAAAATCTATTCCCACCAGCTTTTGTTAACAGCTTTTTATAACATTTTTTCTCCCTGGGTTTCTATTGAACATGCTTTTATATAGTACTTGGGTTTGCTCTTGTCTTGTTACATAACGAGACTAGACTTTCCTTAAACAGAGATCTCTCGTTTTATAATGAGGGTTTTCTGTTCTGTCCACCACATCTGGGGTGCGCAAAAAGATTTTTCAGTAATGAAGAAATAAGTCATTTAATATCAAAAAATGTTGTTCAGGAATGTTAGAAAAATATATCGCTCAATATCAAATGATGATATTCAGCAATGACAGAAAAAGATATCACTTAATGTCAAAAAATGATATTCAGGGATGTTGGAAAATATTGGCCAACATTCACAGATGTCAAAAACTAATATTCACAAATATTATTTTAGGGGGGGGGTCATTTAACGTTGGCCAATATCAAATTTTGATATTGGCCGATATTACATTTTGTTATTGGCCAATATCTTTGTGCTACTTGGGATATAATGAACAGTGATGCACAAAATAATTTGAGTACTTTTCTGGATATGGACGTTAATTGCTCGAATATGGATTTCAAATGTGTTCTACATTTTATAAGTTGTTAACATAAGATATCTTCTTTCAGCTTTGTAAATGTTTAAGTTCTGTTAGAGTATTCTAGAAGTGCTGGAATGTGTTTCATAATACAAGCTTCACACATGATTTCTCATTATTTTTAAACCTTAAAACAAAAGTTGCCGGGCTTTTTCCAGAGACCAGGGGACGCTGTAATTTCTCTTGCTCAAGGGCGCTGAATATGTTGTTACGCCACTAGCCCCTCCCATAATTTCTGAATTGCTATGCTACTATTTCTGATCTGTGTTTACGCAAACCCGTTTTGAGAGCGAGTGGTGTGAGGCGTAGAAGGATTTTTTATCCTTTTTAAACATTAAAACAAAATTTGCCAGGCTTTTCCCAGTGACCAGGGAGCACTCTACTATCTCTTGTCAAGTGTGCTGAAAATGTAGCTACGCCACTGGCCCCTGCCATAATTTCTGCATTGTTGTGCTACTATTTCTGGTCTCTGTTTACGCAATCCCTTCTCGAGAGCTAGTGGAAGGAGGCGTAGAGATTTTTTACAAACGACGCGACGCTGCAGAGTATCAATATGTCATTTCATTAGCAATTTAATAAGAAATTATTTAGCTGACTGCTTTAAATTGGAATTTATGGATAACTCTTCTTTCATCTCGTCCTAAAAACAATTCTCTAAATGGCGTGGGATATAAGGTATAGGAAAATCGATACAGAATATTACACTTGAGCAGAAGTTTTAAATATAGCAGTAAGTTTCTGATGCAAAGATAATCACAGTCATTTAATAACTTTCAAATCACAAAAATTATGCAATAAAAGTTATTTGTAATTTAAACATCATTAGGAATAGCTATCATCGGATAATGTTATAACTTCATATTCAAGCAATTCCTTACAGCGTAAGCAAGTAGGAAAGCTTTAATGATGATAACGCATGTATATAAAGTAGGACTTCACAAAACGGAATCGGGAAAATTTTTCGTTTATACAGGCATGGCCAAACTCGATCTTTCCCCTTATACAGCCCAAAGATTGGATACACAAGACGTGTGTGGGCTTTGATACAGCCTTCACGATAACCCCTTAGTTTCAGAATCGTAAAAGGGCTATTTTAGCCGGTAGATGGTGTGAACACCCACCATAAATAATGCGTAGTAAAGGTTACTTCTATAACATACAATAACATTTTTTTTGCAATATATGCGTTATAAAAGATATATATAACATATGTTTCTTTTGCCTCGGCGTTTTCTTTACTACAAACACGTAACACTAAAAAGATTTAGAGATAAAATAAATAAATACAATGCTTTAAGCAATTAAAAATAATTTAAATAACACGCTACTATAAAATGTAAAACAAACATTGTATGTAAATTTCTATTCTATACCTTTAAATTCTTGATTACTTGAAACATTGATAATTCTGAGCGTAAAATACACAGTAAAAATTTTAAAAATCTTCTAAAATAAAAGCGTAAGTCATGTGACTGTCATCAACAGTTCCAGGATCGCCGTTTCACTTTTTCATATGTCAGGCGGCCATTTTTATTCAAAATTATTTTTTCGAATAAAACTACATAAAAGTTACATTTTAAGAAAGATCGTTCAAAATGAATTAATATTTGAGAGATGACTTACGTTCAATTATGTATATATTCTGCAATAACTTCAGTCGAAATTAGGCTCACAGTTCAAATTCTCTATTCATGAAAGTAAACAAAAAAAAATTGACTCGTCGTAAACATTTAAAATATTAAATCATGGAGGTAATCATTCGCAAAGCAAGTTATCCGCGAATGAATGTTTGGAGCGCTGCCTCGCGTTAAAAAAATAATTCGCACAAGTGAGACAATCAAAGTTTACCATAATTATGTGCTATACAACTCAACTTCCTTCCGGACCTTTTCTTGACGTA